>QEPC01008243.1:228657-243368 GCA_003113815.1 Sphenodon punctatus | reverse complement strand
ATCCGAACTGACCAAACTGTTCGGCCATTTCGCCATTCGGTTTTCGGTTTGTTCAGTATGTTCGCGTTCGGGTTTGGGTTCGAGTTCGGTCGTCCGAACAGGCCGAGTTCGGGCCGAACTCCGAACTACTGAACTGCGTTCACCCATCCCTAGTGATTGATTTTGCTGGAGACAGACTGGAGTTGCTGTTGACATACTGTGCACCTACCTGTACAGCAGCTTCCCTGCATGCTCTGACTGAGCTGGTGTCAGAGGTGGTCTTGCGGGCCCCTAAGTCTGTGGTCTTGGGGGACTTCAACATCTACACTGACGTCTAACTTGGGGGCACGGAGCATGAGTTCATGGCTGCCATGGGAACCATGGGCCTGTCTCAGGTAGCTGTCAGTCCGACCCATCTTGGAGGGCACACCCTGGACCTGATATTCTTCACAAACCTTGAGGCGGGGGATCCATTTGTGGGGGAGGTGTCAGCAGTGCTCTTGTCATGGATGGATCATTATTTCCTCCAGACCGGTATCCTGGCGCATGTCTCCCCTGGAAAGGTGTGGAACTAGTTCAGTTGGTTCACCCTTGGAGACTTATGGAACTAGAAACATTCCAGAATGATCTTGGGGATGTATCCTCTGGTCTCAATGACTGTTTGCTTGATGACCTCATGGCTTTTTGGAATTCTGTGCTGACTGAGGCCATCACTATATGACTCCTATGCTATCGTTTCCTAATTGCTAATAGCGCAGCCCCCCATGGTACATGGAGGACCTGCGGTGGATGAAGCGGGAAGGGTGGTGGTTGGAGTGAAGTGGCTCTGTTCTCACGCTGAAGCTGACCGATTGCAACATAGTCAGTTTATGTACCTATGCCATGGCTGTGCGGGCATCAAAGAAGCAATTCTTTGCTGCTCTCATAGTGTCCGCCAACTCATAACCAGCTGAGCTTTTCTGGGTGGCAAGGAGGCTGGCCAGAACATCCTCCCTCCACCTGTAACTGGAATCTTCCAGTGTTCGCTTTGACTTGTTTGTTGACTTTTTTGTAGATGAAATCACACAATTCATCACAACTTTGACGCTGCTTTTATGGCAGTAAGAGAACCAGAGGTAATCAAAGCCCCGTCTTTTCCTGTTTTATGGGATCAGTTTTGGTGGGTGTTGTCCTTCAATGCGGAGGATGTCCTTGGGGCTGTTAGGTTCACTGATTGTGAGGTGCCACCTGGGGCTGTCAGAACCACTTACTGGACCCTTGCCCATCCTGGATGGTTAATGCTAGACAGCAGACGTTAGGGCCATTGCTGGCTGTGATAGTCAATGCCTCCTTTAGGGAGGGCAGAGTTCCAGGCTGCCTCAAGGAGGTGGTGGTGCAACCTCTACTCAAAAAGCCATCATTGAATATTGACTCTCTGGCCAACTATCGGGCAGGCTCTAACCTTTCATTTTTAGGTAAGGTTATTGAGCGGGTGTGGCCTGGCAGCTTCAGGGGCATCTGGATTGGATCAGATCAGCTTCCTAGATCCCTCACAGTCTATTTTTTGTCTGGGTTATGGCACTGAGACTGCACTTGTGGCCTTGGTTGATGACCTCTACCATGAGCTGGACCAGAGTCGTTTGACCCTGTTGATCCTATTAGATCTCTCAACTGCATTTTATAGTTAACTATGTGTTGTTGGTGACTCGGTTGTGGGACTGAGCTGGGGTGGGTGGAACTGTTCTTGAATAGTTCTGTTCCTTCCTGGCTGGGAGAATGCAATGTGTGGTGCTGGGTGAGTGTTCATCTTCTCCCCAGGATATCATGTGTGGAGTTACCCAAGGCTCTATTTTGTCCCCTCTCCTGTTCAACATGTACATGCAATCTTTGGGTGAGGTTTTCAGAGGGTTTGGGGTGCAGTCGGTGTCATCAATATGCTGATGACACCCAACTGTACCTCTATTTTTCAGCTGACCCAGGCCCAGAAGTCTCAGTGCTTACCCAGTGTCTGGCAGTTGTGGAGGACTGGATGAGGTTGAGCCACCTGAAGCTGAATCCTGACAAGACGGAGGTGATGTTGGTGGGAGGAGCTGAGGGAGTGGTGGCACCCATCATTGATGGGGTCCACCCTCCATTGGTTCCTAGGTTCATAGTCTGGGGTTGCTCCTGGACCTTCAGCTCCACCTGGATGTCCAGGTGGCAGCTGTGGCGAAGGGTGCATTTCACCAATTACATCTGGTGTGACGACTTAGGTCTTATGTCTCAGACTCAGACCTTGCCACTATCATCCATGTTTTTATCACCTCTAGACTAGACTATTGCAATGCATTCTACATGGGGCTACCCTTGGTGATGATCCAGACACTGTGACTGGTGCAGAATGCAGCGGTCCATCTCTTTATGGGGACGGGTCACCATGAGCACATTACACCAGTGCTCCATTCTCTGCACTGGCTGATGAAAGTCTTCCGGGCCCAATTCAAGGTGTTGGTTTTGACCTATGAAGTCCTAAACAGGCTGGGACCCATCTGTCTGCATCATTGCTTCATCCTCCAGGTTTTGGATTAATCCCTGCAGGCGCCTGGGAGCACCATCCTCGGGGTCCCCTGAGTATCCCAGGTGACTACTATGAGGAGGTATTTCTCTGTGGTCACACCGCAGTTGTGGACCTTCCTTTCTGACGGGGGTCCTCCTGTCCCCAGACCTCCCCAATTTCTGAAGACAATTTAAGACCTGGTTGGTCCACCAGGCTTTTGGTGAGGGAGATGGGTGATGGGGGTTGCATGGAGTGGGGATGGTTTTTATGCTTTGTTGTGGTTTTTATTGCTGTGGTTTTTATTGTTTTTAGTTGCAGCATATTTTATTTATTTATTTATAATAAAATTTGTATGCTGCCCCCTCCTGCTAAAAGCATCTTGAGGCGGCTAACAACATATTAAAACAATTTAAAACAACAATAATATGATTTAAAACACAATATAAAAATAAAATACCCCCCCACCCTAACCCAACCCACCCATCCCCTCTCCCTCAGGAAAAGCATGGCGGAACAGCCAGGTCTTACATTGTCTATGGAAAGAGGGGAGGTCGGTCCCTAGGTGGACCTCCCATGGGAGGGAGTTCCACAACGGTGGTGCAGCCACAGAGAATGCCCTCCACAAGGTCGACACCCCAGAAACCCAGAGGACCTTGAGGAGGGTACCCCCAGCCGATCACAGGGGCTGATCCAGGTTCTGGCGGGTGAGGCAGTCCCACAGGTAGGCAGGGACCAGGCCATTCAGGACTTTAAAAGTCAACATCAACACCTTTAATTGGGCCTGGAAGCCTATAGGCAGCCAGTGCAGAGAGCGAAGCACTGGTGTAATATGCTCGTGTCGGCCTGTCCCTGTTAGGAGACGAGCTGCCACATTCTGCACCAGCTGCAGCCTCCAAACCAGCACCAAGGGTAACCCCACATAGAGTAGATTACAGTAGTCCAATCTTGAGGTAATAAAAGCATGGACAATCGTGGCTAGGTCAGAGTCCGAGACATACAGCTGAAGCCGACGTACCAGATGTAACTGGCGAAATGCCCCTTTCGCAACAGCCACCACCTGGGCATCCAGGCAGAGCTCCGGGTCCAGGAACACCCCCAGATTCCGGACCTGAGATACCAGGGCAGGATGGATCCCATCAATGATGGGAGTCACTACTCCCGCAGCCTTCCCCATGACCATCACCTCCATCTTGTTGGGATTTAACTTCAGATGGCTCGCCCTCATCCAGTCCCCCACAGCTGCCAAGCACTGGGTAAGCACTGAGACTGCCAGGCCTAAGTCAGATGAAAATGAGAGATAAAGCTGGGTGTCATCAGCATACTGATGACACCATACGCCAAACTCCCTAACAACCTCCCCCAAAGGCTGCACATACACATTGAACAAGAGAGGGGACAAGATGGAACCCTGTGGGACTCCAAACGTGAGGATCCGGGGAGAAGATAAAAAATCACCCAGGACCACATGCTGGCCTCTCCCAGCCAGGAAGGAGCGGAACCACTCAAGAACAGTCCCGCCAACCCCTGCTCGGTCCTGCAGCCGAGTCACCAACAACTCATGGTCAATGGTATCAAATGCAGCTGAGAGATCTAATAGGATCAACAGGGTCGAATGACCCCGGTCCAACTCCAATACTGCTTTTAAGATGTTGTGAGCCACCCTGAGTTGCTGTGGCAGGAGGGGGCCGCAAATCAAAATCAAAATCAAAATCAAAATCAAAATCAAAATCAAAATCAAAATCAAAATCAAAATCAAAATCAAAATCAAAATCAATCAATCAGCTTTCTTATGCGTAAAAGTACATGGCATAGATGAGGGCGCCTTTTTTTACATCCATGGAATCTAAGAATGGATTGCTAATTGCTGGGGAAGTGAGCTAGCAGCCCCAAGAGCTCAAGACATTTCACAAATGAATATAAAGCCAGTGAAACGGATAATAATCCCTATTCAACTGCATTGTGTTGGAGACCTGTTTTGGATATTTTGGTTCAGTTATTTCAGCTATTTTGGAATTTTGATTACTTCATTTCAACACTGGGTATTTTCAGACATGACGGGGCCAATTGGCCCCAGCACGGAAACAACTCATTGATTACCTGCCGGGGCCACTGCATCACGGGTTAACAGACATGGTGGCTGATCCCAGCGGGGAATCTGGGGAGTGGGCGGGGCTGCGCAGCGCAACGTGTGGCTGCACAGCCCTGTCCCCCCACGCTGCCCCGGCCACCCACCCACCAGGAGACAGGTGGGCGCCGCGGCCAATGCGGCCGCAGTGCCTGGCTGCCCCCCCTCCCGGCATTGACCACGAGCCAGAATCCCACTGTGGATTCCAGTCTGTGGTCAGGGGACAGACGTTATTGTCCCCTTCATCATGGGGGGGTGGGAATCTCATTCACCACACGATCGGGGATGGTCCCGGCAGGACCTCCGATCGCACGGTGAATCTGATTCTCCCCCCATGATTCAAGGGGGTGAACATCTGGGGGGAAGTTCTGTTCCCCCCATCAGACGTTACAGAATCACTTTCACCCTGTGCAGATTCACTGTGGTTGACTGTGATCTCGTAATGTCTGAAAATACCCACTATCAGACCTTCTCTGAAAAAAAGGTACAGAAATATCAAAATAAATGAATAATCAAACCAAAATAAGGAAAGTAACCAAAATTAAAAACCCAGATAAATGACTGTATGCAAACATGGCACATACAGAAATTCTGAAAATAGTTTTATAAACATAAACGTTGGAAAAAGCAATTATCTGGATATGGGAGATTCATTTTTATTTATTTTTTAGATTCATCAAATATATGTATTCTAAACTGGTTTAGAATTATTCACTCTCCTGTAGTCATTGTACAAATGGGAAAGTCTCATGACGCATGGTTGATGTTCAACAATTCTGTTACACTAGTTTCCATTTTATTATTTCTTGAACACCATTAATCTTCCAGCTCTTCTGTCTCTAGTTATTTTTCTTTTTGAGTCTATTTCTCTCTTCAGTTTATTTCCCCCTTGTCATTTTTTCCCTCTGAGCATTTCTTGTAACTGTATGAAATAGTTTCCCTGTTTTTCCTGTCTCCTTCTTATCCTCTTGAAAACTGAACTTTATTTGCAGCTTATACCTGCAGTCCTTACACAAGACAAAACTTCTGTTCACATCTATGAGCATTTTCCATTCAGGAAGGTCTCAGGATTTGGCTTCAAATAATACTTGCTTTTTGTTGTAAAAGTTACTTGTTAAAGTATTATTATATATTCTACCATCTTGAAGGTCTCTCACTCTCTCTCTCTCTCTCTCTCTCTCTCTCTCAAAAAAAGACACACAAAAAACCCAAACCCTCTCTTTTCAACTTGACCAATTTCTCTTCAACAGTAAGACAAATGTCTTTCCCCATAATTTAGCTCCCTGCAAAAATTAAAGGCTTCTCATCTCTAGTGGGATGTCCCTAACATTGCATTTCAGCCTCTGCTGTGGTTGTAGCCTTAGCATGGACTTGAAAATAATTAGCTGGTAGTAGCAATGGTATTTTCTTCACTGCCAACATAGCTTTTCAAAGTAATAATTCATCTCTCTTCAGGAGCATCAGGCTTTTCAATTGAATAATGATAGACTTGAACAAATATCAGGATAGCTCCCAGCAGCAAGAATTCAGCTCCAGAAACCTGTAATCCAGTTTTCCTATGTAGTTCTTTGCTTTTGCAACTACAACCAACACCCCCACAACTGAGATGCGGCTGTATGTAATTAAATCCAATGATGGTATAATTTGAGTCTCTGAAGTATCATTTTCCTTCTATACAAAAGTCAGAAATACAGAGTATCCAAACTCTCACCAAGCTATTGCTTATCAGTCCATCTGTCTACAATGGTGTATCTTATGCTCTGCAAGCAAATAGTGCAGTTACATTAGGTCAGTTTATAGCAATTGACATATCAGCTCAGCTCTGTTTTAACAGCTGCAAGATAGCGGTCTCTGCTGTCCATATCAACAACTTCTTTTTCCAGATGGAACACTTAACAGGATCCCTAGCAACTTCCTGAATTAACAAGCTGGAAAATAGCAGATAACCTTATAACCCGAAAGACGCCTAGAAGACAAGGCACATTAAAGGGCATCATCACTGCCAATCTTCCCTTCTCACTTGCACATGCAGTGTCACCCCCAGAGCCTGATTCTGTTGGAACTGGGCAATTTGTCTGGTCCAATCAGACCGAATGAAAAAAACTGGCCATTTGTGTGTGTAATAGAATGGCCACCAGGCCAATTTGTGCATCTGCAAAATGATGCTGTTCATACGCAAAATGGTGGAAGTGCCAATCTTTTAAAAATGATTTTTCCACCTGAATTCCAGTCGGAAATATTTTCGATCAGAATTCTTTAAAAAAAAGGGAAATTGTTCAATTTTTGCAGAAATGTTCCACAAAAAGCGAAGATTTTTTTGGCTCA
Source organism: Sphenodon punctatus (assembly GCA_003113815.1). NCBI lineage: Eukaryota > Metazoa > Chordata > Lepidosauria > Sphenodontia > Sphenodontidae > Sphenodon > Sphenodon punctatus. The sequence goes on along the minus strand of QEPC01008243.1, from coordinate 236,424 downwards.
CCGCCACCCAACATAGCCCCTCCATGTGGTTAGCACTAAAGTGTGGCTGAAGAGACCCACATTATAGGCAACAGCAGAATGACTGCACATATGCTGCATGATGGTGCCTCCATCTCACTGTGAGAATTTGGCACCTACCTAATTAAAGCCTTTTTTACACAGATGCTCTAACACCCATAAAATGGGTGTTACATTTTATTATACATGTTGTAGGGCACCACTTCAGCCAATCACCATGGGCCCTGTGCACACATGATGCCTCCACCCAGTTCCTCTGGGTGGAGAGCATTTCCCTGGGTGGGGATGGGTGGGGGCGTCTGTGTAAACACAACTTTCGGTGGGTGTTGGTGAGTGTTTGCTCCTGGCCAACACCCATCTCCACTCACACCCACCCATGGAGCAACCGGCAGTAGCAGTGGCACCCATTTTACGGGTGTTAGAGCGTCTGTGTAAAAAGGGCCTAAGTCTAGTGCAGCACTTGGTGTGTAACTTACATGTGCATAACCCCTTTATGCATCTGGATAAATAAGGATTGTGCCCAAAGTGTTTTGTCTTTTATTGTGCATGCTTTCCTCATTTAAAAAAGTTTAAATTAGTTTGATTAGCTCTATTTGACCTCATCTAATTTAATTAGTTCACTTTACCTTCAAGTGAACTAAGTGAATGGAAGAAAGTCAAGCCGCATGGGTATGCGACATTCACACCAATTGGAATGTGAGGATTTCTTAAAGAAAACAAATCATTGAATTGAATTTGTGAATTTCAAAAGCAATTTTTTTAAAGCTGTACTGTAAAGCACACCAAGAAAACAGGAAAGTCGGACCAGTTGTGTGTAGAAAATGTGCTGTAGGAAGCGTATAATTCTTCAACGTTATCAGAGGATGTTTGTTAAATAAATTTCCATCCAGCCAAAGCAAATAAAATCAGAAATACCATTAAGCCCTTTTTACACTGCCTGAATTTCTCAGCAGGTTTATTCAGAAGCATCATTCTTTTAAAATGATGAGATTCAAAGAAGGCATCCTGAAGAATGTTGAAAAGTAGCATTCTTTGACTGTATTCCAATATTTTACTTGAATACATTAAAAATATTTTCCCCAAGAAAATAAGTAGCATATTACTTTAAAGTGCCTATTTATAAAAGTTGCAATGGAAATGTTAATCTCCCTCTCAAAATATGAAAATGCAAACTAGAAGTGCTTTGAATAAAAAACAACAACAAAAAAACCTCAGGAATAATTGATATAAAAAAGTCACCCATGCACTTCAGTGTGAGTCCCTCAGAAAAAGAGAAAAGAGTGGGGTCACAGGTTACCCACCCCGTGGTAGGGCCAGCCCTGTCTTTCAGGAAGAGAGATCTCTACCACAGCTGTTCCTGACATTAGAAATGCAATAAAAAGAGAGTCCCCAGCTTTGTTTTAAATACAGACAAAATTAGAGGCCTTGGTGAGGTACAAAAAATTCCTCTCCTTCTGCAGAGGTATGTGAAATGCAATCAGTGAATCTAATAGAGCTAGCCTTAGATCTTTTCAGGTGAAGGAAGGTGTGGAGAATGGGTCTTTATTATCTGTCTTCTATCATCTACTTTGAAGGGGAGTGGGGAATATTTGCCAGTTGACAAACCCACAGAGGCCTTTTATACCTAAGGTGACTGCCTGATTTCAGATATATATATATTTTTTAAAAAGACCTCATGAAAGAAAGCAAGGTTTCCAAGAGGAGTTCAATAAATCCTCATCTTAATCACTTTCAAAAGCACAGGGGATTATGCAATTGTGTGTGATCATTTATACAGACACAAATCAAAGCCAAGCCCTTCTGAAAAGAAGACAAAGACGGATGCGTTTCTGACAGTAGTAGAGTGTGCTGCAGTCATGGATTTGTGACTCATGATGAGGTGGACTCAGGAAAGGCTTATTAAATGCCTTTTACCAGGGAATGACTCAAGGGCTCATCATTGGAAATCCCAATACTAATCAACAGTAAAAACAGAAAGGTTCTTCAAAAAGCCCTGAAGCCTTATTTAGTTAGATAGAGGGGGAAACAAAATTCCTGGCAGTCTTCCTCTGGAATGCTGCTACTGAGGTTATTCTCACTGCTGACTGATCACTGATCGTGAAGCTGCTAGAGTGTGATTAGCCTCAGACTCTAGGAAGCAATCAAGGGGGCCAGTTCAGTACTTGTGCATGTACCGTTTGCAAGGTGTACGTGTGCAAATGTTGCTCAGGGGTTGTGCAACTGTCACACACCACTCATGCGCAGCCTGAGCACGGTATGTGCAGAAGTACTGGATCGACCCCCTTGATTACTTGCCAGGGTATGTGATAAAGCGCCTGAGATCTTGATTACAGTTGTGCAACAGTGCAACATCTGTGCAACATTTGTGCGTGCGCACCTTGTGCACTGTACATATGTAAGTACTGGCTTTGCCTCATTGAACACAGACTGCAGTGTGCTGTGCTTCATTTCCATATTCAAATTAGCACAGAGAGCAGAAACTCTGAAGAAAACTACTCATAACCCCCCCCCCCCCGGACCTTCTACATACATCTAAACCTAGAAACCTTGGGCATGAGCCTGCTGTGCTTCCTGCAAAGTGTTGACTTTTCCCAATTCGCATTGGAGTCAATGAGCAATCAGGTAACAAGGCACTTTATAGGATAGGGTCCCAATGGCCTGATTTTGCACATTTCCCTTTAATGTCTTTGGGAGCTTTGAGACTAAGTCCCAATCTGTCTCCCTGTCTGTTCCAGGGCTTCCCCTTGTTTCTGAGCTCATAATAGGGTGGGTTGTTGGGAGCACATTACATCGGCTCCCTCTCCCCCGCCCCGGTGCACGACTTTGCCGGCAAAGCCGTGCGGGGGGGGGGCTTCGCGCCAGCCGATCCCCGCGCATATTCGGGCTACTCATTCCCCTTCGCAGCCCAAATATGCGTGGGGGGCCATGTATGAAAGAGGCCTGAGTCTGAGTCTGAGCATTTTTCGGAGGCGGTGTAAAACCTTTCTTTTTAGTAAAGCATTTGGCGGGTGGGGATAGGAATTAGGTGGAAGGTTGTTGGGGGTTGGGCTTGGTGTTGGTAGGGTTCTTTTGATGAATTGTATTTTAATGTTTTTTAATTGTATTTTACGTTTTTTTGTAAAACACACTGAGCCTTCGGGGAAGGGCGGGGTAAAAATGTTAAATAAATAAATAAAATTAAATGGCAATGCCAGGATTTTTAGTTTATCATTTTTAAAGTACTTTGGAAAACAAAATTAATTTTTAATGTTAAAAGTTACAATTTTCATACACTCCTATGGGACGTTGTGTGTCCAAGTTTGATTGAATTTCAATTTGACTTTGGCATCCTAAATTATTTTGATGTTTTTGAAGACCTAATATGAAGTGTTACACCTTTAATAAAGATTTTGCTGTTTGGGACCATACCAGATTCCAGAAGGCAGGGAAAAGGAAACTTTTCCTCCTGGAGGTAACTTTGAAAATTAGTAGAAGCTCCACAGACTGCACTGAAGTTGAGGGATGGGAACCTGAGGAGCACAATGAGAACAGGAGTGAAGGACCCAAAGCATCCATTTTATCTACAGATCCATCTCCCATCTTCAAGTGCAGACCTTTATGTGACCTTTATGTTCAGTGCACACCTTCAGTGCTTGGAGGAAGGGGCTGGATTTATGGGCCAGATCCAGGAACTGGAAAAGAACCAAATAAAAATTGGCTGTGGACCACATTTGGCTCAAGAGATCCCAAACCACTCTCTTTGATCTTCAAGTTAAAGAGCCATATCAGGTCCCAGATTACTATAATGTATATCCCTCATGCTGCTAATAAAGGTAGCATAAACCATTTCAAATTTACGTTATCTGTTATCCACTACATTATTTTGTGGCTGTGTGTTTTAATGCTCCATTTCATTTTGCAGTGGGGACTAGCCACTTAGAAATGGGATTGACTCCAGTTCTCACAATGCTCTTCACTGGTTGCACCATTCAAATGAATTAACCTTGGCAAGACAGACCAAGTGCAATGGTCAAAACCTTGAAATTACAAGAGAGGGTCAAAGGCAAACGTCTCTCAGTTTCATGTAATGAAACACACTAGTCAAAAGAACAGGCCACATTAAGAAAGAAGAAGGTGGTTCATTTGCCAGACACTGGTCTACTTGAGACACATAGAATCCTCCTCCATTCTTTTATGAAATCCCTTCCCAAAAGAAACCGGGGAGTGAAGTAGGAACCATTAAAAATGGACCTGTTTGCACACTGTCTGCTAACCTGTTCCAAGGAGGCACTTTTACATTATCCTAGTGTAACATGCCCAAGGCCTCTTGGGTGTTGTGCATCTCCAGAATAATTAAAATACGCATGAGGAGGTCATTTGGCCCTGTGCTTGCAAACTGATTTAAAACAGACTTGACAAGCCATGGCTACAGTTAAAACCAGGCAGTGGGAGAAATTTAAAATACCAAATGATAGAGACAAAGTGATAAGTTCATTAAGGTCTGGTCTGATTAAATGTCAAGAGGTGATAGCAGAGACTCCAGTACTCTGCTGTCACAAGTGTTTTGAAGATTGGAGTTTGAGATTGTAATGCATTATTATTATTATTATTATTATTATTTTATTATTAACAACAAGCATTTATATAGTGCCAGCAATGGACCTGGCGCTTTACAAAGTAATTGAATAAACACGATCCCTGCCCTAGGGCTTACAACCTGAGAGATGGGGTGTGGGGGAGATGAAGGAAGGGGAACAGAGGGAGAGACAAGGGGTGTAACATTCACAAGGATGCAAGGTCCCAGGTGCATGCACTTGGCTTAGTTACATCAAGAATGATGGCTGGTTGGTCCATGTGATGAGGGTATGAGTACACAGACCTTAGGTAACAGATTGTACTGGATGGAGTGTATCAGCAGGGTCTTGAGGAGGGATTTGAAGGTACGAAGGGAGGGGGCGAGACGGATGTAGGCAGGGAGGGAGTTCCAGGCGTTGGGGGCAGTTAGGGAGAAGGGACGAAGGCAGTATGGGGAGGCGTGGGAGGGTGAGAGAGGGGACAGAGGAGGAGCAGAGTTCACGGACTGGAGTACGGAGGGAAAGTAGCGCAGAGAGGTAGGGGGGGGAGCAAGGTTGTGAAGAGCTTTATAGGTGAAGACTAGGAGCTTGTGCAGGATTCGTTCGGGAAGGGGGAGCCAGTGAAGAGAAGAGAGGAGGGGCTGCACGTGGTCAAAGCGACGAGAGAGGTGGATGACCCTGGCAACAGAGTTTTGGACGGAGATAAGGGGAGAAAGGTGAGAGCAGGGGAGGCCAGTGAGAAGGAGGTTACAGTAATCGAGGCGAGACATGACCAAGGCATGAAAAAGGGTTTTGGCAGAGGAGACAGAGAGAAAAGGGCAAATCTTAGCAATATTATGGAGGGAGAAGCGACAGGATTTGGTAACAGAGTCGATGTAGGGTTTAAAAGAAAGGGGTGAATCAAAGATGAAGCCTAAGCTACGGGCTTGGGTGACGCGAAGGATGGTGACCCCACTGATGAGGATCGCCAGTGAAAATGAAGAAGAAGGATGGGGAGCAAGATAAGGAGTTCAGTTTTAGCCATGTTGAGTTTGAGTTGACGTTGAGACATCCAGGTAGAGATGTCAGAGAGACAGTTGGTGAGGTGAGCTTGAATAGATGGAGAGAGAGAGGGAGTAGAGAGATAGAGCTGAGTGTTATCAGCGTAGAGGTGATATTGGAAGCCATGGGAGACAATGAGTTTGCCTAGAGACAGGGTGTAGATAGAGAAAAGGAGAGGGCCAAGGACAGAGCCTTGGGGAACACCAACCAAGAGTGGAAGCACTATATATAGCACTATATATAATAGTGCTACTGTATTGATGATGTCTGTACCACTTCTATAAGAACATAAGCACTAATGTACTGCATCTAGCCCAATATCTCAACTGTGACAGCGACCAGCACTGGATACATCAGAGGAAGTGTACAGGAAACACGGCATATATGGAGTGATCCATCCCCTATTGTTCACTCTGGAAAATCAGAGGTTGCATCCCCTGACCCTCTTGGACAGAGCTGAAATCAGATTCATTCCCATTTCACAAACCCACTGAATCTGCGCTACCTGTCTCATTCCTGTCCATCCAAACTCATCCTCGTCCATCTCATCCACTGTCCAAGTGCTCTCTGTTCAGGTACCTGTGTTGGATACTCGTGTCTTCTGGCATGGGGAGATGCCAATGGCGGCATTTCAGCTGGAACTGGGTGCTGAGCAGAGGCTGGGCAGCAGAAGAGAAGGAACGTTCCAGGACATGCTGAAGTAGTATTGAAGTAGGGATGCTGGAAGAAAAGGAGTGCTCATGTTGCCCTGGCAACCAGATACTGTGACTGCAGGAGGGACGGAATCAGGATGTGCCTCTTGTGCAAGTCTGGGAGGTCAGGGAGGGTTCAGGTTGCCGCAGTAACCAGCGACTCTGACTCTTGGAGGGGTGGGGAGGGGCATGTCTCTTGCTCAATCCTGGGATGGCCGGAAATGGTGCAGTGTCTCCTAGAGCCAGGCATGGCTCATGGTGGAGCTGTCAGGGAAGGGAGGTGAGCAGCAGGCCCTGCAAGAAGTGCCCGCCCTGAAAGCTTCAGTGAGTGGTGGCAAAGGGGTCCTGCAAAGCCTGCCACCACCAAAGGGGTCCTGCAATAGCCACGACCAATGTGAGCTTCAGTAGCAAGCAGCAGTGGGCCCCCAGGAGCCTAGGGAGTAGAGGCAGTAAAGGTGGTGGGCCTTCCCGGGCAGGTCTGAAGCTTCCCATGCAGCAGCCCCAACAGGCTATGACCCAAGGCAATTGCCCAAACCACCCCACCCTATAGCTAGTCCTAAAGAAGACAATTCAAACAAGTTGAATTCATTCTGAACAAACTCTGTTCTCACCACATGCAAACAAAAAACCACCCTTATCAATTGAACCTATTGGTCCTACTGAAGAAGCTCAAATCATCAGCAAGGTATTGTAACCAGTGAATTGACACCATCTAAGTCTTAGATTGGTGTGAGTTTTTAAATGGGTGAGGAACAAATCCTTGGAAACAAAATTTACAATGAAAGTTGGTAGACATGGAGCTTTCCGGGACATGCTACTGTAACAATATGCAGTGAAAATGGAATTCATCCCTAGTGTAAGAGATCTGCAAGCCATGTATGCTGTGTACAAAGAGCTTAACTCTGGATGCAGAGGGCTTTCTCCCCTAAGGTGAATTTCACTCAGAGGGAACAAATCTTGACCAGTCAACATAGGACATGGGCCCAGTTTTCAGAAGAGTTCAACACCCAACATGTTGAATTCTTCGCCACATGGTCATTTCATGCTGAGATTTTTTGACAATCTAAACCTAAGTATCTCAGTACATGTCATGAGGAGATCATAGGATACATGTAGACCACATATGTAACATATATGTAAACGAAAGTGTTGAGGCAACATGTTTATAATGTAAGCCGAGAATGGAAAACTCATTGCATGTATGCAGTGTAAACTGAGAAATCATTACATGAATTAATTTTACAACCAGGAAACTGCCTAAGACCTTCTAAAGACACTAGTAAACAGTAGGGGTGGGAAACCGGTAAAATCCGGTATCCGATAATGCCAGTACCGGGCGTACCGGCATTATTGGATTCGACCCGGTAATCCGGACCGGGTACCGGATTTCGGGGTACCGGATTTTTTTTACATTGCAGCCATTTAAAAATGGCTGCAATGTAAAAAAACTTAAAGCCCCAGCA
>QEPC01008243.1:191924-225389 GCA_003113815.1 Sphenodon punctatus | reverse complement strand
GGGAGGGGGAGGGAATTAATTTATTTCATTGGTTCCAATGGGGACACAGCGCCCCATTGAAACCAATGAAATAAATCCGGTACCGGCATACCGGATTTAAATCCGGAATTCGGAGAACCGGTAACCGGTAAATCCGGTAGCCGGTAATGGGCCCGGGGTCCCACCACTAGTAAACAGTCATTGCCTTGCTAATGGAGGACATCCTGTCTACGTGCCAGTGCCATAGAGCACAGCTCACCTGAGTGGGAAAAGAAACAAAGAACCCTGGAAAGGTACTTAAGGGGTAAAACAAGACAAAGAGAGGGTAATCTCATCCTATCAGCAACTGAAGAAGAAACCAGCCAGCAATGGAGTAAGAACATTGTTCTCTTGAAAACTCTTACTTGTGCCCAGCTAAGCTGTATCATTGCTAGCTGTGATATGAACTGAAATATTCTTCAGACTCTGGTTAGGGTAAACCTAGTTAGGAGAATACAAGTACAAGTAGAAATGAGTTATTGGTTATGTTATTTTGATTTACTGTACTCTGAGTATAATCTAGCTCTGCATGTTTTATTCATGATGTATACATTAAATTTCTTTTAACTTAACCTATTGTGGTTAAGTGAATTCGTAACATTGGACTGACACAGTTTGGGTTAATTCTATATTTTCAAACACAGGCGGACCTAGACAGAAGAGTCTGTGCTTGGGGAACTCTGAGGTTTAAAGGTGACAAAAGGGTTAACCTGTTGCAGGCTGCATCAGTTTTAGAGTGAGCTGGTCCAGTGAGAGTGGCAAGTGAGGGAAACTGAGTCACAATCAACCTAGAGTGGGGTAGTGAGACCCCAATCCCATGACAGCACAAAGCAGAGATGAAGACACGATGGAAGAGATCTTGGGTGAGAAGAAGTTTTTGGTGTTGAAGGAAACACCAGTGGTACTTTAAAAATATGAGAGGTGATGTGTGCCTCTCTTTCCCCCTCCTCTCCTGTGCCCTTGCTTATGCTTAATTTTTAGGACACAAAGTATCATCACTAGCAATGTTTTTTCTTCATAAGTCAGCATTTGTGTCAGATCAAAACCTTGCAGGTCAGCTGCTCAGAATAGCCCCCTTCGCCGCCATAATGGCGGCGACGGGGAAATTGCCGCGCTCCCCATCAGGGGATGCAGAGGAAGAAGGGGCTGCGTCACGCAGCCAAAGAGAAATTGGCGCCTGAAGGGGCTGGGTTGTCGTGGCAACGGAGAGGGTGCGCGTGCGCAGACAGCACTGCTCCCTGAACTGAAAGAAAGGCACGCCCCTGTCTGGGAGGGAGGGGCCAGCAAGGCCCTTACCCCAAACAGAGCTGGGCCAAATGGGGCAAGGGACCCTTAGTGGGGGGCAGAGTTTAATAGGAAGGGATAGGGCCCCAGATACAGGGGGGGAGGGGATTGAATCACGCAGTCCCCCCCCAAGTAGCCAGGCTGTTGGAGCAGGGCTGAGAAGGGGGACGAGAGCACTCTCCACTCCGGCCCGCTATAGGGAGGGGGTAAGCCCTGGGGTTAGTAGCAACTGGCGCTCAGGGGAAGGGCAACATGCAGACCAAGGGCATGTCAGAGGAGAAAGCTCCCTAGGGGCAGGACGGGACACACCCGAAAGGGGGCGCATAGAGGTTACCCAGACAGAAGAACCAAGCACACAGGCGTATTATTCACCTGGCATGCAGGGGGCGGCAGACCAATGGGACCCATTTGGGGTTCCAGGCCTAGCCCAACACCAGCTACAGAGGGCGGGTTACCCCATACCAGGCCTGGGCCCCCAATTCGCAACAAGACCTAACCTGTCCGGGCAAGACCTGCCCGGACCTATGTACCCAGATACAGGTGACGAATCACCTCCACCGCGGAGAAGGCGACGAGCACAGGAGGAACAAGACAACACCGCAGATGATGCGCTGTGGCAGAGGGTGCTGGCAATTGAAAACACATTGCGAGAAGAAACGGCAGGGGCCGCGAGGGAGAGCCGCATTAATCAACAGGGTCTAATGTATCAGAATACTGCGGGACACGGTGAGTCCAGCAGGGCCAGGGCGATGATGCCTGATAACCTGGGAAGCAGGGTGGGCACCGCGGAGGGTCGAGAGAACCCAAGGGAAACTATGAGTGACACATACAGTCAGCCACCAGGAATGGCTACCATACAAAGGGGGGTAGGCGCACCAAACCTGGGACCAAGGGCCCCGGAGACAATAAGACCACAGCTGAGGAAAGTCGATGGAATGTGGGTCTGGGTAATGCCAGCCATACCCCCGGTAGGAGAAGAAGAAGAACCACACACAAATAGGGAACAAGGAAGTACGGGATACACAGCCGCGGTAGAGGCCCCATCCACATCAGGTAGTGGGCAGGCCCTGAGTTTAGGGGGTTCAGGAACCGCAGTGGTAGTTCGCCCACCAGGGGGGGCTATTGCCGACGTGGCCGCCCCATTTGGAAGCCATTTAACACAGGCGACCAAAGAAAAAATCTGGAAGGGAGAATACGTCGACTTGTATGCCCTATTATTTAGCGACCCAATTGTGGACCACGGGGAGACGGATGGGGATAAAGATAAAGAAAGGTATAGAAGACCCAAAGCTGATAGGAACTGGGCAAACTGGACCGCGGCATTTGCCATATATATGGGGGTGGTTATGCAAAACAACCCAGACCGCGGCCTAGAGCTGCATAAGTATGCAGACATCATTCGCAGGGCACAAGGGACAGGCCCTCCTGGCGCTTGGCTTCGCTATGACGAAGCCTTTCGCCATAGGGCAGCGAACATGCCTGGCCTGCGATGGGATTCCCACGCACCGGACATATGGCTCGAGAGTATGGTGGATGCCACCAAGGCCCCTAGGGCAGACAGTGGACACCCATTAGTGCGGGGGGGAGTTGCACCCGCTAATGAGCCATACCGTGGGGACAACCGAAAGAAGGGGCAAGGGGGGCCCGGCGCATGCTGGGAGTATAATACAGCCGGCCGATGCAATCGATCACAATGTCGATTTCGTCACCGGTGCTCCAGCTGCGGTGGGGGCCACCCTGAGAGCACATGCTATCGCCCCCGACAAAAGCCAGGACCCAACCGTTTCGGCACGGGAGGAGGAACGGGAAAAGGGGGACAAGGACCCCGTACACAAAAGGGGCCCGACACCAGTTCAAATTGAGGCCCTAGCCAAAGCATTAGATGCACACCCTGATAGGGGGGAGGTGGAGTACATGTTAAAAGGATTTCGGGAAGGATTCGTGATTCCAGCTGGCCCAGTTAACCAATATACATCGGGAAAAAACCTGAAATCTATAGAGGGGAAAGAGGACTTGGTACAGGAAAAAATTGACAAGGAATTGGCAGAAGGTAGGGTAGCAGGCCCTTACGACCAACCACCTATACACAATATGGTAATATCCCCATTGGGCATAGTTCCCAAAAAAGCCCCTGGACAATTTAGGATGATACACCATCTGTCGCACCCCCGAGGCTCCTCTGTAAATGATGCGATCCCAAAAGAATTAGCAACCATCAGGTACGCCTCATTCGATGTTGCTATCAAGAAGGCTAGGAAGATGGGGGTAGGAGCAATGCTAGCCAAGTGTGATGTCAAGTCAGCCTTCCGCTTGCTACCAGTGCATCCCAAAAGCTTTCACCTATTGGGCTTCCAATTTAGGGGCAAGTATTATTACGACCGAGCAATGCCTATGGGATGCTCGATATCTTGTTCGATATTCGAACGTTTCAGTTCGCTTATCGAATGGATATTCAGACAAAGGTGGAAAGGGGGCGAGTTGACCAAATATCTCGACGATTTCCTGATCATATGCCCGCCTCAAAAAAGAGAATGCATGGTGGCATTACAACAGTTTCAGGAAATGGCCGAGGAGTTGGGAATACCGCTGGCCTCTGAAAAAACAGAGGGTCCTTCAACAAGAATTACCTACCTGGGGATAGAAATTGACACAAACCTGAAATTATCCCGACTACCAATCGATAAATTGGACGAATTGCGAAGCAAAATTGAAGGAAGTCGGCAGGCTCGGAAGGTCACCGTGCGTACCCTCCAGTCATTAATAGGCAGCCTCAATTTTGCATGCCGGGTCATAGCACCTGGCAGAGCATTCTTATCCAGGATGTATAAAAAATTAGGGGGAACATTGCCACCCCATTATAGGATACGGGTGACAAAGGAAATAAAACAGGATTTGGATACATGGCAAAGTTTTTTGGTGGACTATAACGGGGTGAATTTTTGGAGAGATAGGTGGTTGTTGCGCAACGACCTGCAGGTTCACTCTGATGCTGCCGGCGGAGCGGGCTTTGGTCTGTATTTCGAGACCCAGTGGTGTGCGGAGCCATGGCCCCAGGATTGGCATGACAGCGGCATAACTAGGGACTTGACGTTTCTAGAACTGTTTCCCATAGTAGTAGCAATAGTGCTGTGGGCTAAACAGTTCGCGAATCGCACAGTCTTGTTCTGGTGCGACAACATGGCCGTTGTCCATGTTATTAACACACTGTCTTCTCGTTCGTCCCGAGTTATGGCGTTGGTGAGAACAATGGTAGGGGTCTGCCTCCGGAACAATATTTTATTCACAGCACGGCATGTTCCTGGCATTGATAATGAAGTGGCTGATGCACTGTCTCGATTTCAGATCAGGCGTTTTCGCGAACTAGCACCAGAGGCCAAGGAATTCCCCGAGCCGTTACCCCCGGGGGCATGGAACCTTGGGAAGTAGAGGTCCAGAATATCGTAAGGGGATCCTTGGCCCCCAGAACGCAGACTGCCTACGGTAGGGCGTTTCGGGAGTTCCAAGAATTCAGGTCTCGTAATGGTTGGAGTCTAGAATTTCCCATAAAAGAGCAGGAGATATTACAGTTCGCTATGTCCCTTAGAGAAAAAGGCTTGGCGACAGGTACCATAGGCGGAAAGATGGCTGCGTTAACATTTGCCAACAGAATGAAAGGATACCCCTCTCCTGATCAAGGTTTTTATTTAAAAAGGATGTTGGAGAGTTGGGCCAGAAAAACGCCTGTTTCAAAAACTACACGGGGTCCTATTACTACCCCTATATTGGTTGGAATTGCAAGAGCATTACCTAGGGTGTGTACCGACGCCTTCGAGACACAATTGTTCACCACGGTATACTCCATAACATTTTTCGGGGGCTTTAGAATAAGTGAAGTAGTAGCATCCTCCCGCAGGGATAGCTCTGGTCGAGCATTGACTACAGAGGGCATGGAACTAACACCACAAACTTTGTCATTGCAATTGAAAAGATCTAAAACAGATCAGAAGGGGAGAGGAGCTAACATACGGCTCTTTAGTAGCGGGGTGAAGGAGGTTTGCCCAGTGGAACAAATGAGGCGTTATCTCATCGTCCGCCCGTACGGATCAGGGAACTTGTTTATCCATAAAGATACGAGCCCTTTAACAAGTTACCAGTTTAACGCAGTACTGAAAGCAGCACTCGGCAGGGCAGGTTTTTCACCAAGTCACTTTAGATCACATTCTTTTAGGATCGGGGCAGCCACCACAGCTGCGGCCGTTGGTTTACCAGCCGAGTCTATTAAAGCAGTGGGGAGGTGGAGATCCAACGCCTATAAGAAGTATGTTAGGGCTAACTGTTGCTAATCAATTGTGTCTCCTGCGCCAGGAAATAGGTGGACCGGGCTGGAGAAACGAACAATATGGATCGTGGGACACAGTCTGGTGCGTTGGGCCAGCAACGCAGCCTTAAAGACGGCACAGGGCATCCACCTGGGGTTAGGGGAGAAAGCAAACATCGCTTGGTATGGACAGGGAGGAATGAAGTGGAATCATTTACTCCCGAGATTGAGGGCGCTCAAGGATAAAGGGTCACCGGATATTATTGTAGTTCATTTAGGGGAAAATGATTTAGTAGCAAGGAAAGGGGTCAACTTAATGATAAATATGAAACAGGACATGTTAGTAATAGAGAGTTTATTTAGCAATGTACAAATAGCGTGGACCAGTTTGGTCCCCCGCCTTAAATGGGGCGGGGCAATCAAACCTGAGAAAATTGACAAGGCTCGGAGGAATATTAACCGAGAAATGACGAAATGGATGGTTGAAATAGGAGGAACGATCATTCGGCATATGGACATCAAATATGGCCGACCAGATTTGTTCAGGGAAGATGGGGTGCATTTATCAAAGGCAGGAAACGAGTTGTACCTGAGGAATCTGGCCTGGCAATTGAGTGATTTATTAGGGAGATAGGCGGTGGGGAGCAGGGGATACCGGGAACGGTTCCCCTTTTGTGGCGGGGGTCCAGTATGCTACAGTAGGATAAATAGGTAAGTGTAGGTTAGAATGAGTCATCTCCTTAAGAGATGGGGAGAGAACACCCAGGGCAATGCTTGGCGCAGCAAGCACTGGGGTTTACCACCCTGGGAGGGGTACCCAGACGGGTCAGCAAGTACACGCACGGTCTGCTGGCTTTGCGGGTACTTACCTCCTTACTCAACCCCACAGTTGGGGATGGTCCCCCCTTTCGGCCAGAGCCAGGGTGCTGTCGAAGGGGGGCGTTACGTTATGTTGTTGGGTACTGACAAGGGAGGGCACATCCCTGTCAGTGCTGTTGTTAATAAGTTAAGGAGCTAGCATACTGGACCCAGATTGCTTGTGCAATACCCACCGGCCTTGGATTTGATTGCATTAAAGAGTGCGGCCAGTTTAAAATCCAATACTGTGTCTGTGTCTCATTGGGGGGATGCGCCGGCAAAGTGTCTTGAGGACCCGATTTGTGAATAAAGTTGCAAGAAGTGCAAATACAAGCAGAAGGGGCATGACCCCTATTGTAATGAAAAAGTTAGCTCAGCATCGCTCTCTATTTTGTCTAAATATGGGTAAAAAGGTTATTTCCCCAGAGTTTAGTTTCCACTTTGTGCTATGTCTGCCTCTCCCTTTAATTAAGTTGCAGATTTTCTCCTTATTAAATGATAAAGTAATGTGGTGGGATGATCAGTTTGCCCACTCAGCAAAGCAGAAAGAAGAGTTGTTTGGTCATTTCTTCCCCCTAATTCTCAAGGGGAATGTTGCATTGTGAATAGTTTAATTGGTGAATTGACTGTCAGAGGTATGGCTTTAACCTGTATGAAGAAACATAGGAGCTGCCACAACAGTATCCAGATGGAAGCAAATTCCCCATGGTTACTTGCCTGACACACTCAGGCTGCATTCTCACCTGCGACGGCGGTGGCAGCAGAGGGCGGGGCGAGGGAAGACACGGCAACGCGGAGGAACCGGCGGTCAGGAAAAGAGCTGGTGCGAATGGGGATCTGCCGCGGCTTCTCTCGCGCATGTCAGAGCGCAAAATCCTGCCCTGACATGCGCAAGAGAAGCCGCAGCAGATCCCCATTCGCACTGGCTCTTTTCCCGGACGCCAGCTCCCCTGCACTGCCGTGTCTCCCTCGCCCCTCCCTCTGCCTCCACCGCTGCCGCAGGTGAGAATGCAGCCTCAGACATACAGGTAGATAGCACCCTCCCTCAGGAGGCAGGCCATTGTACATCTTCTACCAAACCATACCCCCGCCCCATAAACAGGAAAAAAGAAGAAAGCAGAGATAATCTCTGGAGTCTGGGCATGTTTACATGTACAAAACTAAACTGATTTATCAGAATAAGTTACTTAGGTTTTAGTAACTCTTTTTAGTATCGTGCACACTACATTCCTAAGCCGATTTAATACTGCTGCCATCTGCCCCCAGCGGCCATGTCATGAAAGGGCATAGGATAACACCTATCTGATGCCTTACACACAAAGCATCCTAGATGAATTCTCAGCAGGAGAGACACTTTGAGCTGCAGACTGGGAATGATTTATTCACCATATTCACACAGAAAGGGATCTCATTTAGGGCTGAAAGTTCGTTTTGGGGTTGTTGTTTTTTCATTCTCATCAAGAATCCAGTTCTTGATTTGTCTTGGAGACTCAGAACAAACCAAGTACTGGCATAATCTCTCTGTGATTCTCAATGAGAAACAGTGAACTAATAAAATAAAATTTAAACTCACTGTGAGGTGGGGATAGGGGGTGTCTGTCTTGGTCTCAGTTTCGGCAGTGGGGGAGACTCCACTTCTTCGGGGAGGGTGCCCAGTCCAAAGATCAGCTGGTCGGCTGTGCTGGGAACTCAGGGGGTGGGCCCGAGGAGCTGGCCCAACCTGAGCAGCATGAGGGCCTGTTCTGCTGTGGGGGAAGGGACACCCAGTCATGAAGATCAGATGGCCGGCCAGCACACTGCACTGGGAACTGAGGGGTGGCGGGTGGGATGGGGAGGAGCTGGTCTAGCAAGCGCGGGAGCCTCTTCTGCTCGTGTGTGTGTGTGTGTGTGTGTGTGTGCCCTACCCTGAAGATCAGCTGGCTGGCCAGCACGCCATTCTGGGAACACACAGGGGCCTCAGGAGCTGGCCTATTCCAGGCAGCATGGGAGCCTCTTCTGCTCGGGGAAGTGCCTGGCCCAAAGATCATTTGACCGGCCAGCACACTGCACTGGGAGCTCAGGGAGGCCTGAGGAGCCAGCCCAGCCCCAGAGCTAAGGGAGGCCTGAGGAGCCAGCCCAGCTCCAGCCCAGGTAGTGCCCACCTAGGCTGGGTCCAGCTCATTGGGGCCCCCCTGAGCTCCCATAGCACCTCACTGGTCGGTCAGCAGATCTCTTGGCCGGGTGTTTCCCCTCACCTCCGCAAAAAGAAAGAGCGCTACTGGGACTAAGGCCAGCCCAGCCTCCCCTGGAGCTCACAATGATCCCCATCCAAAACCCACTGAAGCTAACAGGAATTTTTCCATTTATTTTAACAGGCTTTGGATTGGGCCAAGTGAGTTTCAAGGTTATTATATTTTTAAAGTTAATTTATTTATTTTTAAATAATTTGTTGGTTTGTCAAGAGTTTGTACCGGGATATCTCGGTCTTGGTACTTGAACTAATGATATTTTTGTGAGAAACAAAAAATTGCTTCTCGTTTCAGTCCTAATCACATTGCAAGTTATTTCTGTTTAGAAACAAAGGGTGTTATCTGCTCCTGATTGTTCCAGAGTACACCTCCAACTCCTAAAGGCTGTCACTTGACATGAGAGTAAGAAGTGGCTTTACCTTCCCACTCTCATCTTACAGCTAGCCTGTATGGGCTTCACTGTTCTTTCTTGACTATCACAGAGAGACAAAGTGGTTTGGATGATACCTTTTATTGGACCAACTGTTGTTGGTGAAAATAAGCGAGCTTTTGGGCCACACAGGGCCCTTCCTCAGGCATGTAGCGTAGCCAGTAGAAATATATAAACTGAGCAAATGTAGAACAGGTATATATAATTCAAACCACTTTGTCTCTCTGTCACTTGGGACCAACATGGCAGCCACACTCTATTTCTGGAGTGACTATCACAGTAACAGTTGCTGTGAATCAGAAGAAAACACAAAAATACAGGGTGCAGGACCCTGCTGTGGGAGAGAAGCAAAAAAAGAACTGGCTAGTGATCCAGCCTTCCCCTCAGGTTATCTCCTTTCAGTTTCAGACATACCCAAGAAACAGGCAGCATGCACGTAGCTACTGTCACATTTGGTGAAAGTGTGGCGGGTTGACGCAGGGCTCTTCATTCAAGAGTCTCTGGTGGGGCAAAGCATGGTGAAGTGGGGCTCTTGAGGTCCACAAGATCCCTGCCAGAGCCTCACAGGCTCCGGTGGGGTGATGTACTCCACAAGAGTGGCAGAGGTGGCAGCGACAGGTCCCCAGAACCTGCCTCTGCCACTTGCGGGGGCCACCGCTGCTGCAAGCTCCCTTCCCTCATGGTACCAGCTATCAGGTAGCCATTTGAATTTCAGCAGCTCCCAGATAGCTGGTATGTCTGCTGTACAATGTGCTGTTAGCTATGTAATGCCAGCTATGGGATGAACTTTCCAGTAAGCGGCATTACATCCGATGACACTCTCATTAAGGAGTTGGAAGAAGCAGAAGCAGGGGCTCGAGCCAGGGCCAGCTTTTGAATTTGCAGAGCCCAGGGCAAAGATAACATGCAGTGCCTCTGGTGGCCCCATCTCCACCCCATGACCCTGCCCCTTAGGGGTGGGACCCTCAATGTGGGTGTGTTTGGGGCCTTACTGGGAGGGAGTGGGGGCCCTGCACATTGCTGGTGAAAATAGGGGCTATTGTGGAGGCCCCAGAATTAAAGAAAATAGCGGGGCCATTGCCCTATGATAAGGCCAGCCCCGGCTAGAGCACAGAGGCAAGCAGATAGTGATGCCTATACACCTCTGTCTAGAAGCACCCTGTCTGCCTGTTCTCCATGAAGAATAAGAACAAAGCCTTCCTAGCAAGAAGTGTGCAAGTGACAGACCCAGGGTTGCCCCTCCTCTGCCAGGCAGTTTTCTGGGTGTTCCAGGTACCACCGCTTGTTCTGCTTGAAATCATCTGCATGTAATCCCTCATAAAACTTACACTGTTATGACAACAGAATATTTTTTCCTCCTGAAGTTTTCTCATTTGGTCTGAGGTAACAAATTAGAATCCACAGCTTTCTCTTCTATTCATTTCCTGAGCAGAGGTTTCGCCTCTGTCATTCCCAGCATGGTTTTGCTGCTTTGCTCTTTGTACGTGGGGCTGCACAACCCCTTTTTAAGTTTTCCATGGCATTTTCTCAGTTTGCTTCACCAGTGCTTCTTTAGAAACATAGCTGCCACATTTTCACTTAAGCTAGACAGTTTGTTTAAAAGGGCTCCTGCCAAGAATGACTTCAGACATCATCAGGATGCAACGAACCAGCCTACCCGCCAGCATCAGCGCTCTTGGAATATAAAGCTGTATTCACAATAGGGAGAAAACAGGAGGTGCTCCTTTTAAATATTGTCTACACGGCAGGGTTTTTTTTTTCTTTCAAAATTCATTATTGGAAATTTGACAGCTATATAGATTTATTCCATGTCCTCTTCCCCCCCCCCCCTCAAAAGTCCTACATTAAAAAACCCAGCAAGGCTGTAAAATGAAGCCTTCAGAGCACAGGAAACTAGAAAGTTCAGATTGTCTTTGAACCTTGTTCTTGTCACACCTTTTGGTTTCCCTTTGAGTTACATGCTGATGGGGGTCTTGCTTGACTGAACAGAAGAGGAGGAGTGTGTGTGCACAGAGCCTGGGATGTCTGTGCTTCACACAACAGGTATGTTCTCCACAGGAATGCTCATTACTGCCCTTCTTTCGGCCCCTGAGTTCACTAAACACATAAGCATATGCTAAGGTCCCTTGGTCAAATAGATCTTCGGAATATGCATGTCAGTGTAGGGTATAGGCCCATATCTAGAACATTGGCCTGGAGGAGATGGGGGAAACAGATTGCATGAAAAGGGGGCAATTGCATGTGTCAGTTCAGAAGTACATGTACTATGCAGTAGAGGTGGGACCCCGGGCCCATTACCGGCTACCGGATTTACCGGTTACCGGTTCTCTGAAAACTGGATTCCCGGATTAAATCCGGTATACCGGTACCGGTTTTATTTCATTGAGTTCAATGGGGCGCTGTGTCCCCATTGAAATCAATGAAATAAATGAATTCCCTCCCCCTCCCCCTCCCAGGCTGCGCGGGTGGAAGGGGGGACACCCCCCACCCACCCTGCCCAGCCTGGATTTTTGTTTAAAAAAAGACCCAGAGGCGAGCCCACCCCCCAGCACCAGCGGCCGCGGCGTCCCCACAGCCGCCGGTAAGTATGACCCGATCCCTGGGGGGGGTGTTTAACACCCCCCCAACCCCCCAGGGATCACCCCTACTAAAGTTCAGTGCGCTTACCTTGCTTGCGGAGCTCCGGTGGCGGTGGCGGGCGGTCCGGCGGCCTCAGCGCCGGCTGTGGCTGCCGGCGTCAGAGACGCTCTAGGCCTTCTGGGGAAACCCGGAAGTTCCCCGGAAGGCCTAGAGCGTCTCTGACGCCGGCAGCCACAGCCGGCGCTGAGGCCGCCGGACCGCCCGCCGCCGCCGCAGCCCCCAAAGGTAAGCGAAGCGGCGCACTGACCTTTAGTAGGGGTGATCCCTGGGGGGGTGGGGGTGTTAAACACCCCCCCCAGGGATCGGGTCATACTTACCGGCGGCTGCGGGGACGCCGCGGCCGCTGGTGCTGGGGGGTGGGCTCGCCTCGCCTCGCCTCTGGGTCTTTCTTACTCTTTTTTAAAACAAAAAGCCAGGCTGGGCAGGGTGGGTGGGGGGTGTCCCCCCTTCCACCCGCGCAGCCTGGACTCGGGGAGGTTTTTTTTAAAAAAAACTTTTTTGCTGGGGCTTTAAGTTTTTTTACATTGCAGCCATTTTTAAATGGCTGCAATGTAAAAAAAATCCGGTACCCCGGAATCCGGTACCCAGACCGGATTACCGGGTCGAATCCGATAATGCCGGTACGCCCAGTACCGGCATTATCGGATACCGGATTTTACCGGTTTCCCACCCCTACTATGCAGACATTCTCCTGCCAGAGTTGTGAATATTACTATCTGGCTTTAGGCCTACAGTAATTCATCTTGAGTCTTCAAACTAATAAACTGAGTGGAAAAACTTGGAACACATTTGATTTCAGAGGGGAGCTGCAATCGAGCATTCCGTCAAATTTGGGGTGCTTGACTTGCCCCCAGTCACGTTCGGGCACTAATTGGTACCCGAACGTGACCTGACGGGCTACCCGACTGCCCATGTCCTGTGCTAACTCACCTTACTGGCCGAGCTGCTGCTCCTCTGGTGCAGACTCCTGGTGGATCCCTGCTTCTCCCCAGCCTGCGCACCGCTCAGCTGAGCAGGGAAGTTCCCTGTTCTGCTTTTTCTGAATGGGAGAGGGAGCGAGGAGGCCTCTTCCCATCTGCGTGTGCCCCGATAATGAGTCCCCTGTTTCCAGGGGACCCAAAATAGGGAAGCACACTGTGCTCAACTGATATGGGTTCATATGGGAACAATAGGGGGGAAACGCAGATGGGAAGAGGCCTCCTTGCTCCCCTCAATCAGAAAAAGCTGAGCGGGGAAGTTCCCTGCTCAGCTGAGAGGCACACGAGCCAGAGAGAAGCAGGGAGCAGCCAGGCATCTGCACCAGAGGAACAGCAGCCTGGCTGATGAGGGAGTCGCAGGCATAAGGATGCCCTAGTAATATCCACATTTTCAGGCACCGGGTGACCAATGGGGGACCAGATACTTTGTTGGTTGCCCACTACAGGTGCCCAAAAATGTGGGTTTTGCCCACAAGTAATGCTATTAATAACAGTAATACAATTAATTTATTTCCCTCTCTTCTCTAAAAGGACTCAGAGTGGCTTACAACAAAAAAGGAAGAGCAAGCTAGAAAAGGGGGAAGGGAACACAACTAAGGCCGTTTTTAGATGAGCTCGGCGGCACCTGCGCTTGTTTTCCAAAAGACCCGGCAGTCCGATTTACACGTGATGCCACCACCGAATACGCGCATGTGCAGGCGTTGTGCATCCATTTCCGGCCGCAAACTGACCGGGTTGGCGATCAAGGCCGGTCATATGTGGCCAGAAATGGATGCACATCGCCCACGCATGCGCGTATTCGGCGGCGGCGGTGTCACGTGTAAATCGGACTGCCGGGTCTTTTGGAAAACAAGCGCAGGTGCCGCCACGTATGTCTAAAACGGCCTAAGTAAGCTAATAATAAGGAGAGGCACAACATGAGTAGAGAAGGATCCAAGGGTATGGGTCAGAAAGGGATCCAGAGGTGATCCTGGAAACTACAGACCAGTAAGCTTGACGTCTGGGCCAGGCAAAATGGTGGAAACCATAATTAAGGACAGAATTACAGGACATGTTGACAAACATGGGAAGATTCAACATGGATTTAGTAAAGGTAAGTCATGCCTCGCTATCCTGTTGGAATTCTTTGAGGGTGTAAATAAGCATGTGGACAAGGGAGACCCAGTAGATATAGTGTACCTGGATTTCCAGAAAGCATTTGATTTTTAATGTGGACAAGTGCAAAGTGATGCACATAGGGAAAAATAATCCAATCCATGCGTACACAATGCTGGGTACTAAGCTAGGAGTTACCACTCAGGAAAAGGATCTGGAGGTGTTTGTGGACAATACAATGAAATCCATAGTGCAGTGTTCAGCAGCAGTAAAAAAAGCAAACAGAATGCTAGGAATTATTCGGAAGGGGATAGAGAATAAAACTGAGGTCATAATGCCTCTATACAAATCAATGGTGCGACCGCACCTTGAATACTGTGTGCAGTTCTGGTTTCCCCATCTCAAAAAAGACACAGCTGAAATAGAAAAGGTACAGATCACCAATCAGAGAAAGGCAACAAAAAGAACTGAGGGCATGGAAGGGCTCCCGTATGAGGAGAGGCTTGGTAGGTTGGGGCTGTTCCGTTCAGTTTAGATAAGAGACGACTGAGAGGAGATAGGATAGAGGTCTATAAAATCATGAGTGGTGTGGAACTAATGGAACTAATAAACAAGGAGCATTTATTTACCCTCTCAGCTAGTACTAGAACTAGGGGACACCCATGAAACTCATGGGTGGCAAGTTTAAAACAAATAAAAGAAAATATTTTTTCACTCAGCGTATAATTGGGTTGTGGAATCTACTGCCAGAGGCTATGGTAAGGGCCAGTAGTATAGCTGAGTTTAAAAGAGGTTTGGACAAATTTCTAAAAGTTAGGTCCATTAGCTAGGGATGTGTGAATGCGATTCGGAAGTTTGGAGTTCGGCCCGAACTTGGCCTATTTGGACGACCGAATCTGAACCCAAACCAAAACCAAACCCGATACCGAACTCTGAAACGACTGAACATTTCAGTCGGTTCGGATCAAGTTCGGATGAGTTCGGCCGGGAGAAAAACAGTAAAACAAAAACACCAGTAAAACACGACCCCTGTTTGACACGGGTGTGGGGTGGCGTGTGGGGTGTGTGTGTGTGTCAGCTGAGGAGCAGACTTCCAGGCACCAGGGGTGGAGAGGCTTGAAGTAGCAGCAATCCATTGCCATCCTCCTCCTATTTCACCCATCCAACCCATTTACCTCCATATTATCATTTATTTAGATTATATTAGATAGATTTAGGAGTTGTTTATTTTTATTTTTTTTCCAAATGTTTATTGATGAATGGTTGTATATTTAACAATGCAGTGAAATATCTACCAATGTAATTTCTTCAACTGTTTTATACAATAACAAACATACAGAAGTCAAACTTATGGATTCAGGTAAGAGTCTTGTTTTCTTGACTTTCTAGATGTAATAATCAAACAGGAATGCTCGTTCATCTTCTGGTAAGTCCTCTTTGTTCATAGCACAGACACAAGGATACCATTTTGCCGTATACTCTTCTTTTTTATCCAGTAGATTGGCTGTTACTTTTTCCATGGTTAATTGGTACCAAAACCTGTTTGTCCATTTGCGCTCATTAAGTTCTCTGTTCTCATTCCAATGCAGGACAATAACTTTCTTTGCAGCCTGAATGAAAGCTGCGCATGAGTCCAAGTGATTCGGCAGCACTTTTACTTCCGAGAGCAAGCCTAAAAGTTCTATTTCTGGGCGAAAAGGGATTGTCACTCTCGTCATCTCTTCCATTTTCTTTCAGACGCATCTCCAGAGTGGACTTATTCGTGGACAATCCCACCAACAGTAGACGTAAGTTCCATCCTCCCTACAACCTCTCCAGCATAGCCCCTTGTCCCCTTCATTTACATGCTTAAATTGCGTCGGGGTCAAGTAATACCTAGTTACCAGCTTTATTTGGCATTCCTTAATCTCTAATGAGTGTGCACAAGTATGCATGTAGTTAATAATTTGTGTTTCCTCCTTCTCTGCTATTTCTACCCCCAAGTCATTTTTCCACTTTTGTATATATGTGAGCCCTTTGGGATACCATAAATCTTTTAATGCTTTATATATTCGTGCCAACCTTCCTTTTATTGCGGCTCTTTCAAAGAGAATTCGTTCAAATAGCTTGGGGTCCCTAGCCTAATTTTCACCTTTTCTTACTTTAGTTAGTGCATATTTGAGTTGCAAGTAACCAAACACTTCCACTTTTTCTCCAAGTATTTTTTCTATGCCCTCCCTTTTCAACATCTCTTTTCCTTCTAAAAGTTGATTGACTTTTGTTAACCCTTTTTTATTCAATTTTTCTCTTTGGATTTTGGCCTGTTGGTGCTTCTGAAAACAAAGGAGGTCTATTGGTGAGTATGGGAATTGGTTTTTGTCTAACTTAGCATTTTAAATTGTTTTCTGCCAATTTAACCAGGTTATCCATGCAAAAGGGTGTTTTTTCCATGTTTTTTTATCCGGGATCCCTTCATTTGTTATTATATTTTTCAGCCTGATTATGGCCAGATTAATTTGCTCTATTTCAGCCCATTTCACTGAATCTGGTTGATGATACCATATGTTGAGAGCCCCAAGTGTTGCCGCCTTGTGATACAATCTTATATCCGGAAGGTTAATCCCCCCATTCTCTTTTGTCCTCATTAAGGTCTGTTTATTGATTCTAGGTTTATGCTCTTTCCAAATTATCTCTGCCGCTAGTTTATCACAGGCTTTGAAGAAGGCTTCCGGTAGATTAATGGGCAATGCCAATAGTTTGTATATAATTTTAGGTAGGATTATAATTTTGAACAGATTCACTCTGCCCAACCATGAGCAGGGTAAATCTTTCCACTCAGCTGCTTCTATGGTGAGTTGTTGCGGCAGGTTTATAAAATTTGCTTTATAAAGTTGGTCTAATTGCTTAGGCAGTACGACTCCTAGGTATTTAACCATCTGTTTCTCCTCGGGGAAGGGTAATGCCCTTTTTATTTCCTCCTGTTGTCTGTCATTTTCCCCATAAATCAGCGCATATGATTTTGAGGCGTTTATCTTATAACCTGAGATAGTGCCAAAGCTTTGTATCAGTTGCATAAGCGGTGGGGTAGAGTTTACTGGGTCCCCTAAAAACAGAACTGTGTCATCCGCGAACATAGCAATTTTATGCTCCTGCTTACCAATGTGAATGCCTTTAATTTGCTTCTCTTGTCTTATTGCATTTGCCAAGACTTCCAATACTAAGAGTGAAAACAGACATGACGCTAACCACCCTTTAATCACCCTTGGTGGTTATTTATGCATGTTGCAGGGCAGTATTGGTGCCCTATGCAGCCCTGAAACATGCATAAATGACCACCAAGGGTGGTTAAAGGGTGGTTAGTGTCATGTCTGTTTTCACCCTAAATCGAACAAGAGCAGAGATAAGGGGCATCCCTGGGTATTTTCAGACATTACGAGATCACGCTCAACCACGGTCAATCCCCTGTGGTGGCGGATGGTCCCGTAACGTCTGGTTGCTCGCCGCCAGAAGTTCACCATGGTGAACCACCGGTGGTGAGCAAAATAACTACGCTTTCAAGGATGGTATGGGCACCATCTCCAAAAGTGTGGTTAATTGAACCACGGCCCGGAATCGGCGGATGGTAACATCTGTTACCGCCACCGATTCCGGGCTGTGGCCCAGACCCTGGGGCGGAATCGGGCATAGTGGCTGGATTGGTCGCTGTGCCCACCCGTCTCCAGGAGGGCGGGCTGCTGGGGGAGCATGGGGGGTGGGGCTGTGCGGCCGCACATTGTGCCGTGCAGTCCTGCCCCCTCCCCAGATTCCCCACCGGAATCAGCCGGCTCATCTGTTGACAGGCCATTTTGATTCCAGTGGGGAATCAAAAAGTGATTCCGTGACGGGGCCAATAGGTGCCCCGTCACGTCTGAAATCACTGCGTCTCATCTCAAAAAAGACATAGTGGAACTAGAAAAGGCACAGAGAAGGGCAACAAAAATGATCCAGGGTATGGAACAGCACCCGTATGAGGAGAGGCTTGATAGGTTGGGGCTCTTCAGCTTGGAAAAGAGATGGCTGAGAGGAGATATGATAGAGGTCTATAAAATCATGAGTGGTGTGGAACTTGTAAACAGAGAATGGTTATTTTATTTACTCTCTCAACTAGTACTAAAACTAGTGGACACTCCATTAAACTCACAGGTGGCAGAGTAAAAACAGACCAAAAAAAGTATTTTTTTCATTCAGTGTACAATTAGGTTGTGGAATTTACTGCCAGGGGAGATGGTCAATGCCAACAGTATAGCTGAGTTCAAAAGAGGTTTGGACAAGTTTCTGGAAGATAGTTCCATTAGCAGCTATTAGTCAGATAGGATTGGAGAACAAAACCCTTTACTGTTGGGAGTCTGGGGATGACCCACAGGGAATGGATAGCATGGTGACCTGCTGGGTGCTTCTCCCAGGTCCCCATGACTGGCCACTGTTGGAGGCAGGATGCTGGGCTCGATGGACCATTGGTCTGACCCTGTGTGGCACTTCTTATGTTCTTACATAGTTGTAGTAGGAGTTAGCTTAGTTATAGAGATAGATAGAGATAGTGTCAGTGTGTAGTTATTCAGTTTTGATATTTTAGAGTGTGTTTGTAGGACTGGGCCTTTAGATATAATAGTTACATAGATTTTAGAATAGTTAATACTATAGTTAGAGTTAGTGTAGATAATATTAGAAAAATCTGAATTAAAATATATATATATATAAAAATATTTGTGTGCATTTTTGTTGGAAGACATGGAGAAGGGAAGTAGGACAGGCCAGTCTGCTGCCCGTAAGGTGGGCAATGGGGCATGTGGCAGAGGTGGTGGTAGGGGCCATTCCAGAGGAGTGAAAGCATGCAGCAGCAGCAGCCAGAGCCCATCACCATGCCCCAAGCTTCCCAGGCATGATTTTGGGAGACAGGGTTCAGAGGATCCCAGCAGTGGCACTAGTCTGGGGGTGTTTCAGCGGTGCCTCCTGCCAGCATCCTCCAGTGCCACGCAAGGCACTGGAAGGTCTGCAGGACATGAGGCTGCGGCTGTCTCTGCTGCTGCTGGAGCACTGGCAGGTGCTTCGATTGTTCCTCCAGGGCCACCAATGTCCCCTATTGTTGAGGTGATCCCCAGCAGTCCAGGGCTGGTGTATCCCACCCTGACTGCTAGAGGCAGGGCCTGATCCCAGGGCAATGGCAGCAGGGAGAGGAGTAGCAGCAGCAGCAGCAGCAGTAGAAGTTCTAGGGGGCACAGGGAGGAGAGTGGCAGTAGCATGGTGGGCAGTCAAGCCTCAGGGTCCCAGTACTCCCCTTCATGGGACATCACAGTGATTGAGGACAGTGAGGGAAAAGAAGAAGACACTAGTCCCGCAGAGGAGATGTCTGGAGCTCAGGTGATGGCTGTCCCTCCTCTCAGAACTGTGTCATCGCCACCACGTTCTGCCCCTCCCAGCAGCACTGGCAGCAGTGCGTCACCTGGGGTGGGCCAGAGGCAGGAGGAGAAAAAAAATCCTGTCTGGGCACATTTTAAGCTGGTGCGGGCAGATGATTCCAGGGAAGTGCAGTACACTGCGTGCAATAAGGTGGTGAAGCGTGGGCAGGTGCTCACCAACCTTGGGACAACTGCCATGGTGAGGCACCTGAGGTAATGCCACAGCGCTCTGCTGCTAAGTGGGCAGGCAGGGGCAGTGTATGCCAGTGGGTTCCCGACTGCAGTGGCCAGTCACCCGCCTCCTTCAGTGGGCAAGCATCCTGCACCAACTGCTGCCTCTAGCAGCAGGACCAGTATTCCTGCTAGGGGGGAAGAACAGCAACAGGCACCTCACCAGCAGTGTCAGCCCACCATGGAGGAGCTGAGGTGGGGGAAGCTGCCAAGGCCATCAGCAGCTGGAGGGTGGCGTGGCTTTCAAGAGAAAGCCAGGCGCCTGTTGGGTGAAATGATTGTGCTGGATGGGCAGCCCTTCTCCATTGTAGACGACATGGGCTTCCAGTGGCTGATTGAGTTCCTGGCCCCCCAGTTTAAGTTGCCGTCCCGCACCACCCTGAGTTGGAATGTGGTGCAAGACCTGTACAGGGCTTTGAAGGAGCGGGTGAGGGAGCAGCTGGCAGGGGCTGGGGGTGCCACCATACACTTCACCACAGACCTGTGGTCCAGTAGAAATGTGCAGCACACCTACCTGGCAGTGACGGCGCACTGATGGCAGAACCCGGAGGTAGCTTTGGGGAGTGGCAGGAGGGGTCCCAAAGCAGGGTATAGGTGGGCCCTGCTTCAGGCACAAGTAATGGACAACCCCCACACCGCTAGGAACATTGAGGCAGCCATGACCACCATGGTGAGGGAGTGGGTCATGCCAGGTGCGCCCTTCACCAAGGGATGTGTGGTGATGGACAACGCGGCCAATATACTGAAGGCAATCCGTGACGGGGACTTCACCAGCATCCCTTGCACTGCACATACCCATCATCTGGTGGTCAGGGATGCTCTGGGCTTGGGGGAGAAGGGGATTGGGGCAGGCACCCGTAGCTCCCTGATCGAGTGGGGAAGGAAGCTGGTGGGGTTCTTTAACTGGAGCGTGAAGGGCAGCGAGCTCCTCCGGGAGAAACAGGCCGAGTAAGGCTCCCCAGTGCACCAGATTATCTAGGATGTCTCCACACGGTGGAATTCCACCTTCCTGATGCTCGAGTGGCTTCTCAAGCAGAAAGCCGCCCTGCATCAGGTTCAACTGGTGACAGACAGCGGGGCACCACAAGGTTATGATAGGGTGGAATGGGAGAGCCTGGATCACATGGTCTTTGTGTTGAGACCATTCCTGGCCATGATGGAGACCATGAGCAGGTCCACCGCCACCCTCAGCCAGGTGACCCCTCTGGTTCAGAGTCTCCACAGGAGGCTGGACGAGATTCTCGGGGGGCAGGATTGTGGCCCTCAGGGCAGGAAGCTGACCGATGAGGTGCTTGACCTGGTGCGGAAGCTGAAGGCAGGGCTGGGGGCGCATTTCTCCACTTCAGCCCGAAAGGCCCTTGCCACTGCAGCCTCCTCCTGGGGGGACTCTTCAATGGAGTTGGAGCATCTCTTCTGGTGTGCCTTCCCCACTTTCTTCTGGTGGTGATGGTCCATGCCAGAGTCCTGCCGCCTAGTGACCTTCTCCCCGTGGAGTTTTTCAATATGGGTGATGAGCCTTGATGTGGTTCCCTGGCTGGCCCTTTTAAATCTTTTGCCACATACCTAAAGAACATAACAAGATAGGAACATAGGAAGTGACATACTGTGTCAGACCAATGGTTTGTCAAGCCCTGCCTGCATTCTGTCTCCACAAGTGGGTGGGTGGCCAATCTCTCTCTGCAAGGGACTTCCTAACAGGTCATAGGGCAATCCATTGCCCATTGTTCCAGCCCCCGTGCCTTACTGTGCAGACAGCGAATTCATTCTGCTTCTTAAACCACCGCCAGACATTGGACCTCATGCGCCCGCTGTCTGCCAGTGGCGACCTCCGTCTCTATGGAGTTCTGGTGGTCCGGCGGGCACCAGCAGGGGGGGCAGCATCCTCACCCTTTCTGAAACAGGAACACATAAACAACACCTAAGTATATAATATCATACATTTATGATGATGCCTCTAGTTCTCTCTCCTTGGGGTGCTATGCTAGGGATGGCAAATTGAG
The DNA here is from genome assembly GCA_003113815.1 of Sphenodon punctatus. Lineage (NCBI taxonomy): Eukaryota > Metazoa > Chordata > Lepidosauria > Sphenodontia > Sphenodontidae > Sphenodon > Sphenodon punctatus. The sequence continues at coordinate 203,917 of QEPC01008243.1, read as the reverse complement.
AGACCCTTGCTGGCATGTGCAAATCTTGCCCTTATTTGGGTGCTAGGGATGGCAATGATGAGACCCTGGCTGGCACGTGCAAATCCTGCCCTCCTTGGGGCACTAGGGATGGCAACTAGAAAGACCCTGGCTGGCACATGCAAATCCTGCTCTTCTTTGAGTGCTAGGGAGGGATGGCAATGGAGACCCTGGCTAGCACGTGCAAATCCTGCCCTTCTTGGGGTGCTAGGGATGGCAACGGGAGACCCTTGCTAGGGATGGCTGGCACGTGGTTGGGTGGGTGCTTCCTTCGGCTCATGCCTGACTACTTGAAGAGTCCTCCACACCCTCTCTCTCTGTGGCAGACATCCACTGCCACCCGCTGATGCCCACTGTTTGTGCTTGACTGCCCACCACCCACGCACCCACCCACATGCCAGTGAGCTTGCTCTAAAGGATAGTATTCTTCTTGTCCTCAAAGTAAAAAAAAAGTTTACAAACCTGGCAGCACCTCCTGTGCCCAGCTCTTGCTCCTCTGACAAGGAGCCGACCTCCACCACCAAAGGTCCAGGGACAGCAACAACCTCTTCCTCCACCTCCTCCACTGGCTCCGCCACCTTGTCCTTCTTCCACTCCCACCTGTTGAACTTCACCCTCTTCATTTATTTTTTTTGGCCCACCACACGCAACCAACCAACCAAACAACCACACCTACCAACTCACCAACCAGCCAATACAACACAGTCAAACCAACACACAGTCCAACACTACAAATGAAACAAAACCAAGCAGCCACATTACACACGCTCTCTCTCCACACAAGCTCTGCACACACTCGAATTTCCGGTTTCCGACATGATCACGCGATACCTAGACCGAAACCAATTTCTGAACGACTGATCTGAACACCACCGAACTGAACGACCTAACCCGAACTCGGCTCCCGAAGCGAACGACTGAATGACCGAATTGCTATTTGTTCGCACATTCCTACCATTAACAGCTATCAGACAGGATCAGGGAACATGATGGGACCTGGGGGAAAACAACAGGGAATGGATCCCCCATTGTGACCTGTTGGGTGCTTCTTCCAAGCCACCATGATTGACCACTGTAGGAGACAGGATGCTGGGCTAGATGGACCATTGATCTGACACAGTACGGCACTTCTTAGGTTCTTAATAACAGAAGCAAGAGTGAGCAATAACAGAATCAGCAGCAGAAGCTCCACCAACTTCCTACAGCTGCCAGCAGGCCTTAAATAAGACTGGGAGCCAATCAAGAGTCAGCGGATTGGGGGGTGGGATGGGGGGAGAGAGAGAATGAACACAACGGTAGGGGGAAAGCAGCTCTAGCACATGCCAGATGGTGGTACAGAGGAAACAGCAACCACCAGTCAGGCTCTGAGGCTGCGGGTCCAGTCCAAGCCCTGACACAGTCCCTGCTGCTTCTCAGTGCCAGCATGCCCACTGCCTGCCTGTGTCCCTAATGCTCCATCTTTTGCCTGCCTGCTGTGTGCCAGTCTCTCCCTGATATTCTGCTTCCAAGACATTGAAGCCTTGTTGGGGTATGCTGGGGAACAGCCTAGGGGTGGGATGCAGGGTGGGTGTGGGTGCGGGGTGGGAGGGGAAAGAGCCTGGGGTGAGTGCGGGGAGGGGGGGGATCAGTCTGTGCTTACCTGCTGCAGGCTGCTGCTGCTCTTCTGACTGCACCTTCGGGAGGCAGCGGGAGTGGGAAGGAAGCACGTGGGTGCAGACTGACTCTCGGGGGACTGAGGCAGGGAGGAAGCATGCACGTGACCGCCCTGGCGAGATCTTTCATTGCGCCCATTGAGCGCAATGGAAAGGGTAGCCCCTCCCTCCACAGCACGTCCCATGCGTGCTGTGGACGGAGGAGTTCAGCCGCCCAAATTGCGTTTTCCATAGGAAAACACTTTGGGCGGCTGATTTTTGAGCCTTCTGGGACCCACTCCTCTGGAGTGGGTCCCAGAAGTCAACTAACAGCCCCGCAGCAGCCTCTGCCTTGTCTTTGCTTCAGAGCGGAGCCTGCTGCAGCGCTGTGGTCAGTTTCATGTCAGTTTCACTGAAACTGACCACAGTGCTGCAGCAGCCTCCGCTCTGAAGCAAAGGCAAGGCAGCAGCTGCTGCGGGCGGCACTGGGAAGCGGCGGCAAGGTTTTTTGTGTTTTTTTAGTACCACCAGCAGCGGCGCCTGGCAGGGCGCTTGGGGGGGGGGGGGTCAGTGCCCCAAATACCCTGGAAGGCGAGCCGCGCCTGACAGCCACACCAGCAGACAGGTCCATGTCTGCTGGTGTGGCTGGCAGGCATGGCTCGCCTTCCAGGGCCTGGTTCCCTCTCTGGTTCTGCTCACGGCCCTTCAGGGAGCCCTTAAAAGACACATGCCCAAAATACAAACCCGTTCTGGCTCAAAGCACAACACTCCCCACCCCTCCGCAATGCATGAGAGAAGAGCCAATGCCATGGAGGACAGCAGCTTCCTGTGTGTCCCACTCAGTATGCATCTCCATTGTTGCCAGGGACTGCCAGCGGCTGCAGTGGCTGCCTGCCAGGGTCATGGGCAGGAAGGAGTCACTGGCTTCTGCATCTTCATGTTTCCATGGTAGCCATGGCTGTGTGTCATGGCAGAGGGCAGGTAGTTGGGTGAGTCTTGGGGTGGGGGGTGTTGCCAGGCAGGGGAGGAGAAAGGGAGAACAGCTGCCGTGCCCACATGAGTTGTTTTCAGGGCTGGTCAGTGGCTTCAGGAGTGTTTTGGCCATCCTGGGGGTCACCCATTAGAATTCCTCCCCATGCACTCAACCTGAGTGGCTGCTCCACATCTGTGCCCTCAGCAGCCACTGCTCATTTAAAAACATCTGGGGGCTGTTTCTATGTCACGGACTGCAAAGTCCACTTTCAGCAACCTCGCATGGGTGGGAGTTTAGACGTGCCTCCCTGCACCAAAAGTCACTCTGCCACCACTGGAAACAGTGACACTGGACGGCTCCCACACTCTTTTTAATAATGGATTTGTCAAACCCCTATATCGAGGTTTGACAAATCCAGTTTTCAAAACAATGCGTGGACCACTGAGCGCCACTGTTTCCAATGGCGAATGGGCAACTTCCAGTGCCAGGAGGCACATCTAAACTCCACCCCTGCGAGGTTACTGAAAGCGGACTTTGAAATTCATGAATATAGGAGGCATGTCTAAAAATGGACCCAGTGTTCCTCAGTAGGCAGATGACAGTCTGAATGTGGCCTGCAAAGTCTGTTTCTGTGGGTCCTGACTTCCAACTGCACATAGCCAGTTCACCTCAAGCTGCTGGGGATGAAATTTGAGCTTGGCCCTAACCAATCATGCTCCCTCTCTCTTCCAGGCAATATGGGAGTGGAAGAGACTGAGCAGAACTAAACTGGCCAGTACTGCTGAATCGAGCAATTGCAGAAAAAGCTGTTTCTGTCAGAAACAGACCATTTGCCTATGCTCACGCAATGTGAAAACTTACTGGCTTTTCCACTATTTTTGCAACTTCCCATTTGGCAATTGCCATTGTTCAGTACTTCTGGTAATTCTTCCTAGGCAGGAGCAGCCACACACCATGTAACCTTCCTTACATGCTGCTTATGTTTGGTTGTGTATGATCAGAAGTCCACTATGAAACTTTAATTGGTCCTTGTTTTGGCTCCTTGTAAACCATGTTTTGATTGGTGTATTTCAAGGGCTAGCCCTTGTTTTCTGCATTCTGATGCCAAAAATGGTCATAAAATGCTGGAAATTGATTAAAATACCCAAACAAACGGATGGAAAATACAGAAAATTACCCAAAATTAACAAAAACTAACAAAAAATGCCAAAAATGGCAGATAGTCACAGGCACCAATCTCGACAACGGCAGAAGCTCAGATTCGGTGGATAGTGAGGAAATACCAACAAACAATCCCAAGCACTCCCTAAAGGTACGTAGGTATTTCCGGATGGTATGGGAACAGTCGATCTCGCCTCAGCTCTACTGGCCAGATGGTAGGCCCCTTTTCTCTTCCTTTCCCAGAGCTGAGTCAAACTGGCAGCAGCTGAGGTTCAGCGAAGGTCTTTAGCTCCCTGTAGTCAGAAACAACACGAACAGGAGAATGAGTCTCCGCCAAGAGTGTTATGAGGGGGACATAGCAATGGTGTGTGCGCGCGCATGTGTGTGTGTGTGTGTGTGTGTGTGTGCGTGTGTGAGAGAGAATGAATATGGGGGAGAGGTCATAGCAGTGTGTGTTCTTTCTCTTTTTTAAAAGAAAAGAATATTTTCTTTAAGAGCATCCACAGGAACCCATTGGCTGCTGGGGCCTAGTCAGTTACCCATGTTGCCCATGCCTAAAGCCACCTCTGTACAGAGCAGTGGCATAACAGAAATGCCATACGAAGAAGCCAGTCCAGTGAGCTGTGGAATACCTGAATGAGATTTCCATGAAGGCTGTATATCTGTTGAGCCACAGTCAGAAAGGGTTGCAGGTGAAATGAGGAACAACTACACAGAAGGAGAAAAACACAGTTTAAGTCACTCTGCAGGTGGCTTTTCCAGAGTCTTGTTTGCAGCATCTCTTTTCCTTTTGGTGTCCTGATAATTGCCAGGACTTTCATTCAGTTCTTCTGGCCCATGAAACTATTCCAGATAAAGTAGCACGGTTTGCCTCTTCTTAAAATTAAAACAGACACACAGTCACACACACAGTCACACACACAAAGTGTAATTCAGTAAACCCTACACAATAAAATCTAAGCTTTCAAATGAACTCATGTGGTGCATTACCAAACTGGAATCATAATGTCCTTGAAAGAGTCATTCCAATTTCACTCTTTCTGTGCAATGTAGTAATTTTCCACATTTTGTTTTATCACCCATGTCTTATTGTATTGCCAGCATCTGTAAAAAGAATTCTCTTTACCTGCTAGCTTTTTTTCCTTTTCTAAAAAAAACAAAAATAAAAAACCCAGTAACAGTCATTTCAAAGTATGCTTGCTCTGAGAGTTTTCTCTTTGAAACTGTTACATTTTTCTACCCACTCAACCACTAGTTTGTGGATGTAAGACACCAAACTTCAAGTTTAAGCATGCAATATGGAACAAGGGGAAAAATAACTTGTTTTTTTATACGCTTACAGGGTTGGATTATGTATATGAATAATGTGGTCAGAATCTTATCATCTTCCTAACTATGTTTTCAAGTGAGATCCTTTTGCTGCCATTCCATGCTGTTCTTTTGTAAGTTTAGATATAAAACCCGACTATAAAATTAATACTAATTATTATTCTTAATATTAATTAAGCTTTTTTTTTTTAGGGCAGACATGACCACTGTACAGATCATTATTGCCAAAATAGCAACAGTCTGCATATGATGACAGTGAGTGTTAACAGACATGAGGCTGGCCCAGTTCGGCCTGCTACTGCCCACTAGGGCCAGCGCCTCACCTGCATATAGGTTTCCAGGCTGCCAGATGTGGGCCCGGTATAACCCAGTAAGTAGCTGGCCTAGAAATGTGGGCCTGGAAGGAAATGGGCCTACAGTACAGGCCCAAGGGTCATCTAAGCAGGCCATAGTTGGCCAAACCGGGCAGGCACATCCATTTCCATGTCAACTCAGACTCAGCATGAGGGGTTGCCATGGCCGTCAGCCATGGCTGCCTGTTATTGGCAGCTATGGCTGCCTGTCAAGGCGGGGAGTGGGATGCCAGCCACAGCATACCGGCCGGCCATACATTGCTCCTTAGCTCCCCCTCCCCCGGCATGTCAGTTCAAGGAAATGTTCATTCCATTCCCTGACCTGTCCCAGCTGGAGACACCCCTCTTCCCAAGACGTGCAGCCAGCACACGGGCTACATGTCTATTAACACCCAGTGAAGGAGCCAAGGAAAGTTATGTACAGTACAAACAATGTCCTGACCAGTTCCCACCAACTGCCCAAGAATACTCTTTCAAGGCTCTTTTCAGGGCTTGTTCTCATGAGCATACTTTAAACAGGATAGTTTCTCTGGTTTCTTTGTTCCTACAAGCAGGAGGAATCAGGGGTTAAGTAGCTCTTCCCTTCTTTGGACCTCCCTCCTTGTGAACTTGCAGGGAGATATAATGGAATAACAAACAGTGAGGCAGAAAGGAAGGAAGTACAGAGGTATTCTGTGAAAGCAAAGGCTTTGGGGGAGTTTATTATTATACCTTTCCAGTACGGGTGAGCAAGCCCTCAGAGTAGAAGTCTCCATGCCCATTTTAACCTCATTTCTTTGGCGAGGTGTGTACCCCCATCTGTATCCTACTTCAAACCCCCTGCTTGTGAGAACACACAGGGAAGTTAGAAAGTACATACCGCCACAAAAAAGTGTTCATGAGAACAAATCCTCACCGAGAATGTGAGGACTGGGAGTCAAAGAAACAAAAATAGTTTAAACATGTAACAGACAAGCCTGGTCTGGTCACAAAGGCATAGATAATTCCTTTGCACAGTACAGCATTGCTAGATCCTCCAGAAAGTTAATAATGATATACGAAAAGCCTTGATGATTCAGCAGACTTCGCTGGATTAGATTAAAATGCTTATCAAATAAACACCACCAAAGGAATCTCAAGGAAAACAGTTATGAGACACCTAAAAAGCTGTCATTAGAAGCAAACTAATCAACCATGCCCAGGGTAGGAGGAGAAGGTTAACAGCCAAAAGCAAAGCTTCACTGAAGAGGTTCAAAGAGAGAGGGAAACACATACAAAAACAAAGGGGCACCAAAGACAATAAAGGAACTAATTAATGTCAGACAAACTAATGGCACTGATCACAGAGTGCACTCAAATGGCTAGAGCAAGGATATTAGGAGAGGAAGAACAAAGCAACAGATTCTTAGCATACAAATGGAGAACTAAGAGGGAACGCCATATTGCTGCCACAGTGGAGATAACAAAGGCAACATGAAAGCTGACCCCATATGTGCTTTGGGAAAACTTTGCAGACTTGTGTAAAAATAAGCCAATAACAACACCTATTTGATAAAAGGATCATTTAACAAGTGCCAAGAGTAGCAAACAAAGATGATTACATGCTTTTCTTGGTAATAATAAAATGCAGCTACTTGTGAAATACTGTATTTCTCAATGTGACTAGATTTTTTTTAGTCCAATGTTACTAAAATTCTCAGGGAACATATCAACCTTATAACAAGTTTGTCTGAAACAATTGATTACTTTCTAATTATTTTGTCATTCCCAGAGGATGGATGGAAATACAGCTATGCATCATAGCAACCCATACAACCTCTGAATGTGAACAGGATGGCATAGTCTAGCGAGAGTAGATGTAGTTGAAGCCACTATATCCAGAAGATATAGTGCAGACAAGAGCTAGTGGATTCTGTGGTACTGGGTCCTACTGAAGGAGGAAGAGTATTATCTTCTCTTACTTGATGTACAGGAAGCCAGCAATAGAGTCAAGTGAAAATCCAGTTAAGCTTGAGGAATTTGGGGTAAGAGTAGACGCTGGACTACCACACTTTATGCAACTCCTCAAGCAATAATTAGGTAAACTGTCTTCCCTTCTCATCTGTGTACTACTCATGAAAACCTTCGAAATGGGGATTTAGAAACAACCCAGGCCCCGATCTTCATGGAATTAAAATATGTGGGCATTAAAATCGCATTATGCTCCATTATGGGCATTATGCTCCCAAACATAAGGAAGCAAAGGGATTTGAACTCAGTGGGATTATTCTAAAAACTAATTAGGCCCTGATTGTTCAGAGCATCTTGGAGAATGGAATCTGTTCCATGTAAAAGAACAAAAAAGTAAAGTAATACTTTGAGCTGCTCAATTTAAGGAGGCAAATGGGCAGAGATGTTATAGATCTGATATTTGTCTATGTATATTTGGTAACTAAGGGAAAAACAGAAAGAAATCAGAGATTATAAGTGAGTCAGGCTCAACTATTACACAATGCAATATATCACACACCCTAACAAAATATGTGGTTTCATAGGAATTGGAAAGTGTCCCTTTAAGTCAGGGGTGGGGAACCACAGATCCAGGAAACAAAAGCAGCCCATGGCTAGTTTTTTATTTGGCCCTTTCCCAGTCCCTAAACCTGGATCCGGGATCCAGTTCCTACCCCCAAACACTGACAAAGTGAGTTCAGGGGAAGAGAGCAGAGATGAGGGAATACATACAAGGATAGGGGATGCTGCCTCTGTTGCAAAGTTCCATGATCTGGACCCTCCTTTCCCTTTTCCCACTCTGAGTGTACCCCTAAGCACCCATGAGTTTTGATCCATCCTGGACAGGTTCTGGGCGAAGATCCTATTTCTCAGGATTGCCCCTTTCTGGATCAAAAGGGGATCAGATCGTTGTGTCCCTGGAGAGAATCAACCCTGCTAGAAAAGATGCATAGGCCCACTGCCTGCCCAGAACTGTGATCTAGAATATTCCCTACCCTCAGCTTATATGAGGCCCTCATAGTTTGTACTAACTTTCAAAGTGGATCCTCCAAAGGAAAATGTTCCAGACCCCTGCTTTAAGTAGTCTGTGCGCCCTGTCTTGTAGTTCACTATGGCCCTTTTCACACAGACACTCTAACAGTAATAAGATGGGTGTTAAATTTTATTATATGTGTTGCAGGGCAGCCATAGAGCACACCTGCAGCCCTGCAACATGTATAATAAAATGTAACACCCATGTTATCAGTGTTAGGAGTTAGGAGTGTCTGTGTGAAAAGGGCCTTGTGGCATATGTCTGTACAGCTTTAAGAGAGCTGGCAATAGTCAGCTTCTTCCCATCAGGAACTAGGTGCGTGGGGTTTTCCTGTTCAGTCAGTGTTTGGGAGCTGCAGGGGGCAGTCTCCATTTTGTGTTATGCAGGAGTTCCCTCTTAGTAGGATCCTGTACTAGACTATATCAATAAACATGTTTCCTGCTCCTTCCACCAAGTCTCGTGTGTTCTGTCTGGAAAACAGAATAGAGGGGCTCCCCAGAATCATGAGTAGCCCCATCTCGGGGCCCACGGCTACCCCTGGGGATACTACATGGTGTCAGACAGTGGACTGTTCTCCTCATAAGGCCACAGGCAGTGAGAACTCCAGGACCACTTTATATTGCCAATGAAGGATGGAACATTTTAAGCTCCCTCCTGAATTAAGTCTTACTGGGAACTTAGGAGAAAATGGGAGGAAACAGGAACAAAAGCTAAAGCTATACCTTACAGTCACAAAAGCTGAGGAAGAGCCTGAAGATTATAAGACTGCGGTAATGCTGCACTGCATAGGAGAAAAGGCACTTGAAATCTATAACAACATGCTTAATGTCCATGCAGACCCAACAAACAAGACAGTAGCAGAAGCCCTAGCTGCATTCAAAAATTATTGTGAGCCAAGGAAAAACCCTGTTTTTGAGAGGTTTCAGTTCTGGCAATGTCCCTATGATGAAGCAGCAGGCATAGACTTCTTTGTCACAGCGCTCAGGGAGAAAGCCTAGCACTGCGAATTTGGGGCTTCTACAGATTTAATGCTGAGAGACAAAATTGTCTTCAGCATTCCAGACAGCAAACTTAAAGAAAGGCTCCTGGAAACACCTGATCTGACCTGTATGCAAGCAATTGATATTTGCAGACTAAAGGCTCTCACCAAGGCTCAAGCAAGTGCAATGATCACAGAGATCACAATTCTTCAACTGGGGCACCAGAAAGAAAACCCCAGGGTTTTGCAAAATGAAAGCAAACGCCCTGAGCAAACATCTCAAGCAGAAGGCTGCACAGCTGCAAAAAGTATCCATTGCAAGAGATGTGGGTGGGTCCACAAGCCCAGACAGTGCCCAGCTTTTGGGGAAACCTGCAATAAGTGTTCAGGGAAGAATCACTTTGCAAAGATGTGCAAAACAAGAACAGCAACATCCCAGCCAGGCAGACACATAAATTCTCCTTTTGTCGGGTCCGTGGCTGCAAAAAAGCAAGCGAAGCACACAAGAGACCAGGATGCCTGGTACAGCACAATTACTGTGGCTGGCCTACCGGTATCTTTTAAATTAGATTGTGGAGTGGAAGGCAACACAATCCCCAATGGTATTGCAGACTGCCTACAAGGCAAAGTGCAACAAACAAAAACAGACATGACACTGGGTATTTTCAGACGTTACGGGATCACAGTCAACCACAGTGAACCACGGTCAATTTTGCTGCAGGGCCAAAGCGCCTTGAACGTCTGTTTGGTGGCGGCCAGATGTTCACCATGGCTGATTCCCACATGGGGTCAATTTCAACCACGCTTCCCAGGCTCCCTGTGGGACGAGCTCCGAAAGTGTGGTCAAAGTGATTCCCGGCGGGAAGCAATAAAAAGTAACGTCTGGTCGGCGATCACGGCCTGGAATCCCCAACGGGATTCCGGGCCATGATCAAAGTGGCTGGGCACTGCAGCTGCATTTGCCGTGGTGCCCGCCTGCCTCCCCAGAGAGGGGGGGGGCGGCGGGGGAGCATGGGGGGACAGGGCCCTGCGGCTGCACGTTGCGCCATGCAGCCCCGCCCCCTCCCCGATTCCCCACCTGGATCAGCCGGCACATCTATTCGGGCCATTATTTGACCACGGGGGGTGGTTATTTCATTCACCCCCACCGGGGATTCACTGGGACAAATCGGGACGGCGTAACATCTGAAATCACCCACTGATTGCTTTTGGGGGTGCAAAAGTCAAACCCAACGGTGCCATCACAGCCCACTGCAAGAAAGGCTGCACTGAATCTGCCCTAACTTTCTACATAACAGACACATGTGATCCACCACTACTAGGCAGATCAGCATCGCCTTTGACCTGATCCGGCGCGTTCACAAATTAGGATGGCAAGCACCCTCCACAAAAGAGGACCGCTTCAAATTTTATCAGGATGTTTTTTAAGGTCTAGGACGCGTTCCAGGTGTGCATCACATCTATGTGGACCCAACAGCTTCACCAGTGGTGCACAGGTGCAGAAAAATACCATACGCTGTCATAGGCAAGCTGAAGGCTGCCCTGGAGGACCTAGAAACAGGGGGTGTCATCATGAAAGTGACCAAGCCCACTTTGTGGGTGAACAGCCTGGTGATAACTCAAAAGAAAAACAGATCACTTAGGTTATTCCTGGACCCCAGAGACCTCAGCAAAGCAGTTAAGTGGCAACACTTCTCCATCCCAACAGTACAAGATGTGCAGAGGAACCTGGCAGGCAAAAAACTTTTCACCATATTGGATGAGAAGTACGGTTACTGGCAAGTGGTTCTGGATAAAGAGTCTGCAGAACTGTGCACGTTCAACACCCCATGGGGGAGATATAATTTTAATACGTTACCCTTCGGCATCAAATCCGCCAGTGAGGTCTTTCAATTGAAAAACCACGAGTGTTTTGGGGACATTCCTGGCGTTCACATAATTGCAGACAATATGATCATCGCAGCAGCTAACAAAGAGGAGCATGATGCTGTGCTCTGACAGGTCCTGAACAGAGCATGCAAAAGAGGATTCAAGTTCAACAAAGACAAAATTCAATTCCAGGTGGACAATGTTAAGTACATGGGTCATATTTTTTCAGGAGATGGTGTGCAGCCTGACGATAGCAAAGTAGAAGCTATCACCAAACTTCCCCCTCCTGAGGATAAAAAGGGTCTTCAGAGAATCCTGGGCACCATTCAATATTAGGCCCAGTACATTCCCAATGAGTCCAGCTTGACTGCCCCACTCAGTCTTATTGAAAAACGACATCATCTGGCAATGGGGGCCCGAACACTAGAGTTGGGACCCCGGGGCAATTACCGGATACCGGATTTACCGGTTTTCCGGTTCTCAAAGAACCGGATTCTCAGATTAAATCCGGTATCCGGTACCGGTTTTATTCCATTGATTTCAATGGGGCACTGTGTCCCCATTGAAATCAATGGAATACAATTCCTCCCCCCTCCCCCTCCCAGGCTGCGCGGGTGGAAGGGGGGACACCCCCCACCCACCCTGGACAGCCTGGATTTTTGTTAAAAAAAGAGCCCCC
>QEPC01008243.1:181622-191703 GCA_003113815.1 Sphenodon punctatus | reverse complement strand
CCGGACTGCCCGCCGCCGCCACCATCGCACCCGGAGCTCCGCTGAAATACAAAGGTACAGTCAACTTGTAGTAGGGGTGATCCCTGGGGGGTTGGGGGGGTGTTAAACACCCCCCCCCAGGGATCGGTTCTATACTTACCGGTGACTGCGGGGATGCCGCAGCCGCTGGTGCTGGGGGGGGTGTCTCTTTTTTTAAAAAAAATCCAGGCTGGGCAGGGTGGGTGGAGGGTGTCCCCCCCTTCCACCCGTGCAGCCTGGACTCGGGGAGGTTTTTTTTTAAAACTTTTTTGGTGGGACTTTTTACATTGCAGCCATTCATATAAATGGCTACAATGTAAAAAAATACGGTACCCGGAATCTGGTAATGGGACCGGATTTACCGGGTTGAATCCGATAATGCCGGTACGCCCAGTACCTGCATTATCGGATACCGGATTTACCGGCACGCCCGCCCCTACCGAACACCAAACAGCTCTGGACAAACTCAAGCATGCCATCACTACTGCCCTAGTCTTGCACTACTTTGACCCTGCAGAGCAGCTAGAAATTCAGACTGATGCCTCCAAGGATGGCTTGGGTGCATGTTTGTTTCAGCAGATGAGGCCAATCACATATGCATCTCGAGCCCTGACTACTGCAGAGCAAAACTATGTGCAAATTGAAAAGGAGCTACTGGTGATTGTTTCTGTAATGTCTAAGTTTCATCAATATGTATTTGGTACCAAGGTGAGGGTCCAGTCTGACCACAAACCGTTTGAAGCAATCTTTACCAAATCTATTGGCAAGGCCCCTGCTAGATTTCAAAGGATGCTTCTGCAGTTGCAGAAATATGATATTGAGATTACCTATACAAAAGGCAAAGACATGTTTATAGCTGACACCCTCTCAAGGGCAACTGTAGGCACTCCATCCAGCTCTACCGATCCCTTGACAGAAGAAAGAGTGATCTATAGTCTGTCTAGCACAGAATCACTCGGCGATTGAATGCTCAAGAAGCTTCAGGACTTCACCACAGTGGATGCAGACTTGCAAGGCCTGAAAGCCCTCCACACTAGGGGATGGCCCCCGAGATGCAAACAGGTCAAACCCAAGCTTTGGCCATACTGACCCCTCAGAAACAACATCAGAATCAACTATGGTCTACTGATTATAGGATCCAAAATCATCATTCCCCGGTGAGCGAGACATGAAATGTTAAACTTGATACATCTGCCTCACCAAGGTATTCAAAGATCCAAAGCACGTTCCAAAGCACTGATGTACTGGCCAACCATGAATGCAGAGATAGAACAATGATCTGGAAGCTGTAAAGCATGCCAAGAACTCCAGTCAAGCAATCAGAAAGAACCAATGATCTCTCATAAAATCCCCGAGTTGCCATGGCTGAAGGTCGTGGCTGACATCTTTGAATTGCAGGGGCATGCATATTTGGTGATCATCAACTATTTTTCTAAGTTTCCAGAAGTTCTTTCCCTGACCGACAAGACAGCCGCCACCATAATCATATGAATGAAAGCAATCTTTGCACGCCATGGAATACCACAGGAGGTCATCTGTGATCATGTGCCATTTGCCAATCAGGCAATGAAGCATTTTGCCAATGATTGGGGCATTGTCTTGACCCATTCGAGCCCTGGATACCCCCAATCCAATGGCCAGGCGGAGCGCACTTTGCAGAATCTCATGCTCAAGAAAGTCAGCGAGATGGCACAGATCCCCTCCTGGCATTGCTAAACCTGTGGAACACGCCAGTGACAGGGTTGGATTTCGCCCCATCTCAGTTACTGATGGGTAGAATGGTGAGAAGCACCCTACCTGCCACAACGGAAGCCCTCATGCCCCTGCTACCAACGGGGGGCACACTCCAAACTGAAAGCACAACAAACCCGTCAGAAAGCCCACTATGACAGGCATGCACCCCCTCTGCCACCTTTACTGGAGGGGGAAAGAGAGAGGATGCAAACAGCCACAGGCTGGGTACCGGTATCAGTAACTGAAAAAAGGGACAAGCCGTGCTCACACATAGTCCAGACTCCCCAAGGCAGTGCCTATAGAAGGAACAGGAGACATCTTCAGAGGGACCCCTCCTCAGATGACCCACAGCTAGATACTATGGCTCAGGAAGCTTCAATGGAGGCAGCAGCCCCATCAGAGGGGACCCCACACCAGCCAGAGACTCCCTCAGCCACAGCCAAGACACCGGAGGACATTGCACAAACCAGGACCGGACGGGAGGTGAAAGTGCCAGCAAAGAATAAAGACTATATCATGGGATAGTGCTAAAGACTGATCCCCAATGGAGAGCCAAGTACTGGTGACCTCTGACTCCAAGCTTGACAATACTGTTTTTACCGAAAGTCACTAGTTTGCGGCTACTTGCTTAGAAGGAAGCCTCAGGCGGAGAAAGGGGGATGTAGCATATGTCTGTACAGCTTTAAGAGAGCTGGCAATAGCCAGCTCCTTCTTCCCTCCAGGAACTAGGTGGGTGGGGTTTTCCTATTCAATTGGTATTTGGGAGCTGCAGTGTGCCGTCTCCATTTTGTGTTATGCAGGAGTTCTCTCTTACTAGGATCCTGTACTAGGCTATATCAATAAACATGTTTCCTGCTCCTTCCACCAAGTCTTGTGTGTGCTGACTGGATAACAGAATAGAGGGGCTCCCCAGAATCGTAAGTAGCCCCAACTTGGGGCCAACAGTTACCCCAGGGATACTACAGGCCTATACTTGTGTTCACAAGAACTAGTATGCGGAAGAAACTCCCAAAATAGCTGCCACAGAATAACAACTTGTCATTTTTATTTATTAAACATAGTTTTGGGCCCAGCTTCACCTGCCTGGTCTCCTTGCATGATTTTGTTGTACAAAGTGCAAAGATACCACAGATAAATGCTATTTTCTGATTTAAAATATTTTGATAGGAAAGTTTCTCTCTCTCTCTCTTCTCTCTCTCTCTCTCTCTCTCTCTCACACACACACACACTGTAAGTCCATGGGCAAAGTTCAGGCCCCACAATGTAATGTGCAAATTATTCATACAAATGATGCAGTGCTCCCAAGTAGTCACCTACGTCACTGCAGCACTCATGACTAGAAAAAGGTTGATAAGCCCTGCTCTAGGAGGTGAACTGTGAAGGAGTCCAGAGCTGCCCACCAGGGGCACAGTCCTCAGGCTTTCAGATTCAGCTCATTTCTCCTGCTCCTTGGGCCCTTTGTCTCCTCACAAATCAGACATCTCAACCTCATTCCCCACCTCCATGTGTGTGGAGGACTCTTTGTAATGCTGGCAGTACGGAATTCAGCCGGCCTCAACGAATGAGCACATATATGACTTTGTCTGCAGCCAGGCCCTCTGCATCAAGATGAGCCAAGATCTGGGAGGGGCGGGGCCAGGGCCTTGAACATCCAGCATCCAAATGGTTGGGACTCAGTGAGGAGCTGAGAACAGAGAGGCCTAGAACACAGGTGTGGGAAGGCAGTGGGGCCTCTGAGTTTTTCTCTAGCAGGACTGTCTCTCTCCAGAGACACAACAAGCTGATCTCCTTTTGATCCAGAAAGGGCAATGCTGGGGAAATAGGATCTTCACTCAGAACCTGTCGAGGATGGATCAAAACTCAAAGGCATCAGGTCAAATTCCAGAGGGATGGTGGTAAACGTAGCTCTGTTGGAGAGCGAAGCAGAGGAGAGACTGTGATGGGCCACCCCATCTGCTGTTGGACCCTGAGACGTTACCCAGGATGGTAGTTTTAGCCAATGAGGCAGTGTGCACTGGGAAACACAGGATTTGCCCTGTTGCTATCAGGCTCCAAACCCATATGAACACATTACTGACTGAATAGGTGGGTAAAAAAGTAGTTCACCAAAACTGGCATGTGTTTATTTTCAGTTGGTTATGAGAATTTCAACATTTCCAATGCAAAATATCTCTACCTGGAAAAATAATATTCTCCCAGCTTACGTCAAAGTGCAAGGAAAAACAAGTGAATTCCTGAACCTTGGGCCCTAGGTCATAAAACCCCAAAAGGAGGGAAATACTTTCACTAAAAGCAGAGGAAACCCTGGCTTGCAAGGAGAGTCTGTGCATAGCTACACAAGCCTGAACAGTATGGGAAAGGAACGCATACATGCCGAGAGAAATGGTGACTCATAATAAACACAGCCTAGCTGGATTGCAATGATGCACCTTATGAAAAAGAACTTCACATAAAGAGGGCACTTTCAGATCTATTCAGCATGTTTGTCTGCATACTAATCAATTCCAGTTTATAGCTTGGGATTTAAGAAACGTTAATATCTCATCAGAGCACACTTCATTGCAGTCTGTAAACACAAGTGATGTGTTTTAATTGGCACTTGCAAGTGACCTGTGTTGTGACAGCACAGGATACTTGAGCAGCAACCACACACACATACCATTGTGTAGATTCAAAATCCTAGGAATTTAATATAACCTAAGAATGCTTGGAAAATAGAGTTAGGTTCCCCATCCTTGGACAGGTAATTCAAAAAGAGGACACCAGACGTTGGCCCCCTTTCTCATTCCAAATACCTGTGCAGCAGCTGGCCATACCGCTTTCTAACTTCATGTTCTCTCCACTGCCCGACAGGGTGGCCAGCTGTCACCTGAAAGCAAGTGAAAGTGAATCTAAAGGGATATGGTCTGTCACTTTGCAATGTTGATCAAGCCCAGTGTTGAAATTATTCTAAATGTTCTGTGACATCACAACAGCTCCACTAATCCCTACACTGGGTTTTCAGACAGGCAGTTTTTAGCCTACATAAGATAGTTAATAGATAAAGTGTCAATAGATGGTGCTGAAGAGTACAAATTGACAAATATATTAACGGGTAAGAATTGCTGAAGCATAGGTCTGCCTGAACTAAAAAAAAAAAAGCTGGCTTTAGTGCCTGGCTCAGTTCAGGACAAACAAAACATTTATTCGTTGTTGAAGAGACTTCAAGTGTGAAGACCTTTAACTCAGAAGTCCAACTTTTTCCATTTCCATGATCATTTCCCCCATATATATATATATATATATATATATATATATATATATATATATATATTAGAAGACCAGAGCAAGAAGGAGAAATTGTTCAACTAACCCTGATGCACTGGGATCTATGTGGATTTAATTCTACCCTGGAAAACTGAAGGTACACTAATGGGTAAAAAGGGGTGTGCATGTTGTTTTCGGTATAACAATAATGATAATGGCAATTGTTATTGTTATTAAGAATAACGACAACGATAACAAAAACGACAACCAAGAATAACAAAAATGACAACCGAGAATACCGATAATGGTAACGATAATGATATTGATACCAAAAACAATAACAAAAACGATACCAAAAATGAAAACAAAAACGATAACAAGAAACAAAAACAATGCAATTATCATTGTTGTTTGTAATTTTGTAATTTATGAAGGTGTCTAGCTTTCGCCATAGCCAATCACAAGCAGTACAAAAGAACAAAACACATATACCAGGACCCAAGGACCAATATTCATAAACCATTAAAACTAACATACAATTTCTTAATCAGAGTGAAGTATTCACCTACGTCTATCCATCACTTTATAATTACAAGGCGAGACAAAAAATCCCAACCAGTCCATAACATAGCTCCATTGATTCCTATTCTGTCTTACCCCAATCCCGTAAAAGAAATTCAAAATCAGCAATCCAACAACCATACCAAATTATGCAGATGATCCTCTACCTTTCCCTTGTCCTCCCTAAGACTATATGGGGTAAGGGCCCCCATCCAACACCCTTTCCTCACCCCTCTACCATGGGTAATATCAGAACGTCCCTTGGCCATAGTCCGCATAGTGATACCCTGGCAAATAAGACGCAAACATATCACTCCCCGTCATGGAGCTACAGTCCATGGGACAGATGGCCTATATTCCTAAGTAAAGGCGAATGCTAATATTTACACTACAAGAACGGGATAGGATTATTATGTAAGTATGGGCACAAGGCTCTCCGGCTGTACTCCTATTGTTTTCCTCTCCATTGAGGCCAACCCTATAAATGTAGCCATAGATGTCAGATTTCTCCCCGGTGATAATTTTTTCAAGAAGGAGAGTTGGGCTGCCTCCTCCATCCCCCTCTTGCTCTCCAATAAGGGTAGAACCCATGTGTCCCTCAGCATGGCATAATATGGACACCTTAGGACGAAATGCTCGACTGTTTCTATTTCGTGAAGGGAACAGGTATAATATCGAAGGTCATATTGAATTTTACTGTACCACCCTTCCGAAACTGCCGTGTCAATCAAACCCAGACGAAAGAGCGTATAATTCCTTCTCAGTGTTCGATTGACAAGAATATCCAAATAAGGTTCCAAACAGACATTAGTTTTAATTAGCCCATATTCGGGGGAAACTTTCCATTCCTTAATGGAGGCTAGATCATGTTGCTCCTCCATTTCCCATGCCCTTGAGATTATCGCCTTTTCAATCTCCTGGCTGGATTTCCCCTGGAAATATAAGAAGGAGAAACCTAACTTACTTAGAAGTAACCCCAAATACTTAGCCCATGGATACAACCTAGACCCAGTGTGAGCAAATTCTTCAATAGCACACTGGACCGAGAGCATCATCTGCTGTTGGCCAAGCAGCCTTATCCAAAAGTGCAGAAATGCCATTCTCCCCTGGTATTCAATAGAAGGCATCCCCGTTTCGGCCCTCAAAATTGCACCAGGGATGCTGGTTCCCACCTTGAGAAATCTACGCAGACTCTGGTTCTGTACTCTTTTGAGTACAGTAGTATCAGGTAAAGGGATAACTTCCAATCCATAGGTAAGCATTGGCTGAATTTTGTGGCGGAAAGTTTGTAATGCTACTGAGATAGGTATCCCGTGTGAAATAAATGCTGCTTTCAAGAGACTAGCTGCCGATCAATTAGCTTGGGTGGCTCTTTTTTGGAGATGCATCCCCCAAGACCCTCTGGAGGTAAAGGTGAGGCCCAGATAGGTAACTGACCGAACTAGTTTGAAGGAATAGCCAGTCTGGAGATGATAATTTACTTCCCACTGGGAGTATGTTAGATTTCCCAGCATTGATCGTAAGGCCATTGATCTGGCAGTATTTAATCAATTCCCCCAAGGAACCTTTCAGGCCCTTGCTGGTCTGAGAAAATAAAACCAGATCATCGGCAAATTGTAGGGCATAGATGGCTTCTGCTTGGACTTTCGGAGGGTAGACATTTGGCTTCCTTATAAAGTCCACCAAATCTGCCACATATAGGTTAAACAAAAGGAGGGCAACAACACAACCTTGACGAACCCCTCTATTGATAGCAATAGCTGTACTCAACTTATTGTCCGTACCACTTTTAACCCTCGCCGTGTTATTGCTATACAACATAGACACCAATGAAAGTAGCTTAGCATCCAGACCCATGACTCTAAGCTTGGCCCAGAGTCTTTCATGGGGGATAGAATCAAAGGCCTTTGTAAAATCTATGAATGCTAGAAAAAGCTTTCCCCTCCTAATCCTAACATACTTGGCAATCAGATGCGCTACTATAAAGCAGCAATCATTGGTGGACCGATTAGCCAGAAAGCCAAATTGTTCTTTGGGGATTTTATCATTAGTTTCAGCCCAGTACTTCAAATGCTGGAGAATTTTGGTGGCATACAGCTTACTGGGAACTGAAAGAAGACTTATGGGCCGATAACTTGCCAGGTCCGTACGAACCTCCTTCTTATAAATTGGAACAATCCAACTGACTCTCCAATTATCTGGGACTTTACCTTCTTTTGTTATGTTGTTAAACAGTTTTGCCAAAATTTCTGCCCACCAATCTGGGGCAGCCTGAAGCAATTCCGCTCTCACCAGACCAGGACCTGGTGCTTTGTTCAGCTTTAAGGCCCTTATCGCCTCCTTCAACTCAGACTCCCGGAAGCATAAGGACATATGACTGGTCTGACTATCCACAATCTTGATTAAATCGGAATTATCCAGCTATTTGTCTTTATACAAGGTTTCAAAAAACTCCTCCCATGAGGCATTGGCAACAGATACTGCCCTAGGCTGTTGGTTTGGCTTAATAATCTGATTGAGTGTTTTCCAATAAAGACCAAGATCTCCCGTCCTACTAGCTATGATCAAAACAGCCCATATTTTGTTGTAATAGGCTGTCTTTTTGGTTTTTAAGAGGCATTTATATTCTTTCCTCAAATGTGTATAGACAGATTCCTTAATATCTTCGGGGTTGGCTATCCCCTTCTTCCTCTTCAACATAAGTAGCCTTTTAGTAGTCTGGCACTCCTCATCAAACCAAGGGATGTACTGACTATGCTGCGGATGGCACGCCCTTAGAAACAGGGTTACTACAAAATAATTTGTAACCTCTGAAAAATTATCAATTATGGTGCCTGGGCTTTGATTGCTCAGGCACACCTTTTGAAGTTCATTCGCCCTACCTGTATTACACAAATCAAGGACCTTACCCATTAACTGCACAGACTCCCATTTCTTAATCTTTCAACCCAGAGAAGCTTGTTTGACTTTGACCTTTTTGGGATTCGAATGAGACATCACTCTAAGTTGCAGTTCCAATAATTTATGGTCGCTTTCGGGACGGACATCAAGGGTAAAGGTAAGAATCTTCTCCCAGAAGTCCATATCAATAAGAAAATAATCGATGACACTCTGGCCTAAAGGGTCAACATATGTGAAATCGCCTACCAAGTCCTCTGCTACTCTACCATTGATAATTGATAGGTCCAAATTTTGAAGGAATGTCAGAAATAATCGTCCTGCTTCATTAACAGTCTTGTTCCTGGATTGGCGCTTCAAAAGCAATAAACCATTGCTATCCCTATCCTCAAAGCCCACCTCTGGACTACCATTATCGGACCCTATCCTAGCATTCAAATCGCCAGTTACCACAATGCAGGCTCTTGGATAGTGATCTCTCTGTCTAACAATCAAAGAACACAATAACTCCCAGATGGAGGATCTATAATATGGCGAGGCACGGGTAGGGATATATACGTTATAGATAATGGCCTGGGTCTGATCATGCATATCGATAAGCGCAATCTGAATCTCCGGATAATCGGAGGGGAGAACTGAAAAAGATTTGGCATGTGCCTCCACTACCAGCATCATCAAACCTCCCGAGACCCGTCCTCTGGATCCTAACTTTTGTTCCCCATGGTACTCCTTCCTATTGTAAGGAACCGCCCATCTCGGGCGGCTGTGGGCAGTGTAAGAAGGCGGTCCGGCAGGATCGCCGCGGCGGCGGCATGGGGCCGCTCGAAGGGCTGGAGGGGGTGGAGCAAAGCACGGTGTGCGACGGGGGTGGAGCCCCGCCCCTTCACGCACACTGTCAGGCACGCCCGGCACGCCCTGCAGGGGGGCGTGGCTTACCTGCCTCACACTGACTTGGAGCAGGGTGGAGAGGCATAAATAGTGCCGGCAGGGCCTGGCCTCCCCGCCGGTAATCGAGTCTTCGAGAAGCTGGCCTCTGGTTTGCCCCCAAACCCTTTTTGCAGAGACTTGGAGCCTGAGAGAGTGGAAGTGAGCGAACGAGCGAGTGAGAGAGTGAATCCTAACCTTGTTGCTGGGTGAGTGTGGTGAGTAAGGTGAGTGGGTGTGGCTTATCCTGATTTCCCTGGAGTGCATAGTGGTGAGTGGTGTAAATCCTTGGTGAGATCCTCCACTCGGGTAGGGTGCCCCTTAGAAGTCCCCGTGTACCGTGCCCCTTACCCAGTGGAGTGCAAGCCCTTTCTCCCTCCTCCCTAACTGACCCCAGTCCTTGGCTCAGGCACCCCTTCCCTTGGACCCTTCCATTCCCTACACTTGTGAGCACTATCCTGGACCCGAGTAATTCCCCGAGTGAGCGATTTGAGTGTGTACCCTTTCCCCTCCCTTTGGGGCAATTGGCTTGCTCAGAGAGTCCCTATGATGAAAAGGGTTGCCTTCCATTAACGAGGGAAAGCCCACCCTACAACCTGAGGGACATTATTACCGGAGAGGGCTATATTCGTAAGAGCAAGCCGCCCCATTTTCCTTGGTGTGGAAGTGGTAGTTTCCTTGCCCAGAGGCTTGACCCCAC
>QEPC01008243.1:164480-180980 GCA_003113815.1 Sphenodon punctatus | reverse complement strand
GCCCTTTCCCACCGCCCTACTCCCTTTTCCCCATTTCCTTTCCCTCCCAGTGTTCCCTCTTGTTTCCCTGGAGTCCTTCCTTTCCCCCTTGCTACCCACTGTGTCCCACGGGGTCCTGGTCCTAGGTTATTCCCCCGATTGCGTGACTGTCTTGTATTGTGCCCTTCAGTGTTGGGGCAATTGCCTGTTCTCTGAACTTCCCAATGATGAGCAGGGCTACTCTCTGAGTCAGAGAGACAGCCCAACTAAGACCCTGAGGGATCCTTTTTCCTCCGATAGATATTTGAGACAAGGCTGCCCTTTTGTGTGTCTTCCCCTCTCAGTGTGTGTTAGCCTCCCCTTGCTACCCCCTTCCTTCCCATATCTTCCCCCTCTTCCCTTTACCAGCCATGACAGAATTACCGGCACCCCCCTTTCCCTTATCAAGATGACTTCAGAACAAGAAGTTAAGGAATTAATACATGCTGTACAATCATTAACTATGGAGGTGAAAGATTTAAAAGAGGAGAATAGGGAAAAGCCTCCAACAATACCCAGTCACAGCTCCTGACCCCAGTATCAAAGGAGTTCACTGTAAGATCTCTCCAGTCACCATCATTGTTGTTATTATTAGTGCTGTGGCAGTTGGGTTTGGGAGGGAAAATGTAGAGAGGGGAGGAGGGAGAAGACATCTAGAAATCTTAACAGGGTTGAACTCTTGATCTGTGCCTGTGTTGGGAGGGGCCAGCAGCTCAGCAGTATCTGATGGATGTATCCCTGGCCAATGAGCAGCACAAGCAGGCCCCAGCAGTCTTATTTATTTATTTATTTATTTATTTTATAGATTTCTACCCCGCCCCTCCTGCCATGCAGCTCGGGGCGGCTTCCAGCATTAAAACATACAATAAAAATTTTTAAATTTAAAAATTCACATAATATTAAAAATATTAAACAGGGCAAAAACCGGTATAAATATAAATAGGTGGGGGAACTAAAACATCCCCCTACCCCTCCCTCCCAAAGGCCTGGGCGAACAGCCAGGTCTTACAACTACGCCAGAATGTTAATAGGCTAGGAGCCAGGCGAGCTTCCTCCGGAAGGGAGTTCCAAAGCCGCGGCCCTACCACTGAGAATGCCCTCTCCATCGTGGCCCCCCGCTTAACACGGGGGACCTCCAGGAAGGCACCCCCGGCGGACCGCAGGAGCCTCTCTGGGGCGCGGAGGGTGAGGCGGTCCCTAAGGGGCCTCATGGGACTCTGTGATTGCTCAATGCCTGCTGCCTCCCACAACCAATCAGAGGGGCTCTGGGGGAGGGCACTGCAACCCTTTCTAATGAGAGGGCCAGGTTTTTTCTCTCCGTTGTGTGAGAGCTCTGCTTGTCAGGTTGCGTTTACAGAACTGTGGTGCTTGCACATAAAAAATCCTCCCTAGCCCTCATTGTATTATTATTTATTTATTTATTTATTAGTTATTCCCATCAATACCTTTCCTTCCTCATACCCTACATTTTACCTTCTCCCCCCTGTACATTATATAGAGATAGGTAGTATAGATTAGATGTAGATATATATTATAGACATATAAATTAGATTAGAATAGTTATATAGATAATTGATTAGATAATAGTTATCCTTTCCCCTTCCCCTGTGTTCCTTAGATTTAGATAAATCTATGATAATGATACTGATACCAAAAATAAAATCTTTGTTTGAAATGGTACTGATATCAATAACGATAACGAATATCGATACCAATACCAAAAACGATACCAATATTAATACCGACAACAAAAACTATATCAAAAATGACACCCAAAATTGTAACAAAAGTGACAACGAAAACAAAAATGACATTGTCATTAATAATTATAACGAAAACAACATTTTTGAATAATGAAAACAAAAATGAAAAACTAAAATGAAAAATGAAAACGACATGGGGGCCTGGTGCACACCCCTAGTAAAAACAGGTGTGTGGGTTGCGTTGCAGCTCCCCGACCAAGGCTACGACGAGAAGCCAACACAACCTGGGTCGGGGAGAGGCACTGAAAAAATGTGCTGGCAGCCACAGAGCTGATCTGTTGCCCCTACAGCCCGGGTAGGGCAGGGAGCTAAACAAACCATGTGGATGGATAGCTCCACCACTTTCCTATTCCCAATGTCCTGGCCCCTGCCATGATGGGCAGCCATGGCGACCAGTCACGGCAGTCCCTTCCCCAAGGTGAGTATGGCGGGGCTGAATACACATGCTAGTCTGTGTTGGCCCGGGCGGGCAGTCCTTAGCCCGGACTGCATCCTCAGAGATTTTCCGAGGATGTAGCCTGGGCTAGCTGCCTACCCACTCCAAGGCAGTCCCAGGCTAACATCTGGTGGCATGTAATTTATTTGTTTTTTTATTTCAAATTTTTATCCTGCTGTTCCCTAAAGGCTCAGGGCAGCTTAAAAATAAAATACATAAACATAACATATAGAAGCCTATATAAGAACATATAAAAAATATAAAAGCCCCTGAATCCCACAAAGATCCACCCAATACCACCTTCCCATTCCACACCCAACCACCCTCACCCCTACCTCAAGACCACCCGAATCCCCTATCCCTGCCCACCAAATGCCTTTTTAAACAAAAAGGTCTTACACCACCTCCAGAATACACTCAGGCCTGGGCTCAGGGCAAACGTATGGGGGGGAGGAAGTTCCAAAGCACTGGGGCAGCAACTGAGAACACCTCCCTGTCATATGAATAATGCTAACAGATGGTACCCACAGGGAGGCACTCCTGGCTGATCGCAGGGGCCTCAATTGGACATGGAAGTATGGGTGGTGTTTCAGATATGTGGGACCCAGACCGTTTAGGGCTTTAAAGGTCAAAAACAAGCCTTGAATTGTGCCTGGAAAGCTATAGGGAGCCAGTGGAGACTTCAGAGCACCGGTGTAATATGCTCCCAGTGCCCCGTCCTTGAAATGAGCCAAGCCACCGCATTCTGCACCATCTGCAGCTTCCGAAGTCATCAAGGGCAGCCCAACATACAGCACATTGCAATAATCTAGCCTCGAGGTGATGAAAGCATGGATGACAGTGGCCAGATCCCAGTCAGAAAGGAACGGTCACAGCTGCCTCACCAGATGGAGTTGGTGAAAGCGCACATGGCCACTGCTGCAAACTGACAATCCAGGTGCAGGAAGGGGTCCAGAAGCACTCCAAGGCTGTGAACCTGAGTGACCAGAAGGGGCTGGACTCCATCAGTAACAGGAATCCCAATCCCCTCTGGGTCACAAGGCCAGCCAACCATCATCACCTCAGTTTTGTCTGGATTCAGCTTCAATCAGCTCATCCTCATCCAGTCCCCGACAACAGTCAGGAATCGGGTAAGCACCAAGACAGAAGACCTGAGTCAGATGAAAAAGAGAGCTAGAGCTGAATGTCATCAGTATACTGATAACATGTCACCCCAAACCTCTGAATCACCTCACTCAGCGGCCTCATATATTAATTATTATTAATTTATTATTATTATTATTATTATTATTATTAAGCATTTATATAGTGCCAGCAATGTACCTGATACTTTACAAAGTAATGGAATAGACACGGTCCCTGCCCTAGGGCTTATAATCTGAGAGATGGGGTGGGGAGGGAGACGAAGGAAGGGGAACAGAGGGAGAGACAAGGAGTATAAAATTCACGAAGATGTGAGGTCCCAGGTGCACGCGCTTGGCTTGGTTACATTGAGAATGATGACTGGCTGGTCTATGGGATGAGGATATGAGTACACAGACCTAAGGTAACAGTTTGTACTGGATGGAGGGTATCAGCAGGAGTTAAGAGAGGGGAGCGAGGAGTCAGGGAGGGCAGAGCAGAAGAGGTGGGTCTTAAGGAGGGATTTGAAGATACAAAGGGAAGGGGCGAGGCGGATGTGGGCAGGGAGGGAGTTCCAGGTGTGGGGGGAAGCTAGGAAGAAGAGATGAAGGTGGTATGGGGAGCAGGGGAAGCGTGGGAGAGCAAGAGAGGGGACAGAGGAGGAGCAGAGTTCACGGACTGGAGTACGGAGGGAAATTGGCACAGAGATATAGGGGGGAGCAAGGTTTTGAAGACCTTTACAGGTGAAGACTATAAAGCAGACCCCTGGATGTAAGTGTGTCAATGCCATTCCACAAGGCAACCAGGTCATTGACAGAGTAGCCACTAAGGTCAGTAGGTAAATCCCCCAGAGAATTTTGGAAACCAATCAGATCCATTCACCTCTGGGGGCGGACCCACATAACAGGTCCATCACCCCAACTAGGGCATAGGAGAGCTGGGATCTTGGCTTTCAGAAGGTAATGGTCTGACCATGACAACAGTGTTGTAACAACACCCCCAACAATAGGAACCCCTGTATCCAGGCTTGTGCAAAACATCAAATCCAATATGTGCCCTGCCTCATGTGTCAGGCCAGATATTATCTGGGATAGGCTCATGGTTGTCGTGGCAGCCATGAACTCCTGCTCTGCCCCAAAAGGCTAGCCTCGGCATGTATGTTGAAATCACCCAAGACAATAAGTCTGGGAGATTTCAACACTTGGTACACCATGAAGATTCTCAGTCTGTCCCCAGCCAAATCCAACACAAGGTGGACACATTTCATATCAGACAAGTTAGGTACCAGATACCTCCAAAAGACCAAGCTGTCTTTACAGATCACAGCCACTCCAACTCTCGAGCGGAGACAGATGCTGTGCAGAGTACCCAGCTGGCACCACCTGGGACGATACTGGCACAGGTGCTTCATCCAACCAGGTCTCCATAATGCATATGAGGTCAGTAGCCACATCCCGAATCAATTCATGGATGATACAAGTTTTATTTGCCACTGACCTCGCATTAAGCAGCATCAGTGTCAGATCAGGGGCCCTACTGGCCTTAGCCCCCAATTATCCTGAGACAGTGGGGGAATGGGACACAGGGACAGGCACCAAGTATCTCTCCTGAGTCCTGACAATCCCAATGGACTATCCTCCCCCCTGCCATACCTCCTCATGCTCAACACAACTTCAATTCCTGTCCCACTCCCAACACCCCTAAAACAGGGTCTCCCCTCCAGCATCTGATTCTCAAGCCCCGCCCCCCAAAAGGGCTCACAAGGATCTATGGATGTGGATGGCCAGAGAGGTTCTCCTGAGTCCAGCATCCCCAGAGGCAGAGTGGCATAGACAGCAGGCAGGCAACCTCCCCATCCATATCCCCAAAATCTTGTGCCCACACCCCCCCTCTCACAAAGGGGTCATGGCACAATCCTTCATGACCCACAGCCTATGCCTGTACAGCCCCTCTCACTGGGGGGTCAGGACATTCCCTCCCACCCTCTCCCCTGGTCCCACCATTATCTCCCTTGCTTGTACCGCCATGGGGGGGACGGGGTAGGGCACTCCCTGACTCCCCCCAACCACATCCCCCCTTAAAGGGGGGGTTATAACAAAACTCTTCCCCCTCCCCATCTTGACCCTGCCCATCTCCCCCCCCCGCCCCCACATCCCAACCCCAATTAAAAACATCTTAACAACAACAACAAAATCCTCCACCCCAGGACCACCGACAAGCCCACAAACGGCCGTTGCCTTTGATGCCTGCCTTTGGCAGCTGCCAAGGGTAGCCGCCTTCAGACTGCAGCAGCTTTGTAGTCCTGGAGGGTGGAGGCAAGATGGCAGGCCCCAGGTGCAGCAGGAAAACAAGGGTCCCCAGGAACACCGTAAACTGACATGGTGGGTCCTGGGCCACAGTGGGCCAAAGCAGGCCACCGTCACGTCTGTTTTTATCCAATGTAAGCTAGTCCCATTAGTGAAAGGCACCAGTGGGACTTAAATTGCATTTTAGAAGATTCCATTCTATTCTGGTGTGCTAACCCTTCAAAGACAAACATTGTGATCCTGAAATCACTTACACCAGAGTAATCTTATTGAAGCCATACTCCAGAATAAGTGTTTTGTGGATTATGGCCAAAATATGTGGGGAGGTTTTGGCTTTTACATTTTTTTCTCCTATGTGACATATATAAAAGGCTTGAGATATTTTAAAAATAATTCTTTTGATTCATGTTACATTAGATTTTTTTTTTTCTTTTTAGTTTTGATGAAGGACGCCTCAAAAGGACCAGATGAGTACTAGTTAAAAACCTGAATGCTTTTTATTTTGATTTTAACAGTACAATTTTAAAAATCAATCAATCACCCCTCCAACCCCCACCCCCATGCATTTTTACCCAGCTCTGGCCATGCTTACAATATTATTTACCATACAGTCTTATACTAAAAAAAGCATAAGTATAAGGTCAAAAGAACCTCATGGATAATGGCCAGCAGAAACTTGCTGATTACAGCAAGGGGGCTCAAGTGCCTTATTTGTACACAAATGCAGCAGTATGGGACAAGGAAATATGGACTATACATTATTTCTTTAGGTAAATCTTGAATTCTCATCTCTTGTATTCAGACTCTGGTACGGTGCCCACCACTGAGATATCTGAATTCTACCTGAAAACTCACAGACAGCTAGTATAGATCTAGCAGAGCCTGGAGTGGTGTGATATTTGTGGTCTCAGCAAGAAGCTCTGTGGATTAGGTTAGCCATCTTGCATTAGCTTTGGCTTCCAAGCAGTCGAACGTTTATGCCCTCAGATAGGGAATTTCAGAAAGATTATTTCAAATACCCCCGTCATGTTCATTCTAAAGCAAACCCCTATTTAATGCAAATGCTTAGGACAATAAACTTGAAAGAAATGCTCCATGAAATACAATTTCTTTACCTCTCCACTAATGACTGATAAATCTATCACATCAGTTCTCTGTTAATAATAATTATTTTACACCCTCCACCACTCTGATTCTCAGAGGGAACACTGTCACATATGTGGGTCTAACTTTGAGGTATTAACTTAAGGTATTATCTAACTTAAGGTATTATCCTCTTCAATGTTTTAGAAGTACCGGCAACAGAAGTTGGTCTTATAACTACTTTGATTCCATCTCTTGACACTTGAGACCAACAAAGCAACCGCACTCTCTCTAGATTAGAAGTACCAGTCAGCGTTACTTTCTGAAAGAAGTAAGAACCATGGTCTTATAATAAATTAGAGATGGCCAAACTGGGACTCTCAAGCAACATGCAGATCCTGAGAAGTTCAAACGTGACTTCCACCATGTGCGGCTGTCGTGGGATGTGATGGCGCAGGTCAGAGTGTTGAAGTGTCTCCCTCCAGGCCTGCCTCTCCGATGTGCCGGATGTGAAGGAACCACCTCAGCCAAATGCAGGGCTGGAGACATTGCCACCGTTGGATGCATGGGTGAATGGAACGTCTTCATACCAATGCAATAACATTTCAGCCACACTTCAAGCAACTCACATCTAGGATGAAGATACACAAAAGATGACCAACAGCAACTAGGATGTGAGTCTAGAAAATTGGAGTTTGGGGGTCCAGGCAATAAATGTGTAAAATGTGTCTTTTGGCTCTCTGCCATATAAAGTTTTGTGTATGTGGTTGGTAGGGTTGGGAAGTTTGGCCACCTTTGTAATAGAGCCAATTTCCAATTTGCACTGTAAGACCTCACTGTGAGACCCTAATGCAGAACAAATGATAGCTCTTATACTTTTCACACCTCATTTTTTTTTAGTTCTTGAAATAACTCTTCATCTGTATCAATCTTCCCTGCATTTTCAAAGGAATATTTTCTGCATATGGAAGAGAGGTATCCATAATGAAACATTTCCCCTCCTTTTCAATTTTTTAAATTTATAAACAGCTTATCTGGCCACCTAGCCTATACTCCACAATCAGCAGCAACTGTCAAAGTCCCATAGTATTTTCATTCTTTCATTTTCTACAAACAGTCTTGGACGTCTGTTGATTCCAATTCCGATGTAAATCCATACATCGGAATAAGTGCCCAATGCACAGTACTGCCAACGTTATCATGCTGAACTTCATATTGCTTTCTGGACAGTTTCATGGATCCTCTTATGATATGGGCCCTTTTCACACAAGACACTCTCCACCCACCACACACCCACTATACATGGTGCAGGGCCGCAGTGTTGCCCTATGGGTGCCCTGTAACATGTATAGTGGGTGTGCGGTGGGTGGACAGTATTTTGTGTGAAAAAGGTCATGGCTGATTCTCTTTTGGAGCCTAGGCACATAACTTACATTCTGGAGGTAAATTTTTCATCTATCTTATTTTGACATACCATGTGCAAACAGATATGTTCCTGAACCAACTCTTTTAATTAAGCTTATTGTATTTATAGCACTCACCCCATTGGCATTGGAGACCTTGAAAATCTTTCACCACACACACAGTCTTCTGCCATTCCATTTATTTTTAGCTATACTCTTGCAGTTGCTGTCTACTTCTCATTTTCACAGCATTGCTACATATTCCATCAATCCATCTTACACAAGGTTTCCTATGGGTCTCCTATGCTGATGGAGTGCTATACATAGTTCATTTTGCAGTTCTTTCTTCTTCATGTCTTGCAACATGAGGGCTAATCAACTGAGGCTGAATCCTGACAAGATGGAGATTATGTTAGTAGGTAAGGTGATGGAGTTGGCTGTCCCCATTATTGATGAGGTCTGCCCTCCATTGGCCTCCCAGGTATGGAGTCTTGGGGTGCTCCTCGATGTGCAGCTCCGCCTGGATCTCCCGTTGGAGGTTGTGGCGAGGAGTGCTTTCCGCCAATTACATCTGGTGCGACGGCTTTGGCCGTTTGTTTCAGACTCTGACCTGACCACTGTCATCCATGCTTTCATCACCTCTTGACTAGACTACTGTAACGCACTCTACATGGGGCTACCCATGATGACGGCTCAGAAATTGCAGCTGGTACAGAATGCGGTGGCCTGTCTCCTAGTGGAACTGGGCCGCCGGGAGCATATTACAGCAGTGCTCCGTTCTCTGCACTGACTGCCGGTGGTTTTCCGGGCCCGATTCAAGGTGCTGGTCTTGGCCTATAAAGTCCTAAACGGCGTGGGCCCTGCCTATCTGCGAGATTGCCTCACTCCCCTGGGACCTGGATCAGCCCCTGCGGTCATTCGGGGATTCCCTGCTTGAGGTTCGCCATGTTTTTTGGGGGGCAACACAGGGGAGAGCATTCTCGGTGGCTGCACCATGGCTGTGGAACTCCCTTCCAGTAGAGGCCCGTTTGGCCCCTGATCTTCTCTCCTTTCGGAGAAGTTGTAAAACCTGGCTGTTCTGCCAGGTGTTTGGCAGGGGAGTTGGGGGGGTGGGGGGGGCATACTGGGGGTGGTGGAATGTGTTATTCTTTCCTCCTTTTATGATGTTTTACTTTAATGATTTTAATGATTGTAAGCCACCCCAAACTGCCTGTGGCAGGAGGGGCGGTGTAACAAATGTTTAAAATAAAAACAATAATAAATATTAATAAACGTCTTGCCCACCATTTACAATTGGATTTTATTGATGGCAACTTTATGTTTTCTCTTTCCTCTCATTTCCATCATCTCTTCCATTGTTAACAGGCCCAAGGATTTTATTGTATTTCTGTGCAATATTATAATTAAGCTTATTATTATTGTTAAAGAATCAAAGCAGAAAATGTTTAAGCTTTTTAAGCTTCTCTTTATGAAGTAGCAAAGGACATGAGAAAGAAAAGTCAGCTCGGTTGTCTTTGAATATTCAAAGCTCTATGATTTATGGGAAATAGTTTTTCTTTCCAGCACTGAAATATACAAGCTACATAAAACACATGTATCCTAACACTGGCAACATGGAAATAACCCTAGGTTAAATAAATCAGTAAATTTGTACATAATAGATTGTACGGGTGGATTTTGCTGCAGTTTTTACTGGCATGCGATGGACATCTGCCAGGATAGGGTTTTTTTCCCACCCCCACCCCCTCAAACACAGCTGCTTGCAGTGATTCATTTCCCCAGATTTCCCTCATGACCCATACTGAATGAGAGCAACCAGCTTTAAAGCAGCAGTTGCTAATGTCAGAGCTG
Organism: Sphenodon punctatus; assembly: GCA_003113815.1. Lineage (NCBI taxonomy): Eukaryota > Metazoa > Chordata > Lepidosauria > Sphenodontia > Sphenodontidae > Sphenodon > Sphenodon punctatus. The sequence goes on along the minus strand of QEPC01008243.1, from coordinate 170,998 downwards.
AAATCATTTCTCACTCCAGGCTTGTGTGGCTACATGTTCAGAGAACACGTTTTGTATGCGGCAAGGCGCAACTACCCACACAAATAACATTTTCCTAAAAAAAAAATGAAAGCGCACATTTGAATTTTAATTAGGGAAGCTTTGGTTCTTCTGATATGCCATAGCTAGAGTGACTCCTTCAGTGGCCAAGGTACATCGCTAGCGTGACAAGGGTTTGGATTATAACTACAAAAGTGGAGTCAATCAGTGTGGAGTAAGGAGGGCTGAAACAAGATTTTACAAAAATGGGAAATCTCATAGAAATCCTGGTTCTCGATACCGTTTCGGGCGAATTAAGAACCTCTCAGTATTCAGTATTTCTCAACTGATATTTTCTTTCTCGATTTACCAACTTTCCGCTTACCAGGATTCCATTTACCACTTTGCTGTTTACTGCTTTGCCATCCATTTCAAATCCCAAGAGGTAATATCAACACAATACCTCATTTCGTGTACTTCCTTGTTACTCATTGTCTGGTACACAGAGTCCTTTACTAATCTGCAATCCAGTTGCAGATTGGTCAAAGCAAAAGGAACAACATAGAGTATTTTCAGATGTGAAGACTTTTCTCCTGCCACGCCTAAACCCACTCCGGGGTGGAGTAAGTACTGTAGCCAAACAAACGTTCAGGTGGCTGGAGAGAGGGTGGGAACTGTGCGGACATGGGTCCACACAGCCCTGCATTCCTCACCACAGCCCTGTCTCCTCCCTCATGGGTGGGTACGGCAACCTATCAGGCCACTGAACCTGCCTGGAACCACTCTGGTCATGGGCCGGCGTTAGGTGGTGTGGGCAATCAGACATGATGGCACCCTTTACCACAGTCCGGGGTTGCCTATCCCGGACCATGGCCGGGCTTACCATGGGATGTGCACTGGCCGAGAGCCCAGTGCCCATCCCGGGTTAGCCCTGCCACAGTCTGGGGTAACATCTGTCCTGACCTGTGGTGAACATCTGGTGGGGCCAGATCAGACATGACACCTCAGCCAGTGGTCACTCTGGGGTAAGCGTGACCACAGGCCGGGGTGTCACGTCTGAAAATACGCATAGAACAACAATTCTGATTGGAGGCACTGGAGTGGAGGTTAAGGGATGGGCTATTTTCACAGTGATTGGCTCAGAAATGTAGAAACAACAAACCCAGATATAAAATGGTACCCTCAGCAATGTGGTAAAAGTGAAATGAAATGTAGATGGTACACAGTAAGCGGAAAGTTGGCAAATAGGGTCGGTATTGCACAGTATTGTGAGAAACAATAAATTGCATCGGTATTGGGAAATGGTCAGGAAATTAATCCGTTTCCAATATGAGCAGCAATTTAGCTGCTCATTTCAGCCCTAGTGAAGAGGGATGGCTATGCATCTGTCGGGCCGTGGCCTGGAGCCCCTGCCTTTAGGACTCCTGGAATGGTGGCTAGCCCATCTGCATAGCCACTTTGTGCCCAGCCACTTTCCCCTTGAGGACTCTGTGCATTGCCCTGACCACAACCTGTCTGTCTTCACCCCTCGTCATGCCTCCCAGCTGCCTGGCTGGCTGCCAACCATCATATAAGACTTTCTGGTAACACCAGGAAGCTGAGTGGAACAACACACCCCTCTCTTGTTCTTGTCTTGTTCCCAGTTCTCATTCCCTTCTGGTCTTGTTCTCCTCTACCTTAGTTCCCTTCTGATCTCCCCTCCTCCTCAAAATTGTTCTCTGTGCCCTACCTTGTTGTGAAGCACTCCAAGTACCATTTAGTGGGGCAAGGGAGGAGGGTTACCCTGTTAATAAAATAAAATAAATAAATAATAATAATAATGATTTAGGCATTTACCAAGCACTTATTATCTAAAGTTATGAGAAAAGAATCAGGCCGCTTGCAAATGGGATGAAAGATTCAATGAGAATTTTGAACATATCGAGGAACATAATCAATAAGATCAGCCTTGCAGGTATAAGCACGTTAAAGCCTGTCTACAACTTTATTAAATTTAAGCTCGGAATCTCCAATATAAACTGGAGTAAAATGTCTGTTAATGCTAATAGTTGAGTCAAATGATTATTTTTAAAAGACAGTTAAAAAACCTCATGTCTAGATAGATTTTGGGTGTCTTTAGACAGACGCGGTACTGGCCACCCCTGAGGCTGCTCTGTGGGTGCTCCCCGCCCCCGCATCTGCTCACGCCCAGCCCCACCTGGGTCTGTTTTAAGCAGACCCGGCTGTTGCCCCAGCCCATGGTCTGCCCACGCAGCACATATACACACCCGCCATAGAGTTACAGGTGGATCGCCTGACGCTCAAGGCTACCACCCACAACTCTACAGCATTGCCTGGGACAACTGCTGGCCTGAGGCGGAGCTGAAGCTGTCATTCGCTGAGCAGATGGACCAGCTGTGGTTCATCTGTTTACACCCCTTTTCATAGCCTCTTTAAACACACTTTTGCTGAAATTTACAGAAAGGCCTTGTATGCTGTTTGATTGCTGATTTGTGTTATAACTAATTGTACATAGTATTGTTACTTCTCATGGTTTCACCCTGCGACTCCCATTTTGGCTTATGGGAGTCTTAAGGTTGGTGCTAACACAAGTGACGGCACTGGCATCATCCAGCCGAGGGGTGGGGAGGGCTACTCCTGGTCGTGGCAGCTCTGGCAGTGGGAACACATTTCCCAGTGGCCAGACCCAGCTGGGGAGGGGGTCAGTGAGAGACATGTGGCCACCCGGCCATGCCCCCATGCCAGTGCCCTACCCCCTGCCATGACTTTCCATGCTGGGCCGAGCAAGCATGAGACCAGATGTGGCTTCCCAGTTCGGCCCACTCTGGCCCACCTGGGCGGTTCATGGAGCCAGACCATGGGCCCGGTTCATTCCGGGTCCATGTTTCTGGCCCAGCCATCAACCCCACTGGGGTTTGAACCAGGCCTACATCTGGCAGGCCTGTAACAAATGTGCAGGGTCAGTGCTGACCCAGAGTAGACCAAACCAGGCCCATGTTATGTCTGTTAACACCCAGTCAAACCACGAGAGGCGGCAATCCTAAATGTAGTGGAGAAACCATATCTCACACCAGTAAAAATATGGCAGTTTCTACAGCCTTCTCTTGTAGTTTTAAGAAGGAAGCAAGCACCATTTCTTCAGCAGGAACTACAGCGTGGCCTTTAGAATGCTCCTGCTCCAATATATCCTCTCTGGTAACTGGAGGACTAAGAATTCTTTTACCGACTCCAAAACACCAGTGCAGTGTAGGGTGCACTGATGGGAACAAGAATACCAGTTAATCACTAAATTGCCATACCCATTGGCATGTGAATGCTTGTTCATTGGAGACTGAATTAAGTTCTATGGCATAAGTGGGCAAACTGTGACCACTGATGCACTTTTGCATCAGTGCTTCTACACTGGTAGTGTTACAGCAGTTCAAAACACCCCAGTAAACACTATCCAACCCATATTATCAGAAGATGTTCTGAAGGCTACACTGGTGTTTTTGAACATTGAAGATGTAACCAATGTAGGTACTGCTTTGCCTGGCCTTGGCTCAAAGCAGGAGAGGACTTAATCTACTATTCATGTAGTTTGTTGCAGGCAGACGTTTGTGTGATCGTTTCTTTGAGCGATAGTTGACTGATCGTTTACAAAAATAACTAGGGATGGGCGAACAGAACCGAGTTTGGAAATTCGGTTCGGTCAACTGAACTATCTGAGTTCGGTTCGAACTCCGAACTTCCGAACAAAGTTCAGAAATTCAAACCCCATTGAACTAAATGGAATATTATCTTTTAGGGATGGGCGAACAGAGTCGAGTTCAGAAATTCGGTTCGGTTCGAAAATAGAGTTTGGTTCGGAAGTTCGGTTCGTCCGACTGAACTGATCGAGTTCGGTTCGAACTCCAAACTGGTCGAGTTCAGTCCGAACTCTGAACTTCCAAACTGCGTTCGCCCATCCCTAAAAATAACTACACAGCACCACATTTAAAAGTACACGGATCAACCTTACATGGAGATGAACGTCATTGTCATGAAGCAGCTAGAACTCCTCTGAGATTATCTCCTCTGGAAAGGTCTTGATAACTGTGTGAATTTCTTTCCTCATTGTGTAATGATGCAATGCCATGTGCAGTGAAACAGACACCCAGGAAAAACAGTCTTCTCAAGCCTACCAGACCTGATCCAGGTCACATTTCAAATCAACCCACACTTCTGAAAGTGAAAAGAAAAAACTCAACAAAATGAATTGGCTTCAAAAAACGTTTTGGGAGTGCTTATGTGGCAGCAACAATAACTAGTGGTCTTTAGAAGGAGGATAAGAAGAGTCAATAATAATACTGCGGTTAGTATACTACATACTTTAGGAGAAGGCATTATAGTTGTAGGTGCCTCTGGGCATTAAGGTGGATATAAAGGGTGCAATATTGTGGAGGTTCAGGAATATATTGGATTAATAACAATTTTAACATATTGGCATATAGCACACTTTGCTTTCATTGCAAGGGAATCTGAGATTCTGTTTTTTAATGGTGGTTGATGTACCTTGAGTGGGAAACAAAACTACATAATTAAAAGAATATATAGCCTAACAATGTTTGCTTCAGTTCTCATGAATTGAACACAACACTGAATTATGCACTTGGATAAACCTGGCTAGTAGGGATGGGAATTTCGGTTTCGGATAAACCCAAAAGTACTCAAAAATGGCCATTTCGGATTAATCCGAAATTTTGGTTCTTTTTTGGTTTCGGTACTATCGGATCTTTTGCATTGATTTTTGTACCGGATTTTTAACATTGCGGTTTGTCCCCCATTGAAAAAACAGAATGTTAAAAATCCGGTACAAAAATCAATGCAAAAGATCCGATAGTACCGAAACCAAAAAAGAACCGAAATTCATGGGAACTGAAACTGAAATTTACCAAAACCAAAATTTTGCCCAGATTACCATCCCTACTGGCTAGCAAACCTACCAGTTAGCTCCATGCAGGACTAAGGATGTGGAGTAGAGCCAAAAGGAGTACCCTCCAAAATGGGTATACCTGTCCAATATGCACTACCTGATTCACCATTTGTGGGTCGGGTGATAGGCACTACTCAGATAGGACCTGATGAGCACCCATTTTGGATTTTAAATGAGGGGAAACTGGTCGTGTGTGTGTAAATGCACACTCATTTTATAAGTCAGCTGATAGAGATGGGCTTGAGCAACCAGAGAATCTAGGACCCTTGGCACAGCTGTCCCAAAGACAAGCGACTGATCCACACCAGAAGGGCCCTTTCAAGGCACCAACTGTGAACTCTTATCGGACCAATGTAGAGTGCCCTGCCTCATGACCAAAGTAGATAAAAGCATCTATTGGGAGCTCTGCTGGTAGAGCTATGGAAAGCTTGGTGGTTCAAGGCTGCTATAGGCAATGAAGCTGCATGGAAACGTCAGAGAATCCACCGCACAAGTGGCAAACCCTATATTATTGTTTCCCAAAGTAAAATTAGAAATGCAAGAAATCACACCTTCAACTTACCACACAGTCCATATTTGAACCCTTGCATCTCTTATGCCCTAGTCTACCAGCAGAGCTATAGGAGCAACAGTTAGCTGGAGTGTTTCACTCAGCCAGCAGGGAAAGGATTCAGTATAGTGCCCAGGAAGCTAGAGAGACGTTTTTAAGGTATTACAGGTGCAGTTGTGGTGTGGCTGGGTAGCTAAGCTTTGTGCTTGCTGTGCCAGAGATTGTGGGTTTAAGCCAGCATTGTGTTTCCTTCCTGTTACCTTTTTTAACAAAATAAACTCTCCACTCCTAATTCATCTAATGAGTGTAGGATGTAACCTGAACTGTGAAAGTAGGAGATTCTCCTTTTAAAAAACAAAAGTCAGAAGGGCCCCCTCCCGCATACCCTTTGGTTGGTGATTCTTCTATGCTTCCATGCCATTTCTTTGCCTATAGGATCCTTGAACTTCCAGCCTTTCCAAAGCTCTGCCTGCCAGAACAACTGCTAGCTGTGCCTATCTACTTTGGTCCTGAGTAGTGGTGTTACAAATGGGGGTGGAGGTGGGTTACACATATTTCCAAGGAGCAGTCCTGAGTCTTTGGGCCGCTCCTCAGACCCTCGGAGAATACTTGTGAGTTTCCAAGTGGGGATGTCAGGGGTAGGGGGAGTGGGAGGCCGAGCAGGGGAGTCAGGGGGGGTTACTTACCTTCCAGAGGGATCCCACGCTAATGTGTGACCTCTTCCCAGTTAGTAACTTTGAAAGTAAAAAAACCCAATTGAGCATGCTCAGAAAGGGCTTGAGTGGTGCTTTCTGAGCATGCTTTGCCCTTTTCAAAGATGTTGCTGGCAGCTACCAGAGCCATCTTTGAAAAGGGCTGCACATTCTTAGTTGGCACTTTATTTTTTACTTTCAAAGTTACCAGCTAGGAAGAGGCCATGCATCGGCACAGGACACCTCCAGATGGTAAGTAACCCACCCCTGACCCCCTTGCTAGACCTCCTGGTTCCCCTAAGCA
>QEPC01008243.1:138532-153496 GCA_003113815.1 Sphenodon punctatus | reverse complement strand
CCATCATGTGCCCCCCATTGCCCCCTCCCCCCAGCCCCACAATTTACTCACCGGCAGGCAGCGGTGGCTCCTCTCTCTCCTCAGACTCCTCTCCATCCTCCTGCTGCTCCTGATGGCTGCGCGGGAGGTCCCAGGCCTGAACTGTTCAGTCGGGCCAGGAGCTGCTGGGCAGCTGGCTTCCCCAAGTTCCCCCCCCTCCCTCCAAGAGTCGAGTCAGTTTGACTTGACAGGGAGGGAGGAAGGGACTCATGGAGGGAGGGAGGGAGAGAGGGAGGCTGGGAGGGAGGCTGGGAGGGGGTTCCCTGCACAGGCAGGACACTGCAGTTCATACCCGGGCGCCTGCATGCAGTGCCCTGGTATGAACGTTAGCCCTGTCTGGCCCCTGCAATGGAACAGTGCCCCCTGTGGCACTATTCCATTGCAGGGTACCTTTATGTGGAATGGACGACGCTTCTAGCCGCCCATTCCACATAAAAGGAGAAAACACCTCCCTTTTGTCCCTGAAGGCTTCCTTAGGAAGCCTTTGGGGGTGTATGTGAGTCACTGGTTGTGTGTGCGCATGCGCACACACAACCGGTGAGAATGTTCAGAGGCGGCGCCATCTCTAAGAACCTGGTTTAGAGCAGCAACCTTCAGAAGGTTGCTGCTCTAAACCAGGTTCTTAGAGATGGCTCCGAACATTCACCGCAGCGCGCACAAGTGCCTCAGTGTCGGGGCTGGCTGGCCGGGGGGAGTCCTGGGGCCAGGAGGGGCATTGCCTCTCCCACCCTAGGTGGCCCACTGCCCCTGTGCATACTTCAGCTATTTTGTTGTGGCCCTGAGGTTTTGTGTGTTAAATATGTGATCAGGTTCTTTTATCCTGCTATGGCACTACCACTGTTGGAGAGAGAGCGAGTCGTCCTACTGGAGTCCCATCCACTGAATGGATGGGATTCTAGTAGAAGGATTCTCTCTGTCTCCAAGTGGCAGGGTTGTACTCAGCAGCAAGGAATTCCCAGTGTTAACTAACGTTCTGTCCATCAGATATTAACGCTGATAACTCCTAGTTGCTGGAGTTTTGGAGGCTCCACCTACAATGGACAAGCCCCACCCTACAGCTCTGCCAGCCATAAGCTTCCGCTGGCCTTAATGACCCACCAACCTCAAAACCCACCAGCCACCGCTGCACCCTCACCTGGCTGACAGCAGCACACCTAGCTATTGGCTGGAATGGACCATGATTATGATCCCGGGTAGGTGGGTGGGGCACCATGTGGGTCTGGCCCAAGTGGAGCCCCTGAGCCATGTGGGGTCATGATGTATCTCTCGGGTTTGTGCAGGATTTGGAATGTGGGGTTTGCATGTAACGATGTGGCCAAGTGTACTTACCCCCCCCCAAACGCTCACGGTCTCTGTCTATGGGTTCCTCTGTGATAGATAGATACATTTTATTGGCATAGCCATAAGCCATAGCAACACATAAGCCCTCCAAAAGGGAGTGCATATCAGAGGACCGGCTGAAACAGCCTGAAATAACTAAACAAGTTATAGCATTAGTGATAAAATAACATGCTCAGCAAAATAAATATGGGCAATAAATAATAAGTTGTCAAGAATATAACTTCTGAGCAGTGGCATGATACAAGAATATAAATAAAATAAAATAAAATGATTTAAACCCAGATCCAAATAGGGTACATTTAATAGTTAACATAAACAATCCACCCGCACACCCAGAAATTAGTACTCTGTAAAGAGATTCCAAGGGGAATAAATACCCCTGGGGTAATCTGAGCAAATCCAAAAGCAAGGCTTGGGGGATAGGCAATTAATATGCAAGATGGAATAGCCCACTCCCTTTCCGACTACAAATAATGTAGCAATGCCCAAACAAAAAGAATTTCAGATAAGTGGCAGAGGAACAGGCACTCCCTATCAATTGTTGGCCCCTGGGGAGTGCGATGGCAGATTAGATATAGGCCTGAAGTTTATAAATCTGTCTCTGATCTGGAAGGCAGCAATGAAGAATTTTGACAAGTTTGTGATAACCACTGGATCTGGATTATCCAGTAAGTGATCAAGCAACACCTGTTCAGATCGCCCCAGGAGTTTTCCTATGAATGCAGCCAAATAATGACTCCTGGGTGAGTCATACAAATGGCAGTTGAAGATTAACTGTTCAGTGGTTTCTACAGTCAGTTGGTCAAAGGGACATATTCTATTAACAAAAGGAACCCCCCTGATGTGTCCTTCTAAAAGCAAAGTAGGAAGGGCATTTACTCTGGCACATGCAATAAGGGCCTTCCCTCTGGGTGGAATTGCTGCTTGAAGATAGCGGGCTATCTGTCCTGGCTTAGGCACCCAGGACAGGTAGGAGTGCATGTGGGGTGATTCCATGATACTGGCCAGCTCCCTCTGCCTCCCTATATCTCACCATCTGGAGACTACCTCCCTAGTGAGTACAATTGGAGGCTTATGCGCCAAGTATCCCCCTGAGAAGCCCATGTGCTTCAGAATAGACCCCACCTTCTCCATCCATGGACTGACATAGGGGTCATCCTTGAGATCCATGAGCAGACCAGGAGTCTTATTGGCTTCCATTTTGCCCCAAAACTTCAGGGCACGTTCAATAGCCACATGCTGCCAGCTGAACTGACCAGCTTCTTGTTTGATGGCAGCATGTGGAGTGCCCTTGGGAATACACAAAAGATCCTGAAGGAATTTGGCCTGGAGGGAATTAAAGGAGTTGGAGAGAAAGGGAGCCCAAAGTTCAGCACCATATAGGGCCTGAGCCCTAGCCTTGCTATTGTGTACTTGAATAGCTAGTTCCACTGTGTTCCTACCTGAGCACGTAAAGAGACAGAATATAGAGCGGGAAGAGCCCTTAGCTACAGATGTAGCCCGTTGGATGTGGTCCCGCAAACTCCCTGATTGATGAAAAAGCATCCCCAAGTAACGAAAACTTGAGACCTGCTGGAGAGACTGCCCTACTATAAACCAGTTGTGGACCTTCCTCCTCATGGAGAAGACCACAATCTTGGATTTCTGGGCATTAATTGTCAGCTTATGGGTATCAGAAAAAGTCACAAAAGCTAAGAGGTACCTAACTAAGCCAACGTGGGTCTGAGATAGAAAAGCCACGTTGTCGGCGTAGAGAGGAGACCCGATTGGCCTGGGGGGGGGGGGGGAATTTTATATCAACCATTAGGGTAATCACATAATTGATGTAATAATTGAAAAGTGCAGGGGCCAGCACACAACCCTGTTTGACCCCTGCACTAATAGCCACAGGAGTGGTGATGTGACCCTGCCGATCGACCCTAACTGACAGAGTGGAATTAAGATACAGGGAATGGATGAGCATAAAGAGCCTTTGGTCTATCGATGAATTAGACAATTTGGCCCAAAGTATGGATCTGTCTATTGAATCGAATGTTGCCTTTAAGTTGAGAAAGGCGACATAAAACAATCTATTCCGTTCCCTGTATTTACCAATAAGATGATGAAGAATGGCACAATGATAGATAGTGGAACACCCCTCCTGGAACCCGGCTTGCTCTGGGACTATTGAGTTAGATTCTACAAGCCAACAAGTGAACTTGGTCAGCAAGAACTTGGCATGTAGCTTCCCAACCACGCTGAGAAGCCTTATAGGTCTATAGTTCTCAGGGTCCTGAGGAGGACCTTTTTTTTTATAGATAGGAATAATTTTGGCTTTCTGCCAGTCCTTTGGTATAACCCCAGAGCTATTTATGGCCGTGAAAAGGGCTGCCAGGAGGGGGAACCACCAATCTCTATGTGCCTTGAAAAATTCCGCCTGAATAAGGTCTGGCCCTGGGGCTTTCGAGTTCTTCAAAGAGTCCACCAGGGCTTCTATCTCGTCCTCCTGGATTGGGGGCCAGGGGGACAGTTCCCCTATGGTCTCAGGCAGCTCTAACTGCTGAAGGGCTCTGCCAGGAGGGTTATAAAGGTAGGAGAAATGTTCAGTTCAAGTATGAGGGAGAATAGGGAATATAGAACTTCTGAGTTCCTGGTTGATTGACCCATTGACCAGGAGCCAGAACTTCTTGGTGTTATTTTGATCCGTTGCCTGCAAGAGCCTGACCCATCGTGACTCATGGTAAAGCCTCTTCTTTTCTTTAATAAGTTTCCTGTAATTAGATCGAAGATCAAAATAACTAGCCGGCAACTGGGGAATAAGGCCCTCCACGTAGCGTATATAGGTGGAACATAGTAAGGCTTTGGCCACTCGGCATTCCCTGTCAAACCAAGGCTTGTGTCTTCCCGAGTAACACTGGGAGGGGGCCTACGCAAGGGGGCGGATATACTGGGTGAGCTGCTCAGTAAGTGAGTTAAAAAGTTCTACTATCTCAAGGTCCCAAGAGGAAGCAAGTAACTGCTCTCGGGTACTACTACCCGGGGCTTTAGTGATGAATTCACAAAGTTGTTTGGAAAACAATTCATCTCATTTTGGAGCCCTGTGAATGTCCAATTCGGCAAAGGCAGACTCTGGGAAATCCTGTAGTACCTGTAATGGAGTGGAAGTGGGGAGTGCCAAGGAGCATACCAGTCTGATCCAAGGCCAGACCTATCCCCACCTCAAAGTCCAGCACAAGAGATAGTGCAGAGGGGGAGACCAAGATGTAATCAACAATGCTGGATCCACTGGATCCCAAGAATTTAAATTCTCCCTCAGAGTCCCCAAACCCAGCCCCATTTAGCAGATGTAAGTTAAGATCTGAGGCCAATTTGACCAACCTGATTCCCGATGAGTTGAGCCTGTTGTCCTTGGACATTCTGGGCCTCAATATTCCCAAAGAGTCAGGAGGGAGAGGGTCACAGTGCAACTTGAGTGTAAGATCATCGGGCCCTGATTCCTCTGTGTGAGTTGTACACCCTCATGGTTGGCATGAGCTCAGGAGTGTCATTATCTAGTGAAAATAGCAAACACCTTTCTCTGGTTTTAAGCAGTCTCCACCATTGTGCCCCATTCTGTCCTCCCCAGCTCTGTCCATGTACATGACTGCTGTGAGTGTGCCAGCCCACCATGGCAAGGTGTCTGGGGCTATTTTTTGTGCTGGGGTCCAGTGTGTGTGTGGGGTGGGTGGGGTCTGTGACACCTTGGCTTTGGCTGACATTTGGCTGAGGGATGATGTACAGGGGCTGGTGGCTGATCCATCTTCCCAGGCGGCTGACTATGAGCTCCTGAGCCACTACATGGAGCTGCTGGTGCACAGTGTGGGCAGGCTACAGAGCGAGGAGAGGGCTGCTGAGATGAACTTCCAGGTGTTCGGGCCCACTGGACTAGCCCCACACTTGAGGCGATGGGATGCGAGCGAGAACACGGCTTTGTAGATTTGTGAGTTCCTGGAGGTTTGCCTGTGCCTTGCGGTGGGAGGGTCCCTGTCACTTTCCTTCACCAGTGCCCTGCTGTGAGCCAGGTGCCATGCAGGAGTGCCTTGACTGGATGATGGAGCAGAACCTCTTTGCAGGGGCACTGAGGGTGTTGAGATGGAGACAGTGCTTGAATTACTAGTTAGGTAACAGTAAGATTATGGTGTACTATGTCTTTAAAAGGTGTATGTTGTTACTATTGCCTCCTGGTCATACTGGAACGATCATGACAGAGGGCGGTGCTTCACCAGAAATGAGAGCTAAGACCTTTTTCTTGGAGCCTTCCTAAAGGACTAGGCCAACAACTGTATGTTAATAAGAAAAAGGAAAAGACCCTGAAGAAACCTCTGGAGAGGCAAAACGTCGGCATTGTTTCATTGAAAAGTTAACAGTGGGCTCAGGACTACGCCAGCCATCTTAAAGCAGTGCATAGTCCTTACATCAAACATTGTTTTTTTAAAAAGTCTACAGTGAGCTCAGGACTATTCTTACAGTCACCCCTAAGCAGTGCACAGTCCTTATATTAAGACAGATTGTATTGGGTTATAGATGCCTTTGTTTTCATTTCATGTTATCTGATATTCCGTATTATTAATGCAGTTTAATGTTGTAATATAATAAGTAGTTAAAGAACACAGAATGCATAAATGGTGAAATTAGTTGTGTTTATATTTCATAGTGAATAACTGTGAGACATGTCTCAAATATCAACCTAAGCAACAGAAAGAACCTATGGTGCTTCACCAGAACACTCAAGTCCCTTGGTATAAACTGGGGGTGGATCTTTTCCAATATAATGGCAAGGACTATCTCATAGTCTTAGACTATTACTCTCATTACCCTGAAATTGCATGATTGCAATCCACTACGTCACGCCATGTAATACAGCATGTGAAATCATTTTTTTCTAGGCATGGTATCCCTCAGATTCTAATGTCTGATAATGGACCTCACTTTGGGGGACACGAGTTCTGTGAGTTTGCAAAGGACTATGAGTTCACACATATCACTTCCAGTCCGGGATACCCACAATCTAATGGGCTAGCTGAAAATGGTGTTAAAATAGTGAAACGATTGTTAAAGAAGGCTGCTGACTCAGGAGCAGATCCCTATCTAGCACTGTTAAATTATGGAGCAACTCCTCTGAGTCATGGCCTGTCCCCTGCAGACCAGAACCACACTACCTAATTTCATAGATACAGGACTTCCAAACAAGGTATGCTTAAACAGGTATAAACAGCAAGATAAAATGAAACAGAAACATTACTATGATACAGGGGCAAAAGAGTTACCACCTTTGAAGCCTAATGATGCTGTCTTACAGCATGATGGTACGTGTTGGGCCAAAAGGGCCATAGTGCTCAAAGAAGTGGCACCACATTCGTATGCATTGCAAACACCAGATGGACAAACCTATAGATGCAACAGGAGGCATCTGCGATACCTTCTTAAACAGGAAAAGTATAAGGAAACAGTTGAAATTGAGCTCAGAAGAGAGCTCTGAAGAGCCTGTCAAGGATACAGCTCATCATAGTACTATACAGGACATCCCAGGAGTAACAAGGAATATGGATCTTCCTCGAAGATCTAGTAGAGAAAGCAGATCTTCTGAGAGACTTATTGAACACTGCTAAAGTTGAGTTATTGACTGTCCATGTTTGAATTCTGGCTATGACCTTTGGTTACGCCTGAATAAATACATTAATTAATTGATAATTGAATTGATGTTTGCATTCTGTTAAAAATGTGTGTGTGTGTGTGGGGGGGAGATGTTGAGATGGAGACAGTGCTTGAATTACCAGTTAGCTAACAATAAGATTATGGTGTACTGTGCCTTTAAAGGGTGTATGTTGTTACCATTGCTTCCTGGTCATACTGGAAGGATCAAGACAGAAGGTGGTGCTTCACCAGAAATGAGAGCTAAGACCTTTTTCTTTGAGCCTTCCTAAAGGACTAGGCCAACTAAATGTTCTTGTTAATTAGCTAACAAATCTCCTGAGTTAGAATCTGGAAGATCAACATAGAGGGCACCCTACTTGCATGACGAGCCCAGTGCTGCCAGGCTCCATGCCCTGCTTGAAGTGTGAACACGGCCTGAGGTGCAGTTGGCTCTGGCCTGTGAGGATCCTTTTGACCCCCCACTATATGGTGGCTCTGCATATGTTTGTGAGGGGCTACCGGAGGGGCGTGTTTGTGAGGGGCTACCAGAGGGGGTTGTATGCAGTTGGAACAAGGTTCCCAACCCCCACCCCTCGGCAGCAGGGACACACACACCCCGGACCATTGCACTATGGGCTGACAGTTTGGTGATCTCAGGCCCTTTTCACACAGAAAAAAATGGGTGTTACATTTTATTATACATGTTGCAGGGCTGCAGGTGTGCTCTATGGGTGCCATGCAACATATAGGATAAAATGTAACACCCATTTTTGTCTGTGTGAAAAGGGTCTCAGTGGGACTCGGTGCTTGCCCAAATCCACCTTCTGCTGCTGCAACACAATGAAACTTTGAGCAATGGACTCCCATCCTGTGTCTGACCTCTCTATGGGTGTCTTTAGACATAACGTCAACAGGTGTCTGAATGTGCGTTTCGACCTTGATGTTAAACAGCGCCGCATGGTGAACACAGAGGCAAACTGATGTTCGACACACAGCCCATCGTGGGGCAAATCGGTGTTTTGGTCGCCACCCGATCTCAACACGCAAGCCCTGCTGCCTCATTCCTGTGTTGTACCTGCTAACACGCCACACGATAGCATTAGACACAACGTTGGCCATGTGTTCAGCCAGAACACACAAATTCCTTGTGTGTGGCAAAGGTGGTTTTCCGCCAGCTGTATCTGGTACGGAGACTGCGCCCATACATCTCCAGAACTGACCTGGCCACCTTGATCCATCTAGTGCAGAATGCGGCGGCCCATCTCTTAACAGGGATGGGCCGACGAGAGCACATAACACCAGTGCTCCGTGCACTGCACTGGCTTTGATCTATAAGGCCCTGTATGGTCTTGGACCTGTATATCTCAGGGACCGCCTCGCACTCCACGACTCAGGACAGCCCCTTCAGTCCACCAGGGGAGCCTTCCTGGCGGTCCCTACAATGGGGAGGACATTCTCGATGGCTGGGCCACGGCTATGGAACTCCTTCCCAGAGGAAGCATGGCTGGCCCCGAGTCTGTTGGCCTTCCATCGGGCCTGTAAGACATGGCTGTTCTCCTAGGCCTTCGGAAGTGGGGAGGGTGGGTTAAATTGCTGTATGAGGGGTGTTTTAAATTTGTTAAATAATATTGGAATTTTTTAGATTTTAATGTGGTTTGATGTTATTTTAGATTGTTTTTATATTTGTTGGAAGCCACCCCAAGATGCCATCGGTATGAGGGGGTGGCATATAAATGTAAATAAATAAATAAATAAAATAAATAGTCCTTGTGATGCAATGGTGTTCACATCGCTTGTTCAACGGGTGGTCAAATTGGGATTGTTATGGTGCTTCCACACAATGGCCAAACAGGTGGTTACGGGTTTTGACACCCGATCTTTGTTATTATGTCTAAAGATGCACTATGGGGAAGGGGGGCTTGCCTCCACTGTCCCCTCCCCCCCATTTGCAGGGACTCCGTTGGAATGTGTTCCCTGTGGACTGCCAGTGAGTGTGACTTATGATCTGTGGTGTTGCTGGCATGTGGACAGGACTGGACTGGCAGCCTGGCAGGGGGACTCACGGTTTTGGGCTGTGTGTGTCTGCTTTCATAATATGTCTCCCTTCTGGGTTTCCTCTTTTTTCCTGTGCTTGCCATGGTGTGTGCCCTTTGCCAGGGGCTGGTTCCCTCACCTCCACCCCCGCCTTCCTGAAGTACTGTGAAGGACAGGTGGGTGGGCGAGCAGGTGGACGCAGCAGCTGTGGCTTCTTTTGCCTACATTTCACCATGTTTATACATCATGGCAGTGGATGGGATGCTGGGCCCATCGGCCTGCATGTTTGTTTGTTCCTCTGCCCTACCCGAGGTGTCATAGGCATGTTTTTTCTGTGCCTCTTCCCGACCCGGGGAGTAGCGGATGCCATTTTCCACCCCAGGGCAGGCCAGGGAGGTGCCTCACTGCCGTCACATCTGGTTTTTACCCTTTATTTGCCTTGCTAGGTCCAATACAGGCAGCCAACAAAGCTGCAGTCAGTTGAATATGTGTTAAATCTCATCAGGTGCAGCTTAGAGGCTGGCACATGGAGTCTACAAATGAAGCTGCCCCTTTGTTTTAGACAACTCATTTGACAACTGCTTCTTAACAGAGACTGGGTGAGGTCACAATCTTTGCATGGGGCTCAACCCTTCCTTTTCCCTCCCCCACCTACAGACCCAACTGTAAGAAAGAGGGGAGTCATGAATTCTGATTCCAATGTGTACTTTCAAACTTGCAGAAACCTGACTTGAATTAAAATTCCAGTGAATCAAATAGTCTGGCGTAATTTTGGAACTTATTGCACTATCTTTAAAAAAGCCAATCTCAACACACAAATTTGAAGAACTAATCTTGTTCAGCATATATCACTTGGAGATATTATTTCTCAGCTTGTGCTCTCCAGTAATGGTGGTTTAGACCAACAAAGGTGTCACTGTATTTTTCTATTTGTATTTATAAATTTCAAGGGAGTATGAAGTAGCAGAACTTTAATATGAATAGTATAGAGGGGAGCAGTATATCTTGTATCAATTTGTTTGATTTGTGAGACAAGCTCACATATTACAAAAGTCATAGCACAACCCAACACGCAAGTTCTTATGCCTAGGAATAATTTAAACCGTCTAGCCAAATGTTCCAATCCATTTCAATCTAGTTCGGTCAGACATTCCTTAACTATACTGTAAAAAACTAAGGACCCTGAAGGTAATCACGTTGCAAGCTTTATTTGTTTTGTTACCAAGTCAGGACTTTGGAAAGTTTTCAAGACAATGCTTATTCTTGAACAAATGCCATGACAAACTTCACAGAAACACAGCATATGCAGACCAATGGAAATCAGGCAGCTTAGAAAACCACAATGCTTCGCTCCCCACAACTCAGACCTCTTGCTCAAAACAACTGGAAAGCAAATTCCTTCTGGACAAGGCGGCAAACACTAATTCCCTTCTGTAAAATCCCCCTGACTGTGACTTTATTAATAGTGCTGATACAATGGCCTCCATGTACAGCTGGCTGCTTTTGCTAACACATGCCAGGAAGAGTTTTATAGTGACAGCTTCTAATGACATTTACATAATCAAAGGAAATGTGGTAACACTTTAAGAGTCCTTTAACCAATGCATCATCACAGCACATCACACAGAAGGGAAGTGCATGTTACATCCACATTAGCACTAAATGAATCCACTAGGATTAGTGGTATTAAAATGAAAAACAGATGAATTATCTAAGGACAATTGCACAAAACAAAAGGCTGTACAAATGTTCACATCCTGATCATAGACTCCAAATAACATCAGTATATTACCCCCAAATCATTACTTTGCTATTCTAGTCCCTCCTACAGTGCTGTGATGATAGATTTTGCCCTACAGTGAATTCACATTACATTTGGTACAGGACATTTGGTGTTTGGATTTACACATAGAGTTGTTGCCAATTGAATAAATTTAATGTTCTTTAATTCTCAGAGTACTTTGGACAACAATTTTTAGCACTTGATTGGAAAAGAGGGAAAAATCTAAACCAACCCCCCCCCCCCCTTCCCCTTTCTGCTGTTGATAATGTCACTTGGCTTTCAAAGAGATAAAAGAGGTTGAATATCTGTAACTTTCAGAGAACAGATGTTGTTCATCATAATGCCTCTGGGTTAATCCAGGTGGCCAGGATTGACAGAATATATTACAAATGAGAACCTTAGTCTAGATGAAACCACAAACAAGGTGTTTAAAATTCCCAAGGATTTTTTAAAAATGTATTTATCTCAGAGCAAAAGTGAGGGGGATGGGCGGGGTGGGGGGGGGGAAGGATTATGTTTCCAGCAAGTGAAAAAGTGTGTGTGTGTGTGTGTGTGATTGTTTATGAAAACTGGCTCTGGCCTTAATTACCAGAAGAAGATTGGGGCTCTCTATAGTGTGTACATATGCAAAGTTGTAGCAGAAGCAGGGAACCTTTCCCCTTCAACAGGACACTATGAAAATTAGCATAAACAGCATGGGCAAAATAGGAGTGGGAGGGAAGGTCTCTTAAGGGGTGTGCTCAGAATGGGGAAGGAAGGGGAAAGTTCAGATTGTGGCTCCATTCCTTATCCTTGAGTGCATTCACTTATCTTTTCTCCCTTCCCCGAGCTCACTCTTTCAGTGTTTGATGGTAGGAACTGGACCAGAGCTCCATCAGGTACTAAAATTAGTACCCGTGAGTAATATTGTCGGGCATTCCATCAGGCACCTGATGGGCTACCCAAGGACCAATTAGGTGCCTGATGCCTGAAAATGTGAGCATTGCACAGAAAAATGGACAAGCTCCAGCCAGGAGTGCTGCAGAGCCCAGCTCCACAGCGCTCCAGTTGGGGCATGTCAGTTTCAAGGGTAGGCTGGGGCCTCCCCCTGCCACAGCACTCTAATAGGTGCTGTGGCCGGGAAGCTGTTTTTGAAACTGACAAGCACTGGCCAAGAACGCTGTGGAGACTGGCTTCATAGCAGTTGGCCTGTCACTTTCAAAGGACAGCCAGCGCTCCCCCCGCAAGCGTCTATCAGATGGGAGGCGCTGTGGGAGGCAGGAAGCAGCCTTTGAAACGTACAAGCTCTGGCTGGGACCATTTTCTGGAGTCTATCACTTTCAAAAGCTGGTCGGTGATCCTCCCCCCACCCCCACCCCCCAGCATCTCTCCGGTGAGAAGCGCTGTGAGGGGCAGGAAACAGCCTTTGAAACTCACAAGCCCCAGCTGAGACCATTTGCAGGAGCCTGTCATTTTCAAAGGCCAGCCTGTGCATTTGAGCAGCCCATCGGGTCCTGTTTGGGCATCGATGGTGCCCAAATGGGGTCAGTTCAGGTACCCTGGATTCATTGGGGGTGCCTGAAGCTTTGGGTGCCCAGTTGCAGCTGTAGACTGGATGCATGGGCCAGATCTAGGAACTGAAAAGAAGAAGTAAAAAAAAAATAAAAAATAGCCACAGGCAGGATTTGGCCCACAAGCCAAAGGTTCCCCACTCCTGGTTTATAACATACCTTTGGGTGTTGGATCAGCCAACAATGAACCAAGGAAGATATGAGTAATGGGTTACATACATGCAAAACAACTGGATGCATTCTAGAATAAAGACAACAAAAGATAGGAGATGCAGATAGACAGGACAGATGAAGCAGACACGGAAAAGATCCAAGGCCTGTAGACCTAACTTGAGTTAGCCATGGTAAAGAAATTAGAAAGAATTGTAAATTTGTAGGGATGTGTGAACGCGGTTCGGAAGTTTGGAGTTCGGACCGAACTCGGTCTGTTCGGACGACCGAACCCGAACCGACCAAACTGAACCTGTTACCGAACTCCGAAATGACCGAACAGTTCGGTTGGTTTGGATTGTGTTCGGATGGTTCGGGCGGGAGAAACGTGACCAGCGAGTGACCAGTTGACCACTGCCTGACTCAGGGAGGCGGGTGGGGGTCAGTTGAGGAGCAGACTTTCAGGCACCAGGGCTGGAGAGGCTTGGAGTAGCAGCCAGCCTGATCAATCACCATCCCTTTTCTCCTCAGATCACTAACTTCGCAGGTTGCGATTGGCCACGAGCTAGGCTGCACGGAGCCAATGGGGCTTGCGGTGAGGCAGGCACAGCAAGTAACAAAACACATTGCCCTCCCCCCTTCCAGCACCTTCTGAGCTAGTCACTGTTCCCACAGCAGGCGTTTTCAGAAGGCTCCCTCTCCCAGCAGTTTGTGTACCTCCCAGCTCCCCAGTCTATTGCCATCTTCCTCCTATTTCACCCATCCAATCAGTTTACCTCCATATTATAATTTATTTAGATTATATTAGATAGATTTAGGTGTTATTTTTATTTTGTACCCCTCCCTGTGTTCTTCCTCTCCCCTCTATTGAATCCTTTCCCTCTCCCTCTATATATTCCCCTGTTTTTGGATTTATTTAGAGTAGGATTATTAGATTGATTTAGGTTTCATTTTAGTTTTGTACCCCTTCCTGTGTTCTTTGTGTTCCCCCCCATCCCTGTGTAATATTGTATAGCTAGATAGATACATATGATATAGTTAGTACTATAGATAGATACATAGTTGTAGTAGGAGCTGGCTAGCTTAGTTATAGAGATAGAGATAGTGTTGTATGTAGTTATTCAGTTTTGATATTATTTTAGTGTGTGTTTGTAGGACTAGGCCTTTAGATATAATATTTAGTTACATAGATTTTAGAATAGTTAATGCTATAGTTAGAGTTAGTGTAGATAATCTCTCTCTATATAATATTAGATTAAAAATGTGAATAATTTCTTTTAAAAAAATATATAAAATCTGTGTGCATTGACTTGGAAGACATGGAGAAGGGAAGTAGGAGAGGCTGGTCTGCTGCCTGTAAGGTGGGCAATGGGGCACGTGGCAGAGGTGGTAGCGGTAGGGGCCGTGCCTGCGGAGTGGCAGCAGGCAGCAGCCCGAGAACATCACCACGCCCCAAACACCGCAGGCCTGATTTAGGGCAACAGGCTTCAGCGGCTCAGTGTCGCCTCCTGGCCGTGCCCTCCTCCACTGCCACGCAGGGCACTGGAAGGCCTGCAGGACATGAGGCTGAGGCTGTCTCTGCTGTTGCTGGACCAGGTGCTGCTTCTGATGTTCCTCCAGGGCCACCAATGTCCCCAATTGTCAAGGCGATCCCCAGCAGTCCAGAGCTGGTGGATCCCACCCTAGCTGCTAAAAGCAGGGCCCGATCCCCGGGCAAAGACAGCAGGGAGGGGAGCAGCAGCAGCTATAGAGGGGGGCACAGGAGGGAGAGTGGCAGAAGCATGGCGGTTAGTCAAGCCTCAGGGTCCCAGTACTCCCCTTCACAGGACATCCTGTTCCTGATTCTGAGGCTGCAGCTAGTGCAGAATGCGGAGGCTCGTCTTCTGATGGGGATGGGCGTCGGGAGCATATTACACCTGTGCTCCGAGCTCTGCACTGGTTGCCGATAGCGTGCTGAGCCGGGTGCAAGGTTTTGGTGTTGATCTATAAAGCCCTTTATGGTCTGGGCCCCTCATACATCAGGGACCGCCTCGCCCTCCGCGCCCCAGAATGGCTCCTTCGGTCTGCCGAAGGTGCCTTCTTGGAGGTCCCCCGTGTTAAGCGGGAGGCCACAATGGAGAGGGCATTCTCGGTGGTCGGGCGGCGCCTTTGGAACTCCCTTCTGGAGGAAGCTCGCCTGGCCCCTAGCCTGTTGACATTCTGGCGAAGTTGCAAAACCTGGCTGTTTGCCCAGGCTTTTGGGGAGGGTGAGAGGGTGGGGTAAGGTTTTTTTTAGCCCCCCACCTTATTTATTTATTTATGTTTATTTATTAACCCTGTTTTAATGATTGTATGTTTATTGATGGTTTTAAATTGTTTTTATGTATGCTGCTTTTATTGTTGGAAGCCGCCCCGGGCTGCTTGCAGGAGGGGCAG
>QEPC01008243.1:91545-130946 GCA_003113815.1 Sphenodon punctatus | reverse complement strand
GACAGGGAAGGGGGAACAGAGGGAGAGACAAGGGGTGCAACATTCGTGAGGATGCGAGAACTCAGGTACACGTTCTTGGCTTGGTTACAGTAAATTAGGAGTTTGCAGATAACAGGTGGGGGATAATCCTGGGTGGGGATGATTAGCAGGAGTTAGGGAGGGTGTAGCAGAAGAGGTGGGTTTTCAGGAGGGACTTGAAAGTGTGGAGGGTGGGGACAAGGCGGACCAGGGTGGGGAGGGAGTTCCCAGCGAGGGAGAAGGGACGAAGGTGGTTGGGGAAGCAGGGCAGGCATGGGAGGGTGAGGGAGGAGATGGAAGAGGAGTGGAGTGCTCAAACGGGTTCGGAGGGGAGATCAGGGCAGAGAAGTAGGGGGGAGTGAGGTTGTGAAGGGCTTTGTAGGTGAAGACGAGGAGCTTGTGCAGAATACGCTCAGGAAAGGGGAGCCAGAGGAGGGAGGAGAGGAGAGGCTGCACATGGTCAAAGCAACGGGTTAGGTGGATGATCCTGGCAGCAGAGTTTTGAACAGAGATGAGGGAAGAAAGGTGAGAGTGGGGAAGGCCAGCGAGGAGGAGGTTAAAATAGTTGAGGCATGAGATAACTAGGGCATGGATGAGAGTTTTGGCAGAGGAGACAGACAGAAAAGAGTGGATTTTAGCAATGTTGTGAAGGGAGAAGCGGCAGGATTTGGCCACGGAGTCAATGTAGGGTTTGAAGGTGAGGTGCGAGTTGAAGATGAAGCCCAAGCTAGGGGCTTGGGAGACAGGGAGGATGAAGACCCTGTCAATGGCAACTGACAGGCAAGAGGGAGAGGAAGGATTTGGAGGGAAGATAAGGAGTTCAGTTTTCTGCACCTTGAATATTGTGTGCAGTTCTGGTTACCCCATCTAAAAAAAAGATGTAGCAGAATTAGAAAAGGTAAGGAGAAGGACAACAAAAATGATAAGGCGTATGGAATGACTCCCCTATGAAGAGAGGCTGGATAGGCTGGGGCTCTTCAGCTTGGAGAAGAGACGAATGAGAGGGGATATGATAGAAGTTTATAAAATCATGAGTGGTGGAACACATTAATAGGGAATGGTTATTTACCCTCTCTAATAGTACTAGGACTAGGGGACACTGGGTATTTTTAGACGTTATGAAATCACAGTGAACCCCCGTCAATACCCACATGGAGTCAAAGCACCCTGAACGTCTGTTTAGCGGCCGCCAGATGTTCGCCATGGTCAATTCCCACATGGGGTCAATTTCAACCACGCTTCTGGGGCTCCCCGACGGACAATCCCTGAAAGCGTGGTCAAAGAGATCCCTGGCAGGAAGCAATAAAAAGTAACGTCTGGCCGGCGATCATGGCCCGGAATCCCCGGTGAGATTCTGGGCCGTGGTCAAAGTGGCTGGGCGCTGTGCCCACATTGGCCGCAGCGCCTGCCTGTCTCCCCAGAGGGTGGGGGAGTGTGGTGGGGGTGAGGCTGTGCGGCTGCACGTTGCGCCGTGCGGCCCTGCCCCCTCCCCAATTCCCCACTGGGATCAGCCGGCACGTCTATTCGGGCCATCTTTTGACCATGGGGGGTGGTTATTTCATTCACCCCCACCGGGGATTCACTGGGACGAATCGGGATGGCGTAACGTCTGAAATCACCCACTATGAATCTAAAGGGTAGCAGATTTAAAACAAATAAAGTATTTTTTCACTCAACGCACAATTAAGTTGTTGAATTTGTTGACAGAAGATGTGGTCAAGGTCAGCAGTATAATTGGGAATGGATTGCCCTATAGTGACCTGTTGGGTACTTTCTCCAAGCGACCGAGATTGGCCACTGTCTGAAACAGGTGCTAGGCTCGATGGACCATTGGTCTGACCCAGTATGGCACTTATATTCCAATTAAAAATTTGTTTTAAAAATAAATAAATCATTGTGCATGTGTAAAATGGCTACCAGACCATTCTGTGCATACGTGTGTATGCTGCATGTGCAGACCGGCTGTTCCTTTCCAAAATGGTGGTGACGATGCCGGCGCCATTTTGGAAAAGGGCTGTGCATGCAGAGTTCTATTTTTAAATTTTTAATTCTTAATGAAAACAAATGAAAGCAAGTAAATGTCATTTGCTTATTCATTCATTTTGGGGCTGTAGTTACTAAAATGAATGGGTTTGTTTTAGTAACTAACAACCTACATTTGTTAAATTTGTGTATATTTAACACACTATCTACAAGCTGTAGAGCCCCAACCTATCCAGCCTCTCTTCATAGAGGAGTCGTTCTGTACTCCTTATAGTTTTTGTTGCCCTTCTCTGAGTATATATTCACTATACATGCACAGCCCTAGGGACTTTCAATTGTAAGTTATAACTCCATTTGAGTACAGAACATAGGGTGAAAACAGAAGAAATGTTTAAGAAATGTTAACGTGGTGTTAAAGTGGAGTTAGCGTCATGTCTGTTTTCACCCATCATTGTCAGAATATGGGTTTTCCCAAAGGATAGGAAATTTATATTTCGATTAGCTCTTATAAATTGAGATTAGGGAGTTAGGCCAAAATTTTCTAAACTGGCCAATTGCCTAAATGTTATTGAACAGTAATACGCATTTATTTTTTTTAGTCACGTACACATTATGGCTGCAATCAGTCTTACTCCAAATTTTGTAGAGTTTGACCTATAAATGAGCAATGGAATCAAAGCAAGCAAGGACGAAACAAGGTAAAGAATTTTGACTTAATTATTTTGAAGGAAAATACCGTGCTATACACTTGCTAACCTAGGAGAGGAGCAAGGTAAACATAAATAGTTAGGCTCCCTCTTGGCTTCTTAGAAGAAAAAGGGAAAAAATATCCTACTGCGTGGATGTATGCTTCTCCTTTAAAATATGTAAACATCCTAATTTACATCAAAGAGTGCTATTAATTAGGAGGTGAGAGTTAAAATTCCATAGACAGAGCAAAATTCCAAAAGGGACAACTACATTGGTTGCTAGGTCTCTGAGGCTGAAAACAAGGGAAATAGATCCAAACACTGAAGTGTATGTTGAGTCTAGCAATGCCACTGCCAATAAGAGTTAAAACTTTCTCTGTTTGTCTTCTTTGGATACATTTCAGGCAACTCTTACAGAATGCAATTTGGCAGGCAAGTCTGAGAAACAAGGCTGTTATACTCTGCTTTCCCCCTCTCCTCCAGAAAAAAAAAGTACTATCAATAACCAATATTTCAAAATGAACTTCTCTAACAAACAGTATTCCAAACAGAAAAAACCGGTGAGACTGGTTTCTGTTATCAAAGAATTGATGTAACAAATTTTCTAGTCATAGAATTGTTCAATTTTCCAGAATCAGAATGATGATTAAAAATGAATGCTAAATGCTAAATGCCTAAATTGCCACTGAAACTGTGGTGTAATGCTTTAAAACTGCTCAGAAGCAATATTGGGCCAGTATATCCCTGGTGTAAATTTATTAAGGCAAATATAGAGCTGGGAATGGGTACTTAATTTAGTGCCCGTGGGTAATACATCTCCAGGTGCCACACTGGGTACATGATGGATTATTTCTTTATTTCAATTTTCTTCTATCCTGCACCCTCCTGCTCACACGGCAGCTTGGAGTGGCTCACAGTCAAAACATCAAAAATAAACAATATAAAATAAGTCAATGAAAATATAAAAATACATCAAAACTCATTAAAAGTGTGGAAATAAAACCTCCCCACAACCTCTCCCACCTCTCTCCCTCCCCTAAAGCCTTGGCGGAACAGACAGGTCTTATGTTGTCTCCGGAAAGAGGGGAGGTCTGGAGCCAGGCTGGCCTCCATCAGGAGGGAATTCCACAGTGGAGGCGCGGCCACCAAGAATGCTCTTCTCATCGTCACCACCCGGAACACCCGGGGGACTTAGAGTTGGCGCCCCGCCCCCTCAACTGCAGGGGCTGCACCAAGGCCCGAGACGTGAGGCAGTTCTGCAGGTAGGCAGGGCCCAGGCAGTTTAGGGCTTCATAGGTCAAAACCAACACCTTGAATCGGGCCTGGAAGACAGTAGGCAGCCAGTGCAGAGAACGGAGCGCTGGTGTAACGTGCTCGCGACAACCTGTGTACTGATCAGGTACCTGGAAACCTGAAAAGTCAGGAAGTTCCCATACTGATTTTTAAATTTTCAAATTACCAATTGGTGTACTGGGTCAGAAAACCAAAACATCGTGATGGAAATAAAAAATATCAGAACTAGAAGTTAGTTAGTTTGATTTATTGTGTAACATAAGTCATTGCAAGAGACATACAAAACATAAAACAGTCATATTAAAACCATAGAAACCATAAAAAACCAATTAATACAGAGTAGTAAGGAATAATACAGTGATAATCCCACTACCCTTATCCCCCTAAGGGGTCCTATTTTATTTAAAAGACTCCCACACAGAAAATAATAAATAATTAAAAAAAGATCTGTCAGCCCTATCTAGTTCTCTTATGACATTAAACAGAAACTTTGCCACCCTCTTAGTATTCTCTTTGTCATTGCCAGTCAATAGAAGTGCCACCAAACTAGTGCTAGGCCTGCCTGGAAATTCTTCTAATAATGGGGCTTATCGGTTTCTCGCGGGCTGACTAGAAGTTCATTTTCCAGGACTGGAAATTGACTTTCCATGGCAGAAAATCAATATATAGGAGCCAGCAGTTGATCAATTGATAAGGAAGTTGAAAAATCAGTACCAAGTGTCAACATTCTGTGACATCAGGTACCCGAATCAGGTCACAACTGGGAACTGATCAGTCCCTGATGTTGTCAGGTCAATTCTGGTACCAGAAATTCGTGGGATATACCCCTCTTTTTGGTATTCATTTCAGCTCTAGGCAAATAGCATTACCCCCAGCATAAGTGATACAAATAAACCTAAAAAAACTAGTTCTAAAAATATAGAATATAGAATATAAAATATAAAATAGTGAAGTGATTTGGATACTTGTGTTTACGGTTATCTGGCTGTATCATGATGTGGCCATGTCTTATCTAATTATATAGATAAAACGAACTTCTATGTATTGGTCAATGCTATATTTGACCAAATGCCAGTGAAGTGGATTAATCCTGGCTATAATTTCAGAATCCCAGGAGTGTGGGAGAAAAAACAAAACAAAAAACAAATGGAAAGACATTTTTGATGCGAATAGCCTGTTTTTGTGTCCTTTTTTTTTTTTTTAACATGACCTATGTGTTTAAATTGCTTATTACAAGTGACATGACTTACAATTGGATATTTGTGCATGTGTCCAAGAGTGGAACTGCTTCATTTTGCGTGAATGATTTGTGCAAAGCAGGCTCGAGATAGAGGAGAAGCCACTTCCATGCACTGCAGGGGTCCCATATTTCAGGTTGAATATTTCACTCTGCTCTCTTGTCATCCCTCTTGGTTTCTCTGCAGAAAGCAGCTGTTTCAGGTTAATCCGTCTTGGTGTCATAATAATGTCTCTTCTGCAATTGTCACAGAGCAGGGTTTTTTAAGAAGCTGGCAGAAAAAAAATTGCTGATGTTAGCGAGTAAAATACGCCAAATGAGCACAAGCTTATCAGAGAGCTTTTTGTGGTCCAGTGTCTAAATTAAATTTGGTTGGGATCTGGTTGTAGCTTTTCAATGTGAGTTTTCTTTCTTGTTGTTTTGTTTTTTAAACTGCTGGACAATTGTGATTCAATATCTTCAGAGTAAAAAAAACCTGTTAATTCTTGTTCTGCTTTTAGAATGTTTCCCTCGCCACCTCTTCTCCACCTTTGACTCCCTTCTCAAGCCCCCCTACACCCGTCCACTCTCTTCCCTTTCTGCTCAGGATCTTGCGTCATTCTTCACCTCTAAGATTGACAAGATCCGCCGGGACATTGCTTCCTACCCGTCTCCCTCCCCATCCCTCCCCCCCTCTTTTCCTTCCCTCCTGCCTCCCTTGAGGAAATCTCCTCTCTGCTCTTTTCCTCCAACCCCTCCACCTGCCCTCTTGACCCAATCCCCTCCCACCTCCTAGCCTCCATTGCTCCCACTGTTGCCCCCCCCCTTTTACATGTCATTAATCTCTCCCTCTCCACTGGCTCCTTCCCCTCCACTGGCTCCTTCCCCTCCGCCTTCAAGCATGCCACTGTCTCTCCCATCCTCAAAAAGTTCACCCTTGACCCCTCTAGCTACTGTCCGGTCTCCTTCCTACCCTTCACCTCTAAACTTCTAGAGCATGTTGTCTACTCCAACTGCCTAGATCTCCTCTCTGCCAACTCCTCCCTGGACCCTCTCCAATCTGGCTTCCGTCCCCTTCACTCCATGGAAACGGCTTTTGCCAAGATCACCAACAATCTACTGGTCGCTAAATCTAAGAGTCTCTACTCCATTCTTGTCCTCCTTTACCTCTCTGCTGCCTTTGACACTGTTGACCACTCTCTCCTATTGGACTCTCTTCGCTCCCTAGGATTCTGCGGCTCTGTCCTTGACTGGTTCTCCTCCTACCTCTCTGACCACTCCTTTAATGTGTCTCTTCCCAATTCCAAGTCCTCCTCCCTCCCCCTCTTGGTTGTGGTTCTCCAAGGCTCTGTCCTGGGCCCTATCCTCTTCTCTATCTACACCCTGTCCCTTGGCAAACTCATTGCCTCCCACGGCTTCCAATATCATCTTTACGCTGATGACACTCAACCCTATGTCTCCACCCCCTCTCTCTCCCCCTCTGTCCAAGCTCGCCGCATCAGCTGTCTCTCTGATATCTCTGCCTGGATGTCCAAACGTCAGCTCAAGCTCAACATGGCTAAGACTGAGTTTCTTATCTTTCCTACCTACCATTCCTCTCCCTCTTCCCTGTCCATCCTTACTGATGGGGTCACCATCTGCTCCATTCCCCAAGCCCATAGCTTGGGCTTCGTCTTCGATACTCACCTTTCCTTTAAACCTTACATCGAATCTGTTGCCAAGTCCTGTTGCTTCGCTCTCCACAACATTGCTCGGATTCGCCCCTTTCTCTCTATCTCCTCAGCCAAAACCCTTGTTTGGCATATCCGCCTTGCCCCCTCCCTCCGCACCTTCAAATCCCTCCTCAAAACCCACCTGTTCCTCGCCGCCTTTCCTGATGCCTGTTAGAACTTTCATCCCAATGTTTACTGTCTGCCCTCCCCGCAGATTCCTACCTAACCGCAACCAAGTCAAGCATGTGCACCTGAGACTTCACATCGACTTGATTGTTATTTATCCCATCTCTCCCTATGTCCCCTCTCCTTGTCTCCCCCCTCCATGTCTTTTAGATTGCAGGCCGTAGGCAGGGACCACGTCATTCTTATTGTTCTGTAAAGCGCCAGGTACACAGTAGGTGCTATACAAATGCTTATAATAATAATGGGCAGCAGTTCCAGTGGTTTCTGTGTTCCTTGCTGGAGTCATAAGAGACAAAACCCACACAGAAGGAATTTTCACAGTGATTTCACAAGGTCATTCATTTTGTTCATAATTTCAGCTCCTCCTATGTCAGATGGCATTATTCTGTTTTTTGCTGTAGCTTTTTAGAGCTGAAATGAGTGCCAACAAAACCAGGTATAACTCAAAATGACGGCACCCAGCCTGGTAATGCTGGATACTAATTGGTAATCCAATCTGTGCCCGATGGGCTACCCAATTTACCAATTTCTGTACTGATTTACCAACTTCTGGTACTGATTTTTGTTTTGTTTCCATGATTGAAAATGTTCAAAAAAATTGAAAATGGGCAATTCAGTAATGGTAATACCCAGTATTTCAGGTAATGTGGTTCCTGACTCGGACTGTCTGGGCACCTGACAGACTGCCCCAAATTGTGGGTATTACCTGAGGGAGCAAATGTGCTTACTGTTTCAGCTCTATAAGATCATACCAGCCATAGAAAATGCTAATTGATTACAGGATTTCTGACAAAATACCTTATGCACACCTTACAATTTTTGAGCACAAATAATTCAAATCTAAATTTGAAATTGTGCTTGAGCCCTTTCAGTTTGTGCTTTAGATCAACAAAGTGCCAGCAAAAATAAAGTGTCATTTTGACAGATATACCTGTTACGTAGGTTATGCCCTTATTTATCCCAGGCTGACCTTGCCACGGTGACCCACACCCTGGTGACTACAAAGACTTGATTTTTGTAATTTCCTCTTCTACAAAGCTACTGGCAGTGCTTATCTGTCATTTGCAGCTTGTTCAGAATGCGGAAGCACAGCTACTTACTAGTTTAGGCAGCCATGATCATATTATGCTGGCCCTGTGTTCTCTGCATTTGCTGTCTGGAGAACGGCAGATCGAGTTTAAGATTGCGCTGCTGGTTTTCAAGGCCCTGAATGGTTTAGGCCCTGGCTATATTCAACACCTACTTCTGGAGCCTCACACTGGTGGGTATCTGCACTCAGGAACCACCTGCTGTTTGGGGGTTTGACCATCGTCTCTTGAGTCCAACTGCTGCCACCACCACACGCAGGTTGGGACTCCCCTACCTGCTGTTGCTGTTGGCGCTGCTGGGAGTCAGGTGAAGGGTGCCCCAAAGGGAGGGGACCCCAGGCCCCTCGGGACTTCCATCAGCCCCTCCCCTTGCAGGAGGGTAGGATCAGGGATCCCCTCCAGGGCCCAGTTCCGGTGGGAGGACCTGAAGGAGCAGTGGGTCTGGTGCCGACACACCAAAGGGCCTTTGGGTGTGGCCCTTAGGTGGGGTGGGATGGTGAGTCAGGGCCAATTTTGACTGGCCTTGTTCCAGCCAGGTACTCTGTACATCAGCCTCAACCAGAGGGGTGGGAGGGCGGGGGCTGTAGCTGTTATTTTTAGGGATTTCTAGTCTGTGAGGAGGCATCCAGTGCAGATTATTTTAGGTATTGAGGGCATCCATCTAGTGTTTGATTTAGCTGGAGACAGATTAGGGCTGCTGGTGGTATACTGTGCACCTACCTGTACGGCAGCATCCCTACATGCTCTAGCAGATTCGGTGTCAGCTGCGATCTTGCAGTCTCCAAGGATATTAGTCCTGGGGTACTTCAATATCCATGCTGATGTCAATCTTGGGGGAGTGGAGTGTGAGTTCATGGCCATCATGGCAACCATGGGACTGTCTCAGAGAGCTGTTGGCCTGACACATGATGGGGGACATACCCTGGACTTAATATTCTGCACTGGCCTTGAGGCAGGGGATCCGGTAGTGGGGGAGGCATCAGCAATGCCCTTGTCATGGTCGGATCATTGTCTCCTCCAGGCCGGTTTCCCGATGCATGTCTGCCCCCGGAAAGTTACAGAACCAGTTTGATTGGTTCATCCCTGGAGACTTATGGAACCAGAAAGGTTCCGGAATGCTCCTGGGGAAATACCTCCCAATCTTGATGGTCGCTCACTCAATGACCTTGTGGTTCTGTGGAATTTCATGCTGACCGAGGCCATTGATCGAATGGCTCCTAGGCATCCGCTTCCCGAATACCGACAATGCAGGACCTCCTTGTTTACAGAAGACCTGCGACGGATGAAGCAGGAGGGATGGCAGTTGGAGCAACGTTGGCGTCACACTCGAGCTGAAGCCAACTGATTGCAGCATAGAGTTAGTTTAAAGACCTATGCAATGGCTGTGTGGACAGCAAAGAAGATGTTCTTTGGTGCCTTCATAGCGTCCGTGAAGTCATGTCCAGCTGGGCTTTTCTGGGTAGTGCAGAGGCTGGTCCGTCCAGTCTCTCTCCACCTGGAACTGGAATCTTCCAGTGCTTGTTGTGACATGTTTGTTGACTTTTTCATGGATAAAAATCGCTCGGATTCACCACAATTTTGATGCCACACTTATAGCAGTGGGAGAACTGGAGGTAATCACCTTGTCCGGTTTCATGGGATCAGTTTCAGTGGATGTCACCTGCTGATGCGGCGGATGTTCTTGGGTTGGTCATAGCCACCTGTTGTGAATTAGATCCTTGCCCATCCTGGCTAATTAAAGTTTGTCGTGAGACATTTGGACCATTTCTGGCTGGGGAGCTTTTGAGCCCCACCCCATCCCCACCCCCCTGGACTAACACCCGGAAGTGCCGAGGGGCACTTAAGTGAAGGGCTTGCGGCTGGGCTGAGGAGAGCACAGTTACCACCTGGGGCTTGTTTCCCCATTGCTCTCACTCCCGCTGCTGGGACTTGCATCCCTGCTGCTTTTGCTCCCGCTGCAGTGTTCAAGGCAAGAAGGACCCACATGGCTGTGCTAGAGATGAGGGGCGTGAGTAGGGGAGACCGGGACAGCTTTGGAGCCCCACCCCACCCCCACCCCCTGGACTAACACCCGGAAGTGCCGAGGGGCACTTAAGTGAAGGGCTTGCGACTGCGCCGCAGGACGCAAGCCGGCGGTCACCAGCCAAAGGGCCGCGGCCAAAGGGTGCGGCCCTTTGGGGCCCTTCGGGGCCTGGAGGGGATGGAGGGGGGAAGTTATGTTAGGGTTGGAGGTTAGAGCAAATAGGAGGGGAGGAGGAGAATTGGGGAATGAGGGATAAAAAGGAACAGAGGGGAAATGGAAACTATGAGGGGCAGGAGGGGAGTTCTGAGCAGGGTGAGAAAGGGAAGCCATGGGTAGATGGGGTGTCGTGGGTGGGGTTAGTAAAGGAGTGGGGAGAGTGGGAGGAATGTGACGAGTTTAATATAACTGCTGATGTTGGTTTGGTGGGGCCACCTCCCCCCGGTGAGAGAGGGGTGGAGGTGGCCAGGTTCTCCCTGGTGGCAGCAGGAGAGGAGTTGGAGGTGGTTGGGACTTACCCCGTGTGTATTGGGGAAGTTATAGAGTGGGATGTCAGTTGAATGTTGGGGAATGTGCTGATTATTATTATGTGTTTTGAAATTGTAATTACAGTAAATTGTATATTATGTTAGAGTTGTTGAAATGTTGTTCTGGGCTCCCTGTGTGGAAACTCCAGAACTATTATTGTATTGCTGTAAGCCGCCTCGAGTCCTATGGGAGAGAGTGCGGGGTATCAAATATATATGGATTGGATTGGATTGGGTTGTCAATGCCTCCCTTAGGGAGGGCAGAGTGCCGGGCCACCTCAAGGAGGTGGTGGTGTGGCCTCTGCTCAAAAAACCATCGTTTGACATTGACTCCCCCTGCCAGCTCTCAACCAGTCTCTAACCTTCCCCTTTTAGGGAAGGTTATTGAACAGGTGGTGGCTCTGCAGCTTCAGGGGCATCTAGATCAGATCAGTTGTCTTGATCCCTCACAGTCTGGCTTTCATCCTGGGTTTGGCACGGAGACTGCATTTGTAGTTTTGGCCCACGACCTGTGCTGTGAGTTGGATTGGGGCAGATCGTCTCTTTTGATCTTGTTAGATCTTTCAGCAGCATTTGATACTGTTGACCACGAGATGTTGGTGGCTCGCCTGCGGGATTGAGCAGGGGTGGGCAGAATTGTTCTTGACTGGTTCTGGTCTTTCCTGGCTGGAAGAACTCAGCGGGTGGTGCTTGGGGAGCGTTCATCATCTCCCTGGGGCCTCATGTGTGGAGTCCCGCAGGGTTCTATTTTGTCCCCCCTCCTGTTCAACGTGTATATGCAGGCTTTGGGCGAGGTCGTGAGAAGGTTCAGCGTACAATGTCATCAGTATGCTGACGATACACAGCTTTACCTCTCTTTTTCAGCAGACCCAGACCTGGTGTCTGGTGGCTGTGGGAGATTGGATAAGGGTGAGTCGTCTGAGGCTGAATCCCAACAAGACGGAGGTGATTATGGTGGGTAGGGCTGGGGGAGTTGTGGTCCCTTTCATTGATGGGGTCTTACCTCCCCTAGCCACTCATGTCCATAGTTTCCTCGACTTGCATCTCCTCCTGGATTCTCAGGTGGAGGCGGTGGCGAGGAGCGCTTTTCACCAATTACATCTGGTGTGACAGCTACGGCTGTATGTTTCAAACTCTGATTTGGGCACCATCATCATCCATGCCTTCATCACCTCTAGGCTGGACTCCTGTATGCACTCTACATGGGGCTACCCTTGGTGACAGTCTGGAAGCTTCAGCTGGTGCAGAATGTGGCGGCCCGCATCCTTATGGGGATGGGCCATTGTGAGCACATTACACCAGTGCTCCGTTCTGTGCACTGGCTGCCTATTGTCTTCTGAGCCCAATTCAAGGTGTTGGTGTTGACCTATAAAGCTTTATTGGATTGGTTTCCCAAGCGCTGTATACGTAGGGCTTTTACACAAGCACGTTTACAGCTGATTAAGTCGGCTATAACTCAGGGAAGATATACGAATCAGCCTTATGCAAATCGCACCTGCCCATGTAGCGATAGTCATTTGGAGGATGTTTTTCATATTATCCTTCATTGTCCGCTATACGAAGAACTACGGCAAGCTTGGTTAGCTCCTTTGTGGCACAGATATCCCTACTTGTCTGACTATTCCCAGTTAGAGCAACTTCTCACTACAAAGGAGAAGGTAGTGGCAAATGCTGTAGCCATATTTG
Source organism: Sphenodon punctatus (assembly GCA_003113815.1). NCBI lineage: Eukaryota > Metazoa > Chordata > Lepidosauria > Sphenodontia > Sphenodontidae > Sphenodon > Sphenodon punctatus. Next base: position 118,528 of record QEPC01008243.1, on the reverse strand, counting down.
TCCATCTGGCCTCCCAGAAAAGGGAGGATTTTGGTGCCTGCAATGTAGGGACTTTGTAAGGACAATACCCTATGTGTTATACCTTGGTGGCCCTTTCTTTTGTTTGGAAGTAAGGGTGGGTGTGAGTGGCCTGGACGGATCCCGGGGGTATGGTTAATTAAAATGTCCTTGGTAAATCGAATGGAGGATAGGCTTGTATAGGATTGGAATAGTCTTAGGACTTGAACAATTGAATTTGTTATTACCTTAGGGGAGATCTCCCTGTTGAGGTCCCCCACAGAAGAGTAAGGTAAAAATATTTAAAAAAATTTCTGGCTCTGGACTGGCTTTTCTGTGATATATCTATGTGGTGATAAATGATGCTGTGGCATATTATCATGGATGTATTTTGTGATGTTATTATTTGATTATTTTATTTTATTTTATTTTATTCTATTTTATTTTATGGTTTTAGTTGCATATTACTTATCTGTATATTGATATGTTGTTATATCATATTATTATATTATATATTTTGTATGGGTATGGCTATGGCGAAAGCTAGCTGAATAAAGTTTATATATATATATAAAGCTTTAAATGTCCTAGGCCCCGCATACCTGTGAGACTGCCTCATGCCCCAGACCATGGTGCAGCCCCTGCAGTCATCTGGGGATGCCCGACTTGGAGTCCCCTAGCTGATGACGATGGGGAGGGAGTTCTCGGTGGCTGCTTCTAGGCTGTGGAATTCCCTCCTGTTGGAGACCCGCCTAGCCCCGGACCTCTCTTCTTTCCAAAGACAATGCAAGACCTGGCTGTTCCACCAGGCTTTTGGGGAGGGAGACAGGGAGGGGGGTTGGGTTGGGTTGGGTTGGGGGGGAGGGGGTTTAGTTCTTCCCTTTTAAATGTATCATATTGATTTTATGAGTTTTAACATGTTTTAATTTTATAATTGTTTTAACTTATTGATGTGAGCTGCCCAGAGCTGCCATTGCAAGTAGGAGGGTGCGGGATATAAGTGCATAGAAATAAATAAATAAGTCAGCGGGCAATCGGGTCTTTGCTGTGGTGGGCCCCTCAGTGTGGCACTCACTCCCCCCGGATGTTTGTCTCAGTTCCTCCTCCTTACCTTTAAAAAGCACCTGAAAACATTTCTTTTCTAGGTGCTTTTAGAATCCACTGCTGGTTCCCTCAATGTATTTTGTCCTCCCTTTTTCTTTCCTCTATCTTACAATTTTTAATATTCTTTTAATTACTTGTTTTAAATTGTTTATATTATGCTTCATGTAAAACAAAAAGCACTGTGAGTGCCATGTAGGCGGGGGGGTGGGGCACTATAAAAATAAAATAAAATATAATATAATAAATATTAAGATCAGGGGTAGAGAACCTTTTCTCTCCCATAGGTCATTTTGAAAATTAATACAAGCTCAGCGGGCCAGACAGAAGTGGTAGGGGAAGCATTTAAAGGTTGTGCTCAGGCTGAGGGAAGGTAAAGGAGGATCCAGATCGTTGATTTGTGTTATGGATCCATTCTAGCGTTGTAGCTTGTTACTTGGTTTTCCTCTGTTTTTACAAGGATCCTGATACTCAACACAGTTTACTGAATAATAGAGAGTAAACTGAGAAGTTGGTAAGTCAAGGAATCGAGGAATTGAACATGGCGGGCAGGAAAGAGGGCAAGCACAAGTCCCCTAATGTGGCATGCAGGAAGGGGGGAGGTGCAGGCGTAGTGGGCCCAAAGGGGGCAGGAAGGGGGGCACGGGCAGAAAATTCCCCAAGAGGACTGGACACATCGGTGGAGTCAAAATGGAGTCGGCTCGCTGCCTGACCCCACCGCCATTGGCAGTGAGATCCCCCAGTGCTGTCACCCCAGTGATGTGCCCCAACAAGCTGGGCGATCTGGCCACCAGCTTTTCTGTGGGAGCATGCTGGGAAATGTAGTCCAGCATGCTCTAGCAAACATTAGAATGCTGGCTCTCTGGGAGTATGCTGGACTACATTTCCCAGCATCCTTCTAGAGAAAAGATGGCAGCCAGATCTCGTGGCAGTGTCAGGGCACCTCACTGGGGTGGCAGCACTGGGGGGACTTTACCAGCAGCGAGCCAGCTCCACTTCGATTCCACTGGCACTTCCAGTCCTTTTGGTAAGTTTTCTGCCTCTGTCCTCTTTCCCACCACTTCAGGTACTTGGTAAAATACTCATAAAAATAATCTGTATCTTACCAAATACTGTGGTAGAGTATTTGACAGTATTATCGAGTAGCTCCCAGACACTTGGGCCCAATACTCAGCTACTCTGAAATACGCATGAATAATTTTTCTTCTACTTGCTTCAGCCTTAACCCAGTGCTTAAGGACATGCTCTGATCTAAACAAAAAACTGCTGTGGGCAATATAAGTACTGAGCTGGGCGGAGAGTGTACAAGAGAATGTGTTTGCACCCCTTGCCTGGCCATACCCCTTTCAAGCCCTTCGACAAAGCCACATTGGAAATGGGTGGGGGCAAAGGAGCTCCCCCACCCATTTATAACTTAGCCACCCCCCTTTTTCAGGCATGTCAGCATCACAATGCTTGGAAAGGAGCGTGGTCACACTGGAAAGGGGTGGAGTGAAAGCACTCTCCCACAGCCTACACCCCCCTAAATTGAATTTGCAGGCGCTCTTTGTGGTTAAGTAGGCTATTGTTCTCACCAGAACTTGTGCTATAGCCATTTCTGGCAGGGGGACGATGACCATAATGCACATGTGCTGGCTGGCCTATGCATTTGGATCATCCCTTGCCCCCTTCATCAGGAATGCCCATGGTGTGTGCAGCCATGGCCTGCAATGGGCGTGTGTTAGGCTGCAGTTATTTCTGGTGACTTAGGGTGGGCCATATGAAAGGACCGTGACCTGCTGGTCCAAAAAGATTGGGAACCATTGGCATAACCTACAGATTCTGCCTGATCACCAGGGAATTCACAAAAAGAATCCAGAGATTTATAGGGAAGGGACTCAACTCACAAAGCTGCCCTAAAGGAGTCCTGCTGGCTGGGTCCTGCTGCCTAACTTAAAGTGATAGACCTGACAAGCCTACGGTAGATGGGACCCCTGACTACTGAGAGTGAACACCAGAAAATGGATCACTTCAATGTGTGCACCTTTCTAAACCAACCAAAGCTGGCCACTGTCAGAGACTGAATGCTGGGATAAATGGACCTCTGGATTGACCCAGTATGACACTTCCTGTGTTCTTAAACATGTTATCATTAAAAACTAGTTTAAACCAGCTTTGCGACCCCAACCACCACCATGACTATCTTCCAGATCAAGAACAGAGATGATTGGCAGATGCTTCAATGCCTCTATTTGTCATGTGTTGTTGACATTCCATTTATTACTTCAGAAATAATGTTCCCGCTCTTTTATCTGATGGGGTGTCAGTTTGAAGAGAAGGAAGGTTATGGTGGCCCACTGCTATTTTTAACTGGTCTTGAGCCTGGTTTTATACAGGAAACAATCTTACATGCTTTACCGTGCATATTTTCTTTCATGAAATGTGTTTCTAGATTTGTGATCGCCAGAGTCTAGAGAATGGACTATGAAAGGGATTTAACAGACAGCCCTAGGTGGCAGCACAGTTAAGATAACTGCTTGGAATCTCACAGACTCCTGGTTGGCAAGGTTTCATACTGCTCTGCTGTGCAGGTCTGTGAAGGCCAGCATGCTACTGGCACCAGCAGCTTATGTGGCTGAAGGTGGAAGCCTGAGTTGTGCTGCCTAACCTAAAGTCACAGACTTGGAAAGCGTACTTCTTGGTCAGTGGATGGTACCTCTGACTACTGAGACTGAAAACCAGAAAATGGATCACTCCAATGTGCGCCCCTTTATGAACCAACCAAAGCTGGCTAATGTCAGAGACTGAATGCTGGGATAGATAGACCTCTGAACTGACCCAGTATGACACTTCCTGTGTTCTTAAACATGTTATCATTTAAAACTAAATTCCAATTGTGATTTATTAATAATTTTAGCAGAGCCACCACTTAAGCAGTCATTTTCATCTTCCAACGTCTTCATTCCGTGCTATTTCTAATAGAGATGGATGGACATTTGGATCAAATTACAGATTTGGATCAGTTCTGGATTCGGATCTGTAATTTGCAGATAAATTACAGATTCAGAGCCCACTGAAATCAATGGGAAATTTTCCCTTTGAAGTCAATGGAAAATGGATCCATACTCCCATCTTTAGTCCATCCCAGGGCAGTGGGACCTGTGACAAAAGCCACACGACCTTGGAAGTCTTGACCTTGGGACTGCTAGAGGCCTACAGGCATACTGCCAGGACACATAGCATGAGTCAGCTTTCCTAGGCTGGAGTCATGTTGAGAGGATGTTGCAACAGACATTCCAGAGTTTCCTAGTAGGTGAGGTCATCATGGTTCAGGAATCCACAGGTAACTCCACCCTGATTGGTTGGACTCTCTGCAACCTGACTGAGGCATAGACTAGGTGACCTCCCATGAACCAATCCCAACAGAGATAGAATAGGACCTTAGAAGGGACAGACTGCCCACTCGCTCTCTCTTGCTTTTGACCTGCGCAACCTCTGGACCTCTGCCAGCTGGAACTAAGGATTGTGCCCCACATGGCCCCAACACACTAGGCCAACACATGGAGAAAGACTGTAAGTAACAAGCAACCATCTTGCCTGCCTGAATAAAGACAGTTTAGACGGATGCTAATTCTAAATGAGGCATCCTTACCTGAAAGACTGGACTCAGGACTTGCTCAAGTTCTTATCCTACCCTTTCTCTCTAGTATCTGTTTGTACCCCTTTTTCCTTACCTTACCAGTAAAGCCTAAACTTCTTTGTACCCTACTGGTTGTGTGTGTATGCTCCTTGTAAAGAATGCCTCCCTACACCTGGAAAGCACAGCTACCAAGAGGGAGAAGGGATTCACTCTGAAAAGGGGAATCCGCCACTGGCTCTGTTAGCCAGGGCAGCTTCAAGTTCTAGTCAAGTTAAGCACTCCTGGGTTCCACCAAGGGTCTCTGCCCCACATAAGGGGAGAACACCAGAGAAGGGAAACCAGACAGAGGGGTGTCCTTGGGAAGCTGCCAGCTTGTAACAACCTGGAGTTCACATATCCTAAACTGTGCGAACTTTTGAGGTGAATTGTGGCTCTAGGTGGTGGAAGCAGGAACTGAAGATTGGGGTTGGGGGGGGCTACCAACAGGTGGGGAAAAAGCTAACTTCTTGCCACTGTCCTGCCCCAGGGTCAGGTTTTTGTCTGGTGCACTGAGGTGGGCTCAGCTGTATAGCACCCCCTACTGTGCTATCACAGCACCAACCTCCTCCACCCCCATCACCCTGGGATGCTTACTAGTCTCGGAGGGCTTGACTGAAGCTCTGCTGGCCTGCTGCTGCTGTGGGAGGCTTCCGGGCAGGCTCCTTCACAGCAGCGCACTGCCAAGCTGCCTATTCCAGAGTGCACATGTGGAAAATGTGACATCAGGGTCATTTTGCACATGTGCAACATGACTGAAGACCTTACCCAAAAGGGCAGCAGTCAAAATAACATCAGCACCATTTTAATTAACTGTAACAGCCTTTTTGCACGTGTGCAAAATGCTCAGTGGCCATTTTGAATATGCATATTCAAGAGTGTGAGGGAGCCTGCCAGGAGGTCCCCATGGCAGCAGCGAGCTGATGGAGCATCAATCAAGCCCTCTAAGGCCAGTAAGTAACACTCCAGGGCCCTGGGGGATGGGGTGGAGAGAAACCCGATCCGTAACAGGGGATCTGCAAATTGCAGGTCCCTGGCCCTTTTTACATGAGACACATCCATGCAGGTCGGCTGCATAGGCATGCGTGGGTGCTTCCCATGTGAATGTTGTGGCAGGTGGGTGTGCGGGCATGCATGCGCAGTCCTGTAACCCACCCATCACCCACGGATGGAGCAATTGGCTAAAATGGTGGCTGTTCTGTGCATGGAGGTAGGTGGAAGTGAGTGGAGGTGGGTGTGTGTGAACATACACATGCACCCACGTGTCACCTCCGCACCAGCATGCACACCGATCCCCCTTGCAACTGTGGCCTGTTACGGACTACTTTGGATTAATCCATAACCACCCATTATGGGCCATTACAGATTAATCCAAATTGGAAATGCCCATCCCTAATTTCCAGTTTCCAAAGAAAACTCAAAGAAACAGAAAAAGGAGAGAGCACAATGACCAGCTTTTGGAGAAAGATCAACAAAAGTCACCAGATAGCCAGCAAGGCTAACATTATCCAAAATGACCAAAGCAGGCATAGAGAGATAATGGTTGCTGTGTTGGTCCCAATTCAAGAGATAGCGTAGATCAGATGAAATCTATTATTTGACCAACTTCTGTTGGTCAGAGGCAGGCATGACAGATTCATTCACTTATGTGGGGCCAAATTACTATCTCAGATTCTGGGTGGGTGGAGGGGCATAATTTATTGTTGTTGTTGGTTTCTAATATGAGGTTAATTTTCCAGTCATCTTTGCTGCAGAAAGAAAACCTCTTGGGTGTTGAAATTAAAGGCACAAAGACATTCGGCCATCTTTCGCCTCCTTCGCCCCGCGCTGTGTTCAGGAGGGGCAGGGTATAAATTAAATAAATAAATAAATTCTCTCCAAATCTGAGAAGCACTCCTGTTCAAACACTCATTCACTCTTTTTTTCTCTTTCTTTTCTTTCTTTCCCATCTCTTTCTCCCTCTTCTACCCCGATCCTTGTCCTGGCTTTGGGAAATATTCCTGTCATGGAGGAACATAAGGCCACACAGGAGAGATACTGAACTATAGATCTAACATATATGTAAAGCTAAATGTTAAACATGGATGTAATGTTGAGAACTGACAACTCAGTTCATGTAATCATGTAAGGTAAAACTGAGAACCCTAATCTCCAGGAAATGGAAAGAGATAAAGAATGTAGATTCACTACAGAGAGCCAGACAGAAACCAATTTAGATGCAAATGGATCTTCCTGTTTACCTCTCTGCGGACGTGACAAACACCAGGTTTCCCTGAGTGGGAAGAACTAACAAAGGACTTTGAAAAGGCTATTTAAGCCAGGAGCCAAGACAAAGAAAGCCATCTTCTGCTATCTCTTGGAGAGAACTCATCTGCATCTTGCATGCCAGCAAGGAGACTGCTGGAAGTATGGACTGAGAGGAAAGACTTTGCTTCCTACCAACTAAGACATCAGTGCCCAGTCATTCTACATCACTGACTGAGAATGTACTCTCTGTAGGGTAAGATCTTATACAGGGAATTACTCAGTATAGAATAGGAATGCGTTATGTTACTTTTCATTTCTTTAGCCACTCTGTATCAACTATTATGGTTTATGTAATCAATACACTTTCTTCTTATCTTTATGAAGATGTGTCTGTGGTCTAACATTGGGAACACAAGTGAGCGCCTTGAGTTTTCAAGCTCTTGTGAACCTAGAGAAAGAGTCTGTGAACGGGAAGCTTTCTGGACCTTGGGTGGCAAAAGGATTCTCCCCTTTGCAGAACTGGACCAGCCAGAGAGAGAACTGGTTCAGGTGGGCTGCAAGTGAGGGAAATTGAGTCACCCAACCAGGAAAGTGGGGGTTTGGACCCTCAAACCCGTGACAATTTGTCCCATAGTTTCCCTAACCTGCCTTTTCAGTATCTCCTTTAGGCCAGAGAATCCTAAACTGCCAGTCATTTTGACTCCCAATAGGCTCTCGCTATCTGTCTGAAGCCACAGGATTATATTTAAGTTTCAAAAGGAGTTCACACGAAAAATAATTTAGGTACCCCTGTCCTAGACCCTTTCATCCTAAACTCTGTTTTCTCTTTTATTTCTTGTGCATTGGACATTTGTTGGGGGAACAGATCGGGAATAGATCTAAAATGGGTAGGTCATTTGCTAGCCCATGGGTAATACCTGCAATTTGAAGTACTGTATCAGATGCCCGAGGACTACCCAGTTACCAATCAGGCACATGATTACCCCAAAGTATTGGATATTACCATTACCGAGTCTCTAACTTACCACAGGAATCGGTACCAGAAGTCAGACAATCCAGACCAAAACCAGTAAACCGGTACATCAGGTAGCTGACCAGGCATGAATTGCGTATCAATTAGTACCCAATGCCACCAGGTTGGGTGCTGCAATTTCTACGGGTATAATTTGTGGATACTCGTTTCAGCTCTAGTCAGAAGAGAGAGAATCAGCCCCTCACCCTGCTGACTTAGAACTTTCTCCTTTCCCATCAGCAGTGAAGGCTAATGAAAAGTAAGATAAATCCAGCCTTTCAGGCTCATGGCCAGCAGCTGAACAGAGGAATAGGAGAGGAGCTTCCTGTGAGCCTGGCTACAGCAGTTGCTCAAAGATCCAGTGAGCCATTGACAGCCAGTCATGAAGGGGTAGGGAACAGAGCTGAGACGAAAGCAAGTGTTCCTGTTCCGAAGAGAAATACTGACCTTTCGGGAGTGCTAGCAAGTGTTTATCGGTACTTTGTCAGTTTCTGGTGATTCCGCACTTCTGCCATTTTAAAAATCATTTTCCAGGTGTTTTTCATCACTTTCTTGGATTTTTCTGTCCCTTTCCAGGAATTTTATGACAGTTTTACAGCACTTTTATGGCAGTTTTCAGCACGTCCCCAGTGCTTAGCCAGCAAATTTTCACTTTCATAGCCCTTGGGAATGCATGTGGGGCACACACACACACAAAATTTGGGACTGGCTTGTGGCAGCCCTATTCAACTTGTAAAAAATAACCAAAAATGGCAAAAACAGTGGGAAAGCTGGCAAGTTTCCATGTCGTGCAAATCTCGGCAAATGCCCTGCTTCCAATGGAAGGAGCACTCACCGAGATTTTTCGTTTCAGATATTGTAGGGAACAGGTCATTGAGTCATTGGTGTAAGTTTGGTCTAAATGTTGGAGTGAGGGAGGGACAGGATGGCCTTCACGCCTCTGGATGCAGTACTCCATCCATTCAAGTCAATGCGAGCTGGACCACTGACTTCGTCAGATAAAGGATTAACTCTTAAAGGGAAAATTTGCCTTTTAACAACAGGATATTTGTGTTGGAAATGCAAGGACTGTGAGATCATTGCATCCATTTGCCCAATGCAGAGTTTACAGAGGAGTGTGAGTAGCTAATCATCAATAAGCAGGCAGGAAGCATACTTAAGCTTAAGTAGCTTTATTAGGAAAAACATGTAGGATAGGAAAGGCCTACATCTATACTAAGTCCTAAGACTAGGTGTGTTCAGGAGGGAGGAAGGAAGCTCTCTGAGACACAAAGAGATGAGAAACCTCCTGGGGGAGGAGATTGACCAATCAGGTCCTGGCAGGAGTAGGACAGATAGGATGGGAGAAGGGTTCCCTGATCTGTCTGTCTACTCCTGGTGTTTCTAGCAAACAAACAGGATGAGGTGCTTAGGGGGGATGCAACCAAAGGAATGTATTTCCAACAATTTGTCTCTCAGAAGGGACACACGTACACCAGGAAAGGTCTGTATATTTATGGAAGCTGCTCTGAGCCTTTGAGGGAAGGGCAGGGTAAAAATAAAAAATAAAATCAAAGAAATAATATCCTGGGCCTTTTGTCCTGCAAATTAAATCATTCAATTAGCTCATTAAGTAATTTTTCTGGATACCCCGTTCCTGCCACTAAACTCTTGCTGAAGCAGAGCTGCAAGAAGCTCTTTTTCTGGGGTTCAAAAGTTGTAGGGGTTGTGGGCATTCATATCCACACCAAAACACACTCTCAAATTTGAAGAGGATGCACCCCTCTGCCCCTTTCTATAAATTATGTCCACGACACTTGACCCAATCAACCCTCAGCGGCTTCCTCAGCCGCTACCCAGGGCAGCTCCAACTTCTCTCTCTGTGAGTAGAGCAGGTGAAAAAATGGCCATTCCCAAACAGACATTAATTTTCATCTTTTCAGGAACCTTGGTGAACATTTGTGCTGTTTTTCACATCCAGGATTCTATTAACCACTTTTGGTATTTTCACTGGCAAATATCTGGTACTTTCAATGCTTTTTCAACGCTTTTGTCTGTCACTGGGTGATTTTAGATGTTACGGGCCCCGTTGGCCCCGTACCGAAATCAACCCATTCGTTCCCCACCAGGCTCACCCCGTCACGCCATATCAGACGCGCCGGGGGGATCCCGGCGGGGAATCCGGGAGGGGGCGGGGCCGTGCAGCGCAGCGTGCGGCCGCACGGCCCCGCCCCCTCCACGCACCCCGCCACCCGCCCTCCGAGGAGACGGGCGGGCGGCGGGGCCAATGCGGCTGCCGCGTCCGGCCGAATGCGCCACAGCCCGGGATCCCGCCGGTGATCGCGGGCCGTGGCGAGCGGCCAGATGTTACTTTTTTTTGGTCCCTGCCGGGGGTCCGTTTGACCACGCTTCCCAGGACATTTCCCCGGCTTGGTTCAAATTGACCCCTTGTGCAGATTGACCGTGGTGAACATCTGGCGGCCGCCAAACAGATGTTCGAGACACATTGACCACAGGTGGGTATTCACCATGGTTCACTGTGATCTCGTAACATCTGAAAATACCTACTATTGGCATTTCTAAAAATACCAAATGGAAACTCGAGCAAATGTTTCAGGTAAGTGTGGTGAATGAGTCGTTTTCGGCAAAAACAGCATTCACTGCAAATTATCACTTCAGTTCTGAGCTACATCAGGCAGTTGTTGGCCAAAACCTTGTGACCTCCAGTATAATATAATCTTCAGGCTCTCACATACACTGCCTTCAATTGTGAGTGACTTTCAGCAGTCTCAGCTTTTCCGAAGGCAGTCGCTCTCTATGGGCTGACATCTAGCCCCAATGGTGTCACAGAAAGCTGTGCCACTGATAGCAGTGCAGCCAGGATTTCACCCAGGTTTGGAAACAGCAACCAGTTTTAAGAGAGCTTGAAGTTTCCAACCAAATCTGCAGATCAAAGAATGTCAGAAAGTTCTGCCGAGTAATCATAGATGTGTATGGTTTGTATTTTTTCTGCATTTTTAAAGCTTGGAGACTCTGCCATCACTTAGACCTAGTCAATCACCTCTTTATTACAGTATGTTTAACCTGCGAATTTCTGGATTACTCTGCAAAGATTTCAATCTTTTTAATCTTTACATTTTTCTCTATTCATTTTTCCAGTGCTAGAAAAACAACACCACCTAAGCCCTTCTTGCTTTCTCTAAAACTTTCATATTAAGCATGCATTCTTCAAGGAGTAAATAGCCCTGTTGAGCCTTTCCTCACTGGCAGATTTGTCTCCTTCCTTGCAAACAGTTTTGCAGATGTTTTTCATATAGAGACTTTAGCCAGGCTCTCATTTATTATTGTTCATGCTTCTTAGAGTGAACAGGCTTGGCTTTGTTTCAGAAGCACACAGTACTTCTGGGCTCTTTTCTCTGGGAGTACAATGCACTAGTATTTTTTTCTGTGTCAGAAATACTGGGACCATTTTAATATCTATAGACACAAATATTTGTCTTCATGGCTCTATTATTTATCTCAATTAGAAAGAAAGGGAAAGAAGAGATGTAATTAAATTGTGTGTGTGGGGAGAATAATTAGCATCATAGACTATAGTGTATGTTAATTAGAAATAAGCAAGAGAGAGTGAAAGGAGGGTGAATGACTGGGTAATCTCTCATTTCTCAGAAAATCACCCTCCGCGCTCGCCTCAGCGGGAGTTTGACGCCACCTCCCCCTCACTCCTAGGAGGAAAAGGCGAGGACGGGAGGCAGCTGCCTCTTCGCGCGTGAGCAGGGAGGCAGGTGGAGCGGTTGTCCAGGAACCGAGACTGGGCGCCCAGAACTCTCCGATAAGCGGGATTTCTGAGCACCATTTTAGGTTCCTCACTCACCGCCTCAGTTTGGGTCATGGCGGCGGGTGGGTAAGACACCCACCCACCCGCACCCCTTTGGCAGCACTTCGAGTTAACATTGGTCACCAATTAGGACTGGAAAGGAATTTTCCCTAGGCCTGATTGGCAAACTAAAGGCAAGGGTTTTTTTGCCTTTCCCCGAGTGTTTGCTTATTCAGCTGAGCAGCAGTACAGCATTTAGCTGCTGGTAGGCCTGCAATTGTTACACTCTTTAGTGGTGGGATGAGCTTGGGGAGTTTAAAAAGGTTGATAGTTAGAACATAGGCTGAACAGAAACATCTCCTTAAGAGATCGGTAAGGTCATACATAGCTGCACAGCGTGGCCCACTGTATGGCCATCCCAGGGACGAGAGGCGAACGGTCGGACCCATTAGGTGGACAAGGTGCCAAGCAGTGGGTAACAGTGTTCTCACCCTTGTTTCAGCCCTCAAAAGGGGGCCTAGGTGCGAACAACCCGCTCCAGCCAGGGGAAACCTGGGATCGTGGCAGGGGGTAAGTTAACGTTGAGAAATTAGGACAAAAGAGGGTTCCACTTGGGCTTAACTCAAGAACGTCTGGCGCCATTAGACTGGTGACAAGGGACATTCACCGGTCTTGGACAGGGACCTCCTGGTTGTTTACAAACAGTTAAGAAAGAAGTAGGACCCCCGTTCAAAGTGGGAAGCATGGAGGGGCTACCCCTTCCCCCTTTTGGATTTATAATTTAACCAATAAGGAGTGCAGCCATTCTATCCCACAAACTGTGTCCTCGTCTTCTTCCGGGGGTGTGTTGACAAATGAAATTGACACTTTCCCCCCAACCAGTGAGTCATATGGGCTTCATGGTAAGTATGAAGAAAGGGAGAACTCCAATAAACTCAGTTAAGTTACCAGATTGAGCAAAGCCAGAACCAGACCCACCCTGTATAAATATACGTTAAAATATAAACCTCAGCTGCTGGCGTGTATTCTTATATGACTTTTTGCCACTGAAATGGATGGAGTCAGGATTGCACCCTTCCTGTAGCACACCAAAACCACAGAAAAGGGAGAGAAATGGTTGCGATATCATTAGGAGACACATAAGAGTAACATAAATAGAAAGAAGTCTACCATTAGTTGATCAGTAGTGAAAGACGCTCTGGCCCCAGAACAGGTTACATTTTCTAGGTACTTATGAGCCCAAACTTGCTGTTCATTTGCCACATGAAACCTCTATCATAGGTTGGGCACATATTAAACCCATGATTACCAGCCCACATAGAAGCCGTGACTACAGACTATACGATTCACTAACGTACTGCCAAGATGACACTTAAACCAAGGCTGGAACGAGATATCGGTAAACTGATTAATTTCATCTAAATCCCAGTGTTCCTTCTGTTCTGGGATGAACAAAGTTTTCAGCAAGCAAAAAACAAGTACTTTTTTAAAAGAAAGAAAGAAAGAAAGAAAGAAAGACCTAACAAGAACCAGCTGGGAGGGCTTCATGTTGGGGCAAAAACCCCTTCCAAGCGCTTCCAGTTGACAGCTGAGCCTGGCGACATCACCGTTCAGCTTTTTCCGACTGGGGAGGGGAGCAGGGGAGCTTCTTCCCACCTGCGTGCAACTCCCGAATTGGTCCCTATTCCCAGGGAACCAATATCAGAGGTGCGCACAAGACCCTGTTTGGCAGCGTGAGGGGAAGTGCACAGTTTGCTTTTGAAACTTACAAGTGCTTCCCCTCCCCAGTAGCCATTTATTAAACTGCTTACCAAGAAATCACTCCAGGTCTGAGATCTCGGCGAGATCCTGGTCCTCATGCTCGCATTTGTGAGCATTTTCACAAGCAGTAAAATCGCTGCTGATTTCAGCCCTAATGTAAACATAACCAATAGCTCAGGCCCAACTTCCAGTCCTCCAACGACCATCAAGACAAGGTGAAAACACAGGAGGAAAGAGCCTCAGCAGGGGAGTTCTATGCTGTGCTCCAGCCAGAAACAATGCACCTGTGAACAAGGGTGTGCAGCAGGCACATCATTTGTTTCCGTTTTCGTTTCCAAAACCCCCGTCGTTTTCGGAGGAGTTTTGTAAACAATTCTACTGTTTTCATTAGTTTTTCATTTTATTTTATTAAATAAAATAAATAATATTTTTTTAAAAAACACATGTGAGCACAAAGTGGTTGCTGGGGCCATTCTTCACATGCCCAGTCCTTTCCCCCAAACCTTCTATTTATTTATTTATTTTCATTTTTACCCCACTCATCTCATCCAAGAACAACTTGGGGCAGCTCACAATAAATAAAACAGTAAAACATCACATATTAAATAAAGTTAAGACATTAGTTGTTTTATATATTTATGGTCTTAATCACAACCATCTGTACATAAAATACTATCCCACCCAGAACCCAATTAACCCTTCCCCGCTCCCCCCGCCGAACGCCTGATGGAAGGGCCAGGTCTTGCCCTGCCGGTGAAAGGTAAGGAGATCTGGGCTGAGACAGATCTCCACTGTGAGAGCATTCCACAGTGATAGCCAGTGGCCATTTTGTACATGCGTGGTTGTGTTGTTTTTAAATTTAAAAAAATATATTTTTAATAAAACCAAAAATAAAAACAAAACCAAATTAAATCAAATGAGCGTTTGCTTGTTTGTTTTGTTGCCTTATTTAAAACAACTAATGAGGCTCCATTCGTTTTTGTAATTCATTAAAATTATGTGAATTACACACCCTTACCTGTGAATGCAAGTGTGGGCGCAGCTACAACAGAGTAGCTACTCACTATACATCCCCCACTTAATGAACCCAGACATAAATACCCACAGCAAAAAGGAAACCTGCTCAGCTGCTCCTGCTGACCTCAGGGCAGGTGCAGTGCTACCACCTGGAAACTCCCACAGGGAGAGATTTAATCCAGAGCACCACAGCCTGCGTTTGGGAAGCTGTGAGAAGGTGCACAGTGGAGTTGCTCACAGCTTCTCAGAGCTAGTTTGCATCCAGTCCTGTGAAAGTTCCCAGGTGACAGCAGCATGCCTGCCCTGGCACTGCAGGATAGGGAGAATGCTGCCCCAGCAGCACATCCATCAGGGCATAATAATTTACCGGTGGGGCTGAGTTCCATTAGCCCCCACTGTCAAGCCCCCACTGGCTGCCACTTGCCCCATGAATTTCTGAAAACTGTTACATGTAATAGTACCTTTTGATGTTGTTTTGGATTGGTTCACATAAGACCAGATGGTATCGGCCATCAAATCATTTTTCTATGAGTTGGGAAAGATTGAGCACAATCTTCTCTAATCAATTTATCCAGCCTTTGATTGTCATGGACTTATCAGATAAGTATCACAAACAATTTTGGAGAGAAACTTTCCAGCACAAGCTGAGGGAATGAGGCAATGCTAATTCCAATGATGAAATAGATGCATACAGTTATTAGACATCATGTAATGGTTGGTGTGCACACATTTAGGGCCAAATTTGCTGCAAGAAGCCCAAAGGGACCTAAAGCAGCTGTCTCGCCTCAGATTCTCCCATTATGAGACTGCAGTGGGGGAGACCAGTGCTGCACCAGCTGCCAACAGCATTCCGGCCACAATTCAAGTCACTAGTTTAGCACTCTACATGAGGCTGCCCTTAAAGACTGTTCGGGGGCTGTAGCTTGTGGCGAACACAGCAGTCCGCCTTTGTAAAAGGGTGGGTTGTTGGGAGCACATAAGACTGGTGCTCCAGAGTCTACACTGGCTGCCAATAACATTCCAGGCACAATTCAAGTCACTGGTTTTGACCTATAAAGCCCTAAATGGCCTGGACCCCACATATTTAATGGACTGCCTCCCCGCTTATGTCTCTCCTTGGCCTCTAAGATAAGCTGAGAACACTGTCTTGTAAATTCCATCATTGACCCAGGTCTCTTTGACCTAGCCACGCAGAGGGGCTTCACTGCCCGTACCTATTTCCATCATGAAAAGTTGAAGGGTATAAGTCCCATCCTCAATAACCCCCACCACCACCACCATCTAATAAACCCTGCCCCCTCACACTCACATAGGAACATGTGCATGCATACTTTTACTCTCTCACACTGGCTCTCATTCACTCATAAGCCCGGGCATGCGTGCTCACACGCACACTCATGGGCATGTGGACACAGGGCTCATTCATACTTGCGGGAACATGTTTTTAGGTCGGGAGAGGGAATGTGCATGCAAATCAGGTGTATCTTTAAAGTGGGAATGCCCAGAGGCACATGATTGAAGCTTTTAGGTGCATTTTCAAGGGCTATTAACTGAGATGCAAAATCCAGCTCTGTCAATCACCCTTGTAAATGCACATAAAATCTTCAAACATGCACTTCTGGGCATTCCCACACAATCAGACGCCCGATTTACACGTGCACACGTGTGATTGAACCCAGAGAAGGCACTCCTCCAATGAACTTCAGGTTAACAGGAGGAGGGGGTGATGTGGGCAGAGGGGCTTTGCTTACTCAGTGCCTGCCTGCTGCTGCTCCTCAGAGTCCCAGCCTCTGCTCCCCTGCTTCTCCCCAATCACTCAGCTGAGCCAGGTACTTTCCACACTTGGCTTTTCTGCGGGGTGTGTGTGCAAGGAGGCATCTTCTGATGTGCAGGACCAACATGCACCCCCACTATGAGTCCCCATAGTGTGGGTGCTTGTGAGTCACATGTGGATATGGAGCACCAGAAGAAGTATTCTCACTCCCCATCTCAGAAAAGCCAAATGCAGTAAGAACTCAGCTCAGCTGAGCAGCCAGAGATGAGCAGGGGAGCAGGAGCAGTATCCAGAAGCTGCCAGGCAGTGAGTAAGCAAAGCTCCTCTGCCCTTCTTCCTCCCCCTACCCAGTTACCCTAAATCTCATTAGAATGGCACCACTCCAATGAGCTTTTGGGTAATCCAAAAATCCATAATTGACAAGGGATTTATGGATTCCTACAGTGGGCTGTGACTCAGGTGATAGTGTGTATGCTTTGCACGTATAAGGTTCCAAGTTCAACCCTCACTATCTCCAATTCAGGCTCTGTGGTAGCATGCCTGGGTGAGGCCTCTGACAGGGATCCTTGAGGGTCTCGGGTAGCATGCCTGGATGAAGTCTCTGCCAAAGACCCAGATTTGAAACCCTGCTGCCATGTCAGGTTGTGACACTACTGGGTGAAGCTGGACCATTGGTCTGACTCAGTTATGGATATAAGTTGCTGCCTAACTGCCACTTTGAGAGCAGT
This sequence comes from Sphenodon punctatus, assembly GCA_003113815.1. Lineage (NCBI taxonomy): Eukaryota > Metazoa > Chordata > Lepidosauria > Sphenodontia > Sphenodontidae > Sphenodon > Sphenodon punctatus. Next base: position 101,440 of record QEPC01008243.1, on the reverse strand, counting down.
TACAGGTTAATCTAAATGTGTAACTCCTATCCCTAGTGGCTATGCCCCTAGGTATGGGATCTTAAAGCACTGTGAACACTGAAATGCCTATATAAAACAATAGCTTCAAAACAGGTTCCTTGTAGCCAGTTGGAACATTGTCCCTGGGTTTGCAAACTAAATTGGAAATACTCTTAGTCTCACTTAATACCTTCATCTCTTGAAATAGAAAGTACTTCTATAATTTGCTTAGAAGAGTGCTTGCAATTTTCAGGAGTCTGGCTAGGCAAAGTCTTTATCTGCTGGCTTCTTTTCCATACTAGACTTCATTCACACACACCCCCTCCCCAAGTGATCTAGTTTGCTCAAGTCCAAGCAGAGGCAGGGCTGACGTCCATCTGTTTATATCCGATGTCCTAGCTTGTTGACTTTATTGTATGAGGGTTGCATCCAAAATCCTTATAGGGCATTACTATGGAACTGTTTGATCAACATTCTGATTGAGACGTATAGTGGCATTAAATTCTCCTATTAACAGTAATAGGAGTTACACTGACCGGGGTGGTGGGGGGAGAGGAGATGTCAGTCTGCTTACCTCCCTTGCAATTCCTAACTTGCAAAGAAAAAAGAAAGAAAAAACACTTTACGTAATAGAAAGTGTAGGGCTAGGTGTTAAAATCTAAAGAAAACTGGCCAAATGGGTTGTGGCTCTAGGAAAGTCTAAAATGAATATAAGTTGGTGTAGCTTCGGTTTTCTATTTCCCTCAGTGCTTGTCATACATCAACTTAAAGCACTTCAAATACAAATCATTTAGGGTTTTTTTTACCAAAACATTTAGATTCTTTTACCATTCTTGCACACAATCATGGGGCCACAGCTGTAAGAATTATACTGGGTGGGCAAGATTTGATGACCAGTGTTACTCAGGAGGTCAGGTTAAATGATTCTTGATGCTCCCATTTGAGGTTTAAAATCTATGCATTTCTAACTTTTACCCAATGAAACAAATCATAGGATCAGAGGGGACATTAAAGATCATCTAACTAACCCAATCCCTTGCTCCAAGGCAGGATACCTACAGCATCACAGAGAGATGATTGTCTAGACAGTTTTTGAAAACATTCAGTGAAAGATTCCACAACTTCACTAAACAATCGATGCCATCGCCCTAGTAAGAACAAGAACCTTAATTTGGCTTAATTTGATATCTTGTGTATTAGGAGCAAATAACGGTTCTTTTTTGTGGCAACATTTTAGATTAACTAGTTGAAAAGCTCCCCTATGTTCCTTCTTTAGTTTTATTTTCTCTACGCTAACCCTTCCCAATTCCTTCAGCCTTTTGCTTGTAGGACCTGCATTCCAGGCCCTTTACCATCTTTGTTGCTCACTTCTAAATCAGTATAACTCAGATACAGAAGGACTGGAGAGAAGACTGCACTAAGGAGAGCAGTTAATAAAGTGGTGTTGGAAAGGGTAACTAGCCTGTATTTATTTTAATCAACATCATTCAGCACCTTGATGTAAAATATTAGTTCTTCAATTCCTTTACATATCATTGAAGTACAGGCAAGCAGATTTAGTAATCAGACTGATGTAAGTGGGATGGACTTGCCCAGAAATCTTAACTTAGTCTATTATGTCTTCCTTTTTCTTTCTTTCCTATCTGGCATGTCCCATCACACATTTATAATCTCACATTTCATTGCCGTCCTCGTGACTCATTGTATCTTACATTAGCCCTTGTCATAAAGTCACACTGTGAGGCGGGGACAGTGGACACTGATTGTACCCAGGAGAAACAATGCAACAGAAGAAGTTACATACTCATTGTGGTTGTCAAATTCAAGATAATGCTAAAATAACGGTGGCAGATGGAAGCCAGGCAGACCAGAAATTGGAAACTACCACAGTTGACTGCCTGTATGAATTACTTTCAGGTGGCCAGGTTCATCTCTAATTAAGATGGCACCTTTAGCAGGAGGTCCTAATGAGCCTATAGCAAAGGAATAATGGCTCCTGATGCTCATCCTTGCTTAGCAGTACTTCTCAGGCTTGATAGGTTACTATTAAGCAGCCAAAATGTAACAAGCTTCTTACTTACATTCACAAAGTGAAATGGGAGTCAGGTTAGATTAAAAGGTTTGATTAGATCATGCGTGATTTTTCAAGAAACAGCAACCATGGACGGCGTCCGCAGAAAGCAGTGGGAAAAATGCACACTGGTGAGCTCAAACTCCACTTTGTCAGCAAACCTAATCTTTTAATTAATATGTGACACCAGAGGAGGGACTTAATCTTTATTTGAATGTCATGAATATTAAAAGAGCATGCATGACCCTTTGCCATTTGCTTTGGGCCTTAGGTTTGTGTGAACGCAAACGTTCAAAGCAAGCTTTGGACAAAACTGGAAAGTTTCATTAAAGCTGTCTTTCAGATGACATGTTCACTGAGCTTTGTAACAAAACCTTAGTGATGAAAATTGGCAGCACTGAATGAAACTTTTGCCAAGCTCTTTTATAGAGGAAGAGTAGACTTGTGGTTACAGGACTGGGAGTCGGCCGAACTGGACTCGCTTCCTGGCCAGTTTGCAGAATGGTCGCATGGCCATAGCAGTACCTGAGAGAGAGAACCTCAAATGTTCCTATCATAGCGAGGAGATAATTTTCTCCTAACATGGTACTTGCAATTGTTCTACAAATGCTACTTGCAAACATCACTCCAAAAAATCGCAAACATCACTCTGTTATTTGCAATTATTTAATAGGGGTGTACACCAGGGACCTATGTCATTTGCTTTTGTTTTTAATTTTCATTATTTAAATCTTTCATTTTAATTTTTGTAAACCAAATTTCATTTTTGATTTCTATTAGTTTCAGAGTAAAACATTTTTGACTAACATTTTTGTTTTGCATTATATTTCGATGAAACTTGGAAAGATTGTACCCCCAATGGAAGGCATTATGTGTACCACAAGTCAAAGATTGGATAAAGGAATCAAATTTTACAAGCAGTTGAATTATGTTATTTTGCAAAAATCTGGACATACATTCCTGGCCGTATCTTCTTTGTCTCCTATGTAATGTGGATACAACTTGGCAAGATTATACACACACACACACACACACACACACACACACACCAGTTTACTACCTATACCAATTTCCAGAAGGATTGGATCAAGGGTCCTGGAGCTTTAAATAATTAATGTATAAATGTATTCTTGGCTGTAATGTCTTTGTACTTCAACTAATGTACATGAAGTTTGGCAGGGCTGTATCTCACACTTTCAATCATCTCTGCCAAATATCAGAAAGATGTGATAAAGCATATGCAGAGAAGGAGCCTATGCCAGGAATTCTCTTATGTGTCACTGTGGTATAAGATCTGCTTGTGATGCCAATTGGCCAGCAGAAATGTCAACCAAATATCCTCATTCTGTGCTCTCCCAACTTCTCTCCCTTTTTTGTTACTGGGAAGTCGGAAGCATCTGTTGAGGAAAGAGCCAATAGAGATTCTCTCATGTCCTCTGTCACAGTGCGGCAGGATGTGATTGTCATGATAACTGGCCAGCCTGGATGTGTAAACCATGTCTCCTGATAGCATCCCTGCAATGTCCTTTCCTTCTTTCTTGTTGACTGAAGTTCCAGTTATGTTCCTTTTATGCCCGCCTGAGAGCCACCCCCTATGCCCGCCTCGAAGCCACCACTGATTGGTCCTGTAAAGCAGGAAGCATGCAGTAGTTTTTTATTTATTTATTTGTTTCATAGATTTGTACCTCGCCCCTCCTGCGAACAGCTTGGGGCGGCTTCCAACAATAAAATACCATACATAAAAACAATTTAAAATCATCAATAACAATATAAAATTATTAAAACAGGGCTCAGGGCCTTCATTCAGACAATAATAAATAAGGTGGGGAGCTAAAAAAAATCCATTTACCCCACCCTCTCACCCTCCACAAAGGCCAGGGCGAACAGCCAGGTTTTACAACTTCACCGGAATGTCAACAGGCTGGGGCCAGGCGAGCTTCCTCCGGAAGGGAGTTCCAAAGGCACGGCCCAGCCACCGAGAAGCCCTCTCCATTGTGGCCCCCCGCTTAACACGTGGGACCTCCAAGAAGGCACCCCCGGCGGACCGAAGGAGCCGTTCTGGGACACGGAGGGAGAGGCGGTCCCTGAGGTATGAGGGGCCCAAACCGTGAAGAGCTTTATAGATCAACACCAAAACCTTCAACTTGGCTCGGCACGCTATCGGCAACCAGTGCAGAGCTCAGAGCACAGGTATAATATGCTCCCGACGGCCCGTCCCCGTAAGGAGACAAGCCACCGCATTCTGCACTAGCTGCAGTCTCCGAATCAGGAACAAGGGAAGTCCCACGTAGAGCGCGTTACAGTAGTCCAGCCTCGAGGTGATGAAAGCATGGATGAGGGAGGCCAGGTCCGGGCCGGAGACGAACGGACGCAGCCTACGCACCAGATACAACTGACGGAAGGCAGCCTTAGCGACTGCCTCCACCTGCTGCTCCAGGCGGAGGTCTGTGTCCAATATCAACCCCAGACTCCGGACCTGCTGAGCTATAGGAGGGCGAACCCTCCCAACCGGGGGGGCACTACCTCCCTCGCTCTCCCCACCAACATCATATCATTGACTAGTGAATGTGTCTGTCAGTCTGTTGGATTGCTCCCCATCCTCCCTCCTACATACCCCCCTTCCCATGCCAGATGCCTGCCTCTGGGTGGCACTACATGTGCTGCTATTAATCTGAATAATGGTCTCCAAGGGGACTTCAATTGCTTATAAAATTGGGGCCCTTTATCAAATTGTACTGTATTTTGATAGAGATCACAGTGAAGGTGCAGGATACATTTCTGCCAAATGTCTTGTAAACAAGATGGAATATACAAATGTTACAGCCAGGGATGCAGTTTCAGGTTAATAGCTTATGACATCAGGACTCTATCCAAACTTTCTGAAATTTGGCAGGGATGGTGATCTTGGCAAGGGTCATATTCTCCCCAGGTTTCATGCAAACTGGATGGAAGAAAACAACATTGTAGCTAGAAAAGTGTTCACAGATTTCCTTAAAACCATCTAATTCAATTGCTTATAAAATCAGTTCCCTTTACACAACCTTTTCGATCTTTGACAGAAACAGTGCCCTCCATTGCAGGTACAATCTCCTCACGTTTCATCAGAATTGAGTTAGAAACAAAAATGTTATAGTCAGAAATATGTTTTTCAGTGTTTTCCCATTAATTTACGTAACAAAAACAAATTCATTTGTGTTTTCATTGTTATTACAACAAAAATGAAAACATTTCCCCCCCTTTTCATTATAACAAAAAAATGCACACCCCTATTTACAGAAATTGGTGTAGTTTTGGGGAGCCCTCACAGGTTCTGTCCAATTGTGCCCCCATTCCCTGCCCCCTTTCAAATGAGGCCTGTGTAGCACATTCAGACTCTTGATCCCTGATTCAGGTCACCAAGTGTTATCAGAAAACACTACTATTTTATAAAGTGACTTAGGGCACTTTTAGATGTGCCTCCAATCTTGCAGATTTCAAAATCCACTTTCAGCATCCTTGCATGGGTGGAGTTTACATATGCCTCACCACACGGGAAGTTGCCTGACCACCATTGGAAACATCAGTGCCAGGTGGCTCACACATTCTTTTGAAAACTGGATTTGTGAAACCTCAATATCCAGGTCTGACAAATCTGTTTTTAAGTAGAATACCGTGAGCTGACCAGATTTTGAAGTCCACGAGATTGGAGACCCATCGTAAAGTGTCCTAAGAGGGAAGCACCACAAAGATAAAAACTATTATTTCTTTGAATCCTTTTGCTGATTTTGGAACCTAAATGATTTTAAGAAACATTCATATAACTGCTGCTGCAGCAGATGTGCTGGGGTCTGGTTCAGGTCATGACTTGTGAATCAGATCTTTGCTTGTCCTGGCTGGTGAAATCCAACAGGGAGACACTGGTGCTGGTGGTGGGAGTGATCAATGCCACCCTGTTGGAGGGTGGAGTGCCAGACTGCATTAACGAGGTGGTGGTCTGGCCCCTTCTCAAGAAGCCATCACTTGATGTGGACGCCCCAGCAAGTTACCAGCCTGACTCTAACCTTTTTAGGAAGGTTACTGAGCAGGTGGTAGCCAGTAAGCTATAGGCACACCTGGATAGCATCAATTCTCTTATTCCCTCGAAGTCTAGCTTTCACCACTATAATCCACCCATTCATCACCTCAAGGCTGGACTACTGTAATGCACTCTACATGGGACTGCCCTTGGTGATGGACTGGAGGTTGCAGCTAGTGCAGAATGCAGCAACCCACATGCTTACTGGGACTGGTCCCCGGGAGCATATTTCTCCAGTGCTCCTAGTGCTGCACTGGCTGCCTATAGTCTTCTGGGCCCAATTCAAGGTGCTGGTTTTGACCTATAAAGCCCTACATGGTCTGGGTCCTGCCTACCTGATCACCTCATTCCTTGGGGCCCTGCGGTCATCAGGGGGTTCCCTCCTGGAAGGCCCGTATTAGCGGAAGGTTCGCACTGACAGGTAGGTGTTCTTGGCGGCCGCTCCATCACTGTGGAACATGCTCCTGGTGGAGGTCTGCTTCAGCCCGGATCTCCTTGCCTTCCACTGGCAATATAAAACATGACTCTTCTGCCAGGCCTTTGGTGGGGAAGGGGTACTGGGTTGGGATGCTTTTTTACACAGCATCCAAACCCAGATAAAAACCACTTGATTTTACAGTTAACTGGTAAGTATTTATTCATTGTTTTCATGTTTGAATTTATTGTTTTTATTTGCTGGATTATTGTTAGTTGCCTTGAATTGCATTGGCAAGAAGGGTGGAATATATAATCCTTACTCTTTTTTTAAAAAAAAAAAACACCCACAAGCACAACTAAGTGTTTTATCTAGGTCATCATTTAATATGAACAGCAGCAATGCTTTGAGCAATTGGGGAAAGAAGATTTTGCATGATGGGGAATGCTGAGGGCTAGATACTCACACAGTTTTTAGTCGAGACGCTTAAAAGCACCTCCTGAGCCGTGTGTTGAGAGAAGCTGTGCTGCGCTACCGAAAGTGACGTTCTCCCCATTGCCAGCAGCGGCGGCTGGAGACGCGGCGCTCTGCAGGGGCACGTTCTAGAGACCTGAAAATTGAGGTCTCTAGCACGTGCCTCTGCAAAGCGCCGTGTCTCCAGCCGCCGCCGTTACCGGCAACGGGGAGAACGTCTCTTCACGCGCAGCTCAGGAGGCGCTTTTCAGCACCTCATCTAAAGATGGTGTCAGACTTATTAAAACCAATCTAATTTCAGGATCATAACTATCACGGAACAAGGTCATTTATAGTTGGGTGCTGGACTCTAGGTGTCCCTCGGCAAATGTCCTGAGCACTGCTAGGAAATTTTCATAGTGGGCAGGGGAGAGAGAATGGAAAAAACACTCCCTATTTTTTCCATTCTCTAGGACCCCACCAAGATGAACGTTTGCAGAGTGGACAGGGATGGAGAGCTGGCCTCACTGATGCTTAAGTCTTCCTTCTTGGTGGGGTTGGTGCCACTCTGGGGACTTCACTAGAAGCAAGTGTGGCTCCACAACCTTTGGGGTGGGGGGTGGAGGTCAAGGCTGGCTGGGAGCCTTGGGAGAGCCGCTGCTTAAGAAAACCTTGTCCCCTTGCCCTTGCCTCCACCTCAGGTGTGGAGTCCCGCAGAGTGGCATTCTGTCCCCCCTCTTGTTTAACATCTATATGCAGCCGTTAGGGGAGATCGTGAGGGGGTTTCAGGGCATGCAGTGTCATCAGTATGCTGATGACACTCAGCTCTACCTCTCCTTTTCCACCGACCCAGGCCATGCAGTCTCCTTATTTTCCCAGTGCCTGTCAGCTGTGGGGGCTTGGATGAGGTTGAGCCATCTGCAACTGAATCCTGACAAGACGGAGGTGATGTTGGTGGGCGAGGGCTTGGGGAGCCTGGGGGTGGTTGAATCTCCTCTTGTTGGGGGGGTTCGCCCCCCCATGGTGTCTCAAGTGCGGAGTCTGGGTGTGCTCCTCGATTCGCGGCTCAGCTTGGAATCTCAGGTTGTGGCCGTGGCGGGGAGTGCGTTTCGGCAGTTACATCTTGTCTGGCGGCTTTGGCCGTATCTCTCAGACTCCGACCTTGCCATTGTCATCCATGCCTTCATCACCTCGAGGCTGGATTACTGTAACGCGCTCTACGTGGGGCTGCCCAAGAAGCTGGTCTGGAGACTGCAGCTGGTGCAGAATTCTGCGGCCCGTCTCCTGACGGGAGCGGGTCGTAGGGAGCACATGACACCAGTGCTCCGGGCTCTGCACTGGCTGTCTATAAAGTACCGGACCCGGTTCAAGGTGCTGGTTTTAACCTTTAAAGCCCTTCACGGCCTGGGCCCTGCTTATCTGCGGGATCGCCTCACTCCCCATGTGCCTGTGTGACCCTTGAGATCGTCCATGGGAGCCTTTTTGGAGGTTCCCCGGGTGAGGCAGGTAGCCACCGATGTTAGATCTTTTTCAGTGGCTGCCCCGTGCTGTCGAATTCACTCCTGGAGGAGGCTCGGTTGGCTCCCACTCTCCTGCTGTTTCAGCGTGTATGTAAGACCTGGCTGTCCCGTCACGCTTTTGGCGAGGGGTAGGGCTGGGGTTTTCCCCCACATATCGTAATTTTCAATTAAAATTTTTTTTAAAATCTTTTTATTGAATGTTGTTGCCCTGTGGGCAGGAGGGGCAGGATATAAATTTTAAATAAATAAATAAAAATAATAATAATTGGAGCATGACCCTGGACCCACCACAGCCTTTCTACACCACTGCCTAGCTTCTTTGAAGGATGTCTTTGCAGTCTATCTTCACCTTTGTGGGTAAAGTCACATGTGATAGGACCTGCTGGATCCCCTACCCACCCTGGGGAGGGCAAATTCGGTCGCCACAATTGGAGCTGTCGGAGAGATCAGTCCAGACAATTAGTCCCCATAGGGAAACCGTGAAAGTGGCCTGCCCAAGTCCTGCCACATCCCAGGGCAAGCCAAGGAGCCATTCATATGGGAGGCCACCCCACCCCACCCCCTGCTGTAAAATAGAAGCACAGGAAACGCAAGCTATGCCAGCAGTTCTGTGGTGCTGGTGGACCTTGCCACAGGGCAGGTCTGCACAAGACTGGCCTGATGGAAGGTGGACCATTACCCCACACTGGCCCAGGTGGGGTAACAGCAGCCCACAATGCATCATCAGCAAACTTCCCATAGCAGCTGCCCACCCACCCAGGGGCAGAAGTGTGTGAACATCTGGCAGCCACTAGCCTAACAGTCAGCTACATTGTGAGCTAATGGATGGTTAGGTCACCCAATGTCTTGTGTGGCCTTAACCTATGTGTTTGCACCTGATGCCAGTCAAGTGCCCCTCTACATTGCTAGACACTCCCAGCTGTGATGGAACCTTCTAGCACCATGCTCCCTGTGACATTCTATTCAAGTGTCATCAGTATTTTTAAAACCCCTAATTTTCCATTCTTTGCCAAAATCAACAGAATTTTGCCCACTGAAAAATGAACTGTTCCCTGAAGTGTTGGAATCATCTGAATATGGTTTTCCAGCAGGGGCGGATTGGGAAATCAAAGTGGCCCGGGAAAATATAGTGTTAGTGGCCCTGTGCCGGCGGCTTTGCCGCCGGCGCGCCGGAAACGGGCCAAGGGGGCGTGGCTTGGGGGCGTGGCTTGGGGCGGGCACAGTGCACCAGATTTGGGGCCTATTGGAGCTGAGTCCCCAGAATCAGATCCTCAGCAGCCTGGCAGGGGTGAGCGGGAGGTTATGGGGGGATGGCAGGAGGGAGACTGCCACTGGGTGGGTACTGGCCCTCATTTCAGTGCTCTGGCTCCCCAAATCACTCC
>QEPC01008243.1:60499-83492 GCA_003113815.1 Sphenodon punctatus | reverse complement strand
GGGCTCTATGTGGGGCTGCCTGAGAAGCTGGTCCAGAGGCTGCAGCTGGTGCAGAATGCCACAGCCCATCTCCTTACGGTGGTGAGTCGCAAGGAGTGCATGACACCAGTGCTCCGGGCTCTGCACCAGAGCAGGTTCAAGGTGCTGGTTCTAACATTTAAAGCCCTTCATGGCCTGGACCCTACTTATCTTCAGGACCGCCTCACTCCCCCTGTGCCCATGCGACCCTTGAGATCATCTGTGGGAGCATTTTTGGAGGTTCCCCAGGCAAGGTGGGTGGCCACCGATGTTAGATCTTTTTTGGTGGCCGCCCCTGTGCTGTGGAATTCGCTCCTGGAGGAGGCTCGGTTGGCTCCCACTCTCCTGTTATTTCAGCATTTATATAAGACCTGGCTGTTCCACCAGACCTTTGACACGGGGGGAGGAGGGTCTTTTCCTCTGCAATTTGTAAATTTTTAACTGTTTTAATTTTTTATTATTATTATTGTTTATACTGTTTGCTGCCCCGGGCTGCCCTGTGGGTATAAAAAATTTATATAAATAAATTTAAAAAAAAATTATGCTGGGGTCAAGGGCAAAAGGAAGGGAGAATGATTGCCTGAGTCAGATGGAAACAGGAATTCACCTTTGGGATAAAAGGATCCAGTCGTAGCACAACTGATTCCTTCCTGAAGGTGCTTAGGGCTGGATCCATGGAGAGGGCCCCAATCTCAGAGACCCTCCTAGCTGAGGTAATGGCAATTAGAAAGACTACCTTAATCGGGAGGAAGGAGAGAGAGACCTTCCTGAGGGGTTCAAATGGAGGACCTGTCTGGGTCTTCAGTATTACATTGAGGTTCCAGGAAGGAAATCTATGTACAACAGGGGGGAGAGAGAGTTGTTGAGCGGCTCTCACAAACTGTCCAACGTGCCTATTAGAAAGCTTAACACTGCCCAGGGTCCCATCTAACCCCACTAGCTGTCTAGACACCGTGTTAGGGGACGCTATCCCATCTAAACCCTCTTGCAGAAACTGGAGAACTCGAGATACTGAAGGGATTGTGCTGGCACCTGATTGGTGTGGCACCAGTTGACAAAAACCCTCTAAGTACACTGACAAATGCGTTGAGTGGACTTGTGTTTAGAGGCCAACAGTGTCCTAATGTCTATCTCTCAGTAACCAAGCCTACGAAGAGCTAACGTTTCAATAGGTAAACTGTCAGTCCCAGGACCCCCGGTTGATTGTAGAGCAGGGGGCCCTGGGACAACAGGTCTGGTTGGGGGGGCAGTGGTTCCAACTGCTCCCCTACTGACAGGGTCATCAGGTCCATGAACCATGGTCTGCAGGGCCAGTAAGGGGCTACAGTATGAGGGTAACCCATTCCCGCTTGCATTTGTGGACTGTTCAACTTATGAGAGGAAAGGGAGGGAAGACATATAGTAAGCCTGGGGGCCATGGATGACTGAGGGCATCCTGGGCCTCTGGGATGGGGTCCCGTTGTAAAAAACACACAAAGAAAGGATCTGTTTTTGTTTTTTGAGGGAGAAGCAAAGAGGTCCAGGTTCAGAAGGCCAAATCTGTGTACGATCAGCTGGAAAGCAGTTGGGCTGAGGGCCCACCCCCCTGGGTCTACTGACCGTCAACTTAGCCAGTCCACCTCTATGTTGTCCATTCCCTGGATGTGGGGGGTTGATAGGGAGAGTATACGAATTTCTGCCCACTGTAGGACTCTAGATCATGACACCCACCACACACCCACCCATTGTTTACATAGGCCAGGGCTTTCATGTTGTCTGTGAAGACTAAGACATGTTGTCCCCAATCGGTGGATGAAGTGTTGTAGAGCGAGTCATATAGTCTTGAGTTCTAGCCAGTTGATGCTGCGCATTAGATGCGATACAGACCAGGTGCCCTCTGCCACAACTACATGCAGGTGGACCTCCAGCCGTGAAGACTGGTGTGTCATGATTACTGCTCAGCCATTAGGGGCACCCCTATCTTGAACTGGTGGGGGTCCTCCCACCAGGTGAAGGAGAGCAAGATTCTCTTGTTCACTGGTGTTTTGATGGGTAACTGCCATGGGCAGAGCAATTTCTGACGCAGACACAAGTGGAAGCGTGCCCACTGCAGGTGTCTAATACAGGATATCATCAGACCTAGTAGGGATGCCAGGGTCTGCAGTGAGGTTCAAGATCGAGACCGAACCAACATCATGAGCTTCAGAATCTTGTTCTGACATTGCATTGGAATCAACACTCTGTCCCAGGCAGTGTATCACCACCCCCAGGTGTTTCAGTCTCCACATTGGCATGAGGTAGCTCTTGTCCCAGTTGCTAAGGAATCTGTGGAACACCAGGTAGTGGAGTGCTTTACTCCATCTTCAGCATACAAATTCATTGTATGGCACCCAGATGAGTAGGTCATCGAGGTAGGGAAAAACTGGTATACCTTCCAGGCCCAGGTTCGTAATCAGGGGAATGAGCACCTTGGTGATGTGCCCAGAACAAAGGGGAGGGTGCGATATTGTAGTGTCCCACGTAGCAGAAGTGGAGCCACATTGTGAGCTGGGAGGACAGGGATCTGAAGGTAAGTGTTCTTCAGATCCAAGGACACTAGCCAGTCGTCTGTTGAGAGGGAGACACAAATGGAGGCAATGGTCTCCATCTTGAACCTCCCAAGTCTTTAATGCTCTGCTCAGGCATTTTAGGTCAGGGACTGCTCTCCACATCCTGTTCTTCTGTACTAGGAATAGGAACAAATAGAGACCTCTTCCTTTTTCTCCTGCAGGGACCTGTTCTATCGGTCCTATCTCCTCCAGTCTTTTTATTTTCTGGCTCATGGCTGCATGCTTGGCTGTATCTTGTGAACATGGAGACATGTGAAAGAACTCTCACGCTACATTCCTAGCCCGTAGGGATGTGTGAACACCAGGGGGTTTGGTGTTCGGCCTGTTTGGGGTGCCGAACCTGTTTGGGCATGGGGGCCTGGTTTTCCCTCCCCCCTCCAGGTTGTGCGGGTGGAAGGGGTGCCGTGGAGCACCTCCCCCCCACCCTGCCCAGCTTCGTAAACATTTTTTTTTTTAACCCCCCCAGGGATCACCCTACCTGGTAGTGCTGGGGCCCCAGCCCCAAGTCTGGCAGCAGTGGTGCTCAAGAGCACTTCAGGCCACTACTAGACCTTCTGGTTTGACCTGGAAGACCTAGTAGCAGCCTGAAGTGCTCTGGAGTGCTGCCGCCGCCGGATCTGGACCCCTGGCACTGCCAGGTAGGGAGATCCCTGGAGTGGGGGTTTAAAAAAAAAAAGGTTTTTTTACTAGGCCAGGCAGGGTGGTGGTATGGGGGGGTGGGAGAAGGTGCTCCCCGGCACCCCTTCTACCCACACAGCCTGGGGGGGCAGGAGGTGGAGAAAACCGGGTTCCTCCCTGCCCGAACAAGTTTGGAACCTGAACTTTGTTTGGCCAGTTCAGGAAAGGGGGGCCGTTCAGATTCAGGGTGTTCACAAATGAACTGAACACCCTGACGAACCACGTTTGCACATCCCTACTAGCCAGTCTGAAGGCAGACTTTCAACTGGGGATTAAGGGCGTGCTCTCCCTGCACATGCCCAGTTGCAAATCGGTGCTGCCTCCTGCTGGCTGTGAGGGAGAACACTCCCTGAATCCAAATAACCAGACAAAAGCCACAGAATATGGATTATATAAAATTTATCTGTTCCACAAAACGAATATAATTGTAGTACACAACACCAAGTAGTGCTTATACTTATTTAATTCTAGCTAGAATTTTAGAGCCAAGTTTGGATGTTGAATTTTCATTCCAGCAGACTGAGCTGCAAACAATACTATTTTATTAACTATTTTTTCAGATGTTTGTTGCTGAAGCCAAATCAGTTTTTCTGAGAAATGGACCAGTCAGGGCAAAAGATTCAAAAGGCGCTCTAATATCCACAAAAAATATAATTATGTTTTTTGAGCATTTATCTTCAATTGCATCCAGCCCACATGTGCACTTCCTCTTCTCCTGTGGGCAACCCACTCTGTCATAGCAGATTGCATGTGTTTGTCTCACTCTTGCCAACTGGACCCTCAAATTAGGTATCAACTCTAAAGGTAGGTATTTTGCTACTGTCCGGTTTCCATAAACTATAGAGGGGCCACTCTGCTCGCCCTCAGACTATATCAATTCAAGAAGATTGTGCTGTCTGTTAAATAGGGTTTACCAATGCCTCTCTTCCAGAGGGAAAAGCCTACTATCTTTATAAGCCAAGAAATTGAAGCCACTCTTATTCAAAGTATTTCACAAAAGCTAATCATGGGATTTACTTGTCCAACAGTGTTATCATATCCTCCAACCACCACATTTTTGCAATATGACCAGGAGGAAAGGTTCATAATTTAAACCAAAATCCTATACGCCTTTTATTCAGTATTAGAGACACTGGCTCTAACCCTGTCTCGGCTCTCAAAAAAGCCACTGGGACCGAAGACCCAGAAGAGAACTAATAAACTTATTCTAATAAACTTATTCTGAGGAATTTCTATTTCTTCCTTAACCACATTAGCCCATCTCTCTGCTCCATAAGCTAACTGGGGAATAACATTTGTGTTAAATACCTTAATTGTAGTTGCAACCGCTCATCCTGCATGGGCGCCAAGAAATTTTCTAATACCTGCAACAGATTGTGAGGCTTTCAACTTAACACGGGAGACCTGCATCTCCCAAGGTATATTAGGAGTAAAAAGAACTCCTCAATATACAAGTAATTAAACGGTTTCAATTTTATGGCCCCCGATAGTCCATGCATAATCTCCTGTAACCCTACTCCATTTGATTATTTTAGTTTTTTAATAATTAATGGTTAGATTACTCAAGGTAGCTAAGCATGTGAATTCTGTCATTGCCCTCTGCAACCCAATAGAAGTTTGAGAAGATATTGCATCGTCTGTGTAAAACAAAAGTCCTAAATGGGATGACAATATTTTTGGAGGGTGAAAATTCTGCATGTTAATTTCATTAATGTAAATCTTGAATAAAAAGTGGTGCAGAGGCAGCAACCCCGTAGCACCTTTCTAGTTGTCTTGAATGAATGATACACCTCACCCATTGGTGTATAGTGTACCGATGCCCATGTAGTCCAATGGAAAAGTATTAATAGTCTTAAGAGAAAAGGGTCAATTCCCAAGGCCTCAAGCTTACCCCACACCCAGTCCCTATCCACAGGGTCAAAAGCGAATGAGAAATCTGTACATGTTGCATACAAAGGGGAACTTAATACCCAGGTATATTTATGGACCAAATAGAATAATGAATAGATGCGCTAGCCAGGTCTAAAGCCTATTTGCTCCTCACAAAGGATCTTGTTCTCACTAGCCCATTTCCAAAGATGGTATAAAGAGAGAACTCCCAAGTAACTTTGAAACAGTATTCAATGATATCGGACAGTAAGAGCCAGGCTTAGTGCCATCTCCTTTCTTGTATATTGGCACTATTAAGGTTTCTTTCCATTCCTCAGGTATAACCCCTGGTTTAGTGAGGACAGGTTTCCACCATTCCAAATCAGCACTAAAAAGCTCTCAAGGTAAGACCATCCATGCCTGGGGCTTTGTTTTTCCTTCGGGCCTTAATAAAAGATTCTATTTGCACCTTGGAGACTAAGTAACTTGGATTAATCTCACTAATATAAATGTCAAAAATGGGTAGAATTAGAAAACGGCTCTGAAGAGAATGGATCTGAATAGTAAGGACCCAAACTTCTGGAGGAACAGTTAGATCTGACCCATCATTATATTTTCCCAAAGATCCTGTGACCAACCTCCAGAAGCCATGACTATTTCCAGCAGATGCAAAGACATGTAATAATCTCCATTGTTCTTCTATATGTGTGCTTTTTTCTTTCTAAAGCTCTTATACACCCTGCATTCAGACACCTCTTTACAAAAGTCCAACCCCAGGACTATAACTTGTGTATCTTTCTTCCAAGGTCTTTTTTCAGTTTTAAACAATCTTCATCAAAACATTTAGTCAGTTTTGGCTTCCTTCCCCTACCTTCCCAACACACCTTAAAAAAGACTGGTCTCAATAGAGCCAATACATCCTGCGTACTTAACATTGCTTTAGAGCAGCCAGTGCTTAAAATCTCCCTTTGATTAGAAACCAATTGTTCAGATTGTAAAAGCTCACCAACCTCTAGAGCTATTATCAAGTCCCACCTAAGCTGGGTATCAACAGTACCAGCAGAGCATGTAAAATCAATTCTGTGAAGACCCTCCTGTTCAATTTCCACTTAGATCCAAAGTCAAATGTAATGGATAATGACTGCTTTCTAACCTCTCAATAATTACAATATCCTTTACACTATACCAATTATTAATTTGAACTACAAAAAAACCAACACTAGTACCCTTTAAAGTTACACACATAGGGTTCTTTGTAGAAGAATTAAGTGCATGGTTCACAAATCTCATACTATGATTAAGAGTTCCACCAATTTAACCCCATAGTCAATTTTTCATGCCTGAATTTTTATAGCTGTAAGGGCACACTCCAAATTTCATTCATGAGGAGAAACGCCTAGTCATCCCATTGTAACCCACCTATGCAGGCATTAAAATCCCCTGACCACAAGATTCTATCAAGGGGTACCTTATTAGCAAATCATCCAGGAAAGAATTCAATTCTTCCCATATATATCCAAATCCTCCAGGAGAGTTTGGGGACAAATATTTAAAAGCCAAGCTTTCCCAGAATGGGGAGCTAGCCTAATTGCTTGAGCAATGTCCAAGCAGTTTGTAACTCCCCCTACCTGGAACTTCAAAGTAAAGGATACCACAGTAGACCCGTCCATGGGCGGCCAAGAGATAAAAAAATTCCCAGTTTAATAGAAACAGATACCCTATAAAAAAAAAAAGGTTCCTTACACCGAGTTTCCTGAAGAAAAAGTATATCAAACTGCTGTAGGAAATACACAAAATCTGCATCTCCTATTTTCCTCAACAACCCAGCAATATTTTACATAGCCAGGTGAATCATTCTCCTTTATTAATGGACTATCACGGGACATACCAAACGATTCCAGAGAAGAGATAGAGGGTTCCAGATTTGTCCCCAATAAAGGGCACTGCCCAAGTTAGTATTGACCTCTTGCAAATTTGGGATGAGGTCAAACTAACTAAATTACCTCCTTTTTGTCTATCGGTACAAGGCAGAAGAGGACAGGGACCTTCATATAATAAAGGTGGGCACTGTACACAAGACAGCCTGCAGCTGTACCTTCATACCGACATGAATTTTTGGCTCAAGGATGAATAATTGTAGAGTCAAATCTATTTATTTGATCTCAAATCTTTACAGTCCGATGTTTTGAAATTTACTCTAAATGAAGTACCAGTATTCCCCTTCCCTAGATTAGTCTCGTTACAAAGTACCAGAGAACTCCAATTTAGAACATTCTTCCACATTTCTGTCTTGGGGTTCTAGCTCAGAAAACTTCTGACTATTAACAGAATGACAAGTGTATATGCCCAGCTAAACGTTTGATTTTGGCCTGCAATTGGGAGGTCCCTATAAACGTCCCTTTCCTCTGAGAGAGCTTTTGGGGTTGTGAAACCCCAACACCTCTTGTACCTCTATTATCTCAGGAGATACCTGCACTGGCAAGTTCACATTTTCTCCCTGCTCCCCACTAAGGGGTATGCCCAAGGGGGCTACCAACCCCCCTTCTTATGGTAACTGGCAATCTACTGGGCTGATAGGAATTTGCTCCCTCATAGAAGAACTGTCTTTACTTTCTGGCACAAGGCAATGGACACTTTAAGGTAAAAACTCTTGTGGGAAAAACCACTTTTTCATTAAGTTTAAGCTTATTTGCCATGACCCTAGTAACCAGAGGAGTTGACTTTAGTTGAACAAGTAACTTATGACTCCTAGTACGAGTAATATAACCTGTTCTTAAAATCTCATCTGGTCAGAGGGATCATCAAAAGAAGCCTTAAATTTTCAGCAATCTCCAATGTAGTGCTCCACAAAGCTAACACTTCATTGGGTAAGGGCAATACAACAAAAGCTAATCTGAATATGGAATTAGCACCAGTTTTTCACCTTCACCAAGTGGATTTTCTATTAGTGTTCTTTGAGAGGATTCTTAGAAGGATAAGGACAGGGGAAGAGATGTCCCCTGCCAGAGCGTTACATTTCCTGCTGGGGGGTAGAGATTCTCTGTATTGGTTGCTTATCACTCCATTTTTCTTTGTAATACTGTAGATATCACATCATCCATTTTTAGACTCAAGATCCATCTGCATAAAAAGAGACACTTAACCGTTTAACCACTCAAAGCTACATGTTCTGTTAATACCACATTAATATTCTCTGCAGGCTAAAAGGTAGCCCTGGTACAATCATCATGCCTCATTAAAGGAGAGCATCCAACGTACTCTCTAAAAAGGTACAAAATCATTAACATTCCTCAAAAAGAGTACATTAGGTGCCGAATCCCCCCATTTTCAAAGGGTCCACCATGTTAGTTTCAGGAGCCTTCTGAACTAAAGCAGGCAGCGAACCCACCTCCATTTCCCTTAAACTCATAGTGGGATATTAAGTACCCCCTGATCCTGGCCACAAAGTTTCAGAGGGGGGTCTCAAAAGGAGGCAGCAAAGAAGTTGATCAATTAGCCAACCAATGAGGGACTCAAAAACAGTGCTTAATTCTCTGTTGCTTGAGTGGGGGTAAATTTCTTGGTCCAACCCCACATCCCTCTTATTTTTCTGTGACATGCCTTGGCACGTAAAAACCACAATAAAAAAAAAAAAAAAAATGCTTCATCACAGGTCACACAGGCCTGTGCCTAAGACTGTACACACAAGGGAGCTCTTTTAAAGTCCCAGGCCAAAAAAAGGTCAGTGTTGAACCAGGAATCACCTAGATAGTCAGTCCGCAGACAAATAGACAATATCCAAAAGTCACAATCTGTTGTACACAGCATAAACCACCACGCTCATAGGAGGAGTTCCACAGCAACTATTTTGGGGCAACTTACACCAGCTCCCACACTGGAAATGCAGGCACTGGCTGCACCTCTGATAGTCAGGTCTCCAGGGCAATGGGAACAAAATCCCTGCTCTCCCCACAGGCCTCACCACCATAAAAAGATATATTAATGAAATTTCAACAAATAAAATGCAGTAATACAATCACCAATAGTGCTGGAGTAGGTTTCCAAAGGTAGGTAGAACTCCAATGTTTAAGATGGTTTTGATGGGGAATCCTCAACAGCCTAACACAACCATCCACAAAGCAGCCTATGCCTTTTTGCCACCGTCCTTCGGGCACTGTCAGAGGTTATGCCCCTGGTACAGCACAGCTCTTGTATACCTGTAAGGGGTGGGGGAAGGGAAAACACAGTCAGGTAAGTGCCCACCAGCTCCCAGCACCAGAAACCAACAGCAGTCTGTTTACAAGCAAGTCCCACCTCCCCTTGCAGAGCACAGCCTTTGTATATCTATAGAGGGGGAGGGGAGGAAGTCAGGCGATTCCCCACCAGCAGCCAACAGCACCCTCTGCTTGCAAGCAAGCCCCACCTCCCCTGGCAACCATAGCCCTTGTACACCTGGGGAGGAAGACAGTAAGGCAAGCCCCCACCAACTCCCAGCACCAGCAACCAACAGCATTCTGCTTTAAAGCAAGCCACACCTCCCCTGGAAGACCACAGCACTTGTATACCTATAGAAGGGAGAGGGAAGGGAGCAAAACACAGTTTGGTGAGTTCCCACCAGTTTCCTGCTCTGGCCAGGCACAGCCCTTGTATACCTGGAGTTGAGTGGGGAGGGAAGACAGTCAGATGAGTCCCCACCAAATTTCAGCCTCAGTAACCAACAGCGTACACAACTTGCAAGTAAGTCCCACCTGCACTGGCAGAGCACAGCCCTTGTATACCTGTAGGGGGAAGGGTAGAAAAACAGTCAGGCAACTCCCCACCTGCTCCCAGCAACAACAGTTGGCTTGCAAACAAGCCCCACCTCACCTGGCAAGCATAGCCCTTCTATACCGGGGGGGAGGGGTGGAAGGAACACAGTCAGGTAAGCCCTGACCAGCTCCCAGCACTAGCAACCAACAGCACAGTCTGTTTACAAGCAAGCCCCTGTAGAGGGACGGGTGGAACACATACTCAGGTGATACCAAATACAACAGTCGCCTTGCAAGGAAGCCTGCCTCCCCTGGCAAAGCACAGGCCTTGTATACCTGTAGAGGGGGGAGGGGACAAAAACGCAAGACAATTCCCCACTAACAACCAACAGCAGTGTTGTATACCTGAAGAGCACAGCCCTTGTATACCTGTGGGGAAGGAGTGGAAAACGTGGTCACATGACTCCCCACCAGCTCCCAGCACCAGCCACCAACAGCACAGTCTTCCTGCAAGCAAGCCCCACCTCACCTGGCAAGCATAGCCCTTGTATACCTGGGGAGGGGGGAAACCCAAGGAAATCACCATCAGAAGATTCCCCACCTGCAACCGACAGCACTGTCTGCGTGCAAGCAAGCCCAAACTCCCCTGGCAGAGCACAACTTTTGTATACCTGGGGAGGAACATGCAGTCAAGTGACTCCCATCAGCTCCAACAGCACATTCTGCTTGAAAGAAAACTCCATCTCCCCTGGTAGGGTATACAACCCTTGTATACCATGGGGTGGGGGAGGGAGGGGGAAGAACAATGTAAGCGGATTCCCCAACAGCAAACAAAAGCACAGTCTGCTTTTAAGCAAGCCCCACCTCCTCTGGCAAGCACAGCCCTTGTATACCTGTAAGGGGCAAGGAGGAGGGCTGTAAAACATAGTCAGGTGACTCCCCATTAGCTCCCAGAACCAGTCACCAAAAGCAAGCCCCACCTCCCAACAGAGCACAGCTTTTGTATACCTGTACAGAGGGGGGAGAGAAGGAAGACTCAGTCAGGTGACTCCCCATCAGCTCCACCAACCAACATCACTGTCTCTTTGCAAGCAAACCCCACCTCCCCTGGCAGAGCACAGCCCTTGTATAGCTTGGGGGAGGGGGGAGAAGGGGAGAAACACACCATTGGGTGCTTCCCCAACAGCACACTCGGCTTCCAAACAAGCCACACATCCCCTCGCAGAGCATAGCCCTTGCATACCTGTAGAGAGAGGGGAGGAAGATGCAGTCAGGGAACTCCCCATCAGCTCCAGAAACCAACAGCACAGTCTCATTGCAAGCAAGCCCTACCCCCCTGGCAGAGCACAGCTTTTGTGTACCTGGGGAGAGGGAGACAGTCAGGTGACTCCCCATCAGCTCCCAGTATCAACAACCAACAGCACAGTCTGCTTGCAGGCAAGCCCCACCTGCCCTGGCAAACATAACCCTTGTATACCAGGGTGTTTTCCTCCCCTCAGGCGACTCCCCTAGGGATGGGCGAACACGGTTCAGAAGTTCAGAGTTCAGTCGACCGAACCGAACTTCCGAACCTGATTTCCGAACTGAACTGAACCGAATTTCTGAACTCGGTTCTGTTCACCCATCCCTAGACTCCCCACCTTCAAACAACAACACAGTCTGCTTGAA
Source organism: Sphenodon punctatus (assembly GCA_003113815.1). Taxonomy (NCBI): domain Eukaryota; kingdom Metazoa; phylum Chordata; class Lepidosauria; order Sphenodontia; family Sphenodontidae; genus Sphenodon; species Sphenodon punctatus. The sequence continues at coordinate 71,944 of QEPC01008243.1, read as the reverse complement.
AGCAAGCCTGACCTCCCCTGGCAGAGCATAGCCCTTGTATACCTGACTGTAGAGGGAAAGGGGAGGAAAACGTCAGGCGAGTCTCCACCTGCTCCCCGCACCAGCAAACAGCACTGTGTTTACAAGCAAGCCCCACCTCCCCTGGCAGAGCACAGCCCTTGTATACCTGTAAAGAGGGGGGAACCGAGGAAAACAGTCAGGTGATTTCCCCATGAGCAATCACCACCATCACCATCTGCTTGCAAGCAAGCTCCACCTCCCCTGGCAAAGCACAGTCACTGTATACATGTAGAGAGGGGGGAGGGGAGGAAGATGCAGTCAGGTGACTCCCCATCAGCTCCAACAACCAACAGTACAGTCTCCTTGCAAGCTAGCCCCATCTCCCCTGACAGAGCACAGTTTTTGTATAATGTGTGGGGAGAGGAGGAACACAAAGTCAGGTGAGTCCCCACCAGCTCCAGCAACCAACAGCACTAGTGTCTTCTTGAAAGCAAACCCGATCTCCCCTGGCAGAGCACAGTCCTTGTATACCTGTAGAGGGGAAGGGGAGAAAGATGTCAGACGAGTCCCCAACCACTCCCAGCACCAGCAATCAACAGCACTGTCTGTTTACAAGCAAACCCCACCTCTCCTGCCAGAGCACAGCCCTTGTATACCTGGGGGGAGGGGAGGAACATAGTCAGGAGAGTTTCCCACTAGGGATGGGCGAACAGAACGGAGTTCGGAAATTCAGTTCGGTTTGGTTTGAAATTCGAGTTTGGAAATTCGGTTCGGTTCGAAATTAGAGTTCGATTCAGAAGTTCAGTTCGGTCAACCGAACAGACTGAGTTCAGTCAAATTCAAAATTTCTGAACCAAGTTCGGCCATTCAAAACCAGGTTTTTTGATGTGTGTTGCCACTAGGGATGGGCAAACAGAACGGAGTTCAGAAATTCAGTTCGGTTCGGTTTGAAATTCGAGTTCAGTTCGGTCGACCAAACAGACAGAGTTCGATCCGAACTCTGAACTTCTGAACCGTGTTCTCCCATCCCTATTTCCCACCAGCTCCCAGCACTAGCAACCAACCCACCCCCCTGGCAAGCATAACCCTTGTATACCTGTAGAGACGGGAGAAACACACCATTCGGTAATTACCCACCAGAAAACAGCAGCACAGTCTGCTTTTAAGCAAGTCCCACCTCCCCTACCAGAAAACAGCCCTTGTATAGAAGGGTGGGGGGGAAGAGAAAGAGGGGAAAACAGTCAGGTCAACAGTCAGGTCATTCCCCACCAGTAACCAACAGCACTATATGCTTGAAAGCAAGCCCCACCTCCCCTGATAGAGCACAGCTTTGTATACCTGGGGGCAGGGGAGGAACACAGTCAGTTGAATCCCCAGTTGAGTCCCCACAGCACAGTCTTTTTGTATACCTGGGAAGGAGGGGGGGTGACCACCATCAGGCGATTCCCCACCAGCAACCTACAGCACACTCGGCTTGCACGCAAACCCCACAGCCCTTGTATACCTGGGGTGGGGGCGGGGGGGAGGAGGGAGGGAAGACAGGAGATTCCCCACCAGCACGCTCTGCTTAAAAAGCTCCACCTCCGCTGGCAGAGCACAGCCCTTGCATACCTGTAGAGAGGGGTGGGGTGGACAGGAGATTCCCCACCAGCTCCCAGCACCAACCAAGGCAGTCTGCTTGCAATCAAGCCCTACTCCCCTTGCCATAGCACAGTCTATGTACACCTGTAGAGAGGTGTGTGTAAAACAGTCAGGTGACTCTCCACAAGCTTCCAGGACTAGCAACCAACAGTACAGTCAGCTTGCAAGAAAGCCTCCTCTCCTGTCAGAGCACAGTTCTTGTATACCTGTAGAAGGAGAGGGGAGGAAAATGGTCAGGATATTTCCCACCAGCAACCAACAGCACAGTCAGATAGTAAGTAAGGGATGCTTACAAGTCCCCACCAGCTTCCAGCTTGTAAGCAAGCCCCCCCTACACTTGTAAAGGTGGGGAAGGGGAGGAAAACAGGCAAATCCCCACTCACTCCCAGCACCAGCAACCAACAGCACAGTCTGCTTGCATGCAAGCCCCACCTCCCCTGGCAGAGCACAGCCCTTGTATGGGGGGTGGGGAGGAGAAACACTGCCAGGTGATTCCTCAACAGCAACCAACAGCTGTCTACTTGCAACAAAGCCCCACCTCCCCTGCCAAAGCACAGCCCTTGTATAGCTTGGGAATCAGCAGACTGTCCCCCCCAGCAATCAACAGCACAGTCTGATTGCCAGCAAGCCCCACCTTCCCTGCCAAAGCACAGCCCTGGTATACCTGGGGAGGAAGAAGACAGTCAGGCAATTTACACCAGCAATCAACAGCACAGTCTACTTACAAGCAATCCCCACCTCCCCTGGCAGAGCACAGCACTTGTATAGCTATTGGGGGGGGGGGGAGACCACCATCAGGCTATTCGCCACTAGTAGCAGCCTGGCCAAACACAGCCTTTGTACAGCGGGGGAGAAAACAGGAAGACAGGTGATTTCTACCAACAATCAATAGCATAGTCTGTTTCTTACCAGCAAGCCCCACCTTCCCTGGAGAGCACAGCCATTATATACCTGGGGAGGGGGGGAGACAGGTGATTTCCCAAAAGCAACCAACAGCAAGCCCCACCTCCCCTGGCAGAGCACAGCCTTTGTATACCTGTAGAAGTGGGGAGGAGAGGAAGACAGTCAGTTGAGTCCCCACCAGCTTCCAGCACCAGCAACCAACACCACAATCTGTTTATATGCAATCCCCACCTCCCCTAGCAGAGCACAACACTTTTAGGGGGGGGGGGGGGGGAGAGGCAGGTGATTATCACCAGCAATCAATAGCACAGTCTGCTTGCCAGCAAGTCCCATCTTCTCTGGCAAAGCACAGCCCTTGTATACCAGGGGAGGGGGAGGAGTGGAAAACTCAGGTGACTCCGCACCAGCTTCCAGCACCAGCAACCAACAACACAATCGGTTTATAAGCAATCCCCCCACCCCTTGCCAGAGCACAGCCCTTGTATAGCTGGGGGGAGGGGAAAAAGGCGGTCAGCTGATTCCCACCAGCAATCAACAGCAGTCTGCTTACCAGCAAGCCCCACAAAGCACTTGTATACCTATAGAGTGGGGAGGGAGACAGGTGATTCCCCAAAAGCAACTAACAGCACAGTCTGCTTGAAAGCAAGTCCCACCTCCCCAGGCAAGCATAACCCTCATATACCTGGGGAGGGGAGGAACACACAGGCAGTTGATTCCCCACCAGCACAGTCTGCTTGCAAGCAAGCCAAACCTCCCCTGGCAGAGCACAGCCCTTGTATACCTGTAGAAGTGGGGAGGGGAGGAAGACAGCCAGTTTAGTCCCCACCAACTTCAAGCACCAGCAATCAACCCAATTGGTTTATAAGCAATCTCCACCTCTCCTGGCAGAGCACAACACTTTTATAGCTGGGAGGAGGGGGAAGAAGAGAAGACAGTCAGGTGATTCCCATCAGCAATCAACAGCACAGTCTACTTGCCAGCAAGCCCCACCTTCCCTGGCAAAGCACTTGTATACCAAGGGGGGGGGAGGGAAGGAGACAGGATTCCCCCAAAGCAAGCAACTAACAGCAGTATGCTTGCAAGCAAGTCCCACCTCCCCCACCAGAGCATAGTCCTTGTGTACCTGTAGAAATGGGGAGGGAAGGAAGACAGCCAGTTGAGTCCCCACCAGCCACCAACACCAGAATATACTTGCAAGCAATCCCCCACCTCCCCTGACAGCACTTAGCACTTTTATACCTTATAGAGTGGGGACACAAAAAGTCAGGTGACTACCACCAACAGCACACTCTGCTTTCAAGCAAGTTCCACCTCCCCAGGCAGAGCCCAGCCCTTTTATAGCTGAGGGGAGAAGACACAGGGTGATTTCAGAAGTGATGTGGTGACTGTCCACCACAGTCAACCTCAGTCAAACGCGGGGGGTGGTAAAAGCGCCGTGCATGTCTATTTGCTCGCATCCAGATGTTCACCACAGTCAAACGCGGCCTAGGGTGAAGCTAACCATGCTTCGTGAGGTCGGGGCAGGAGGAGGTCCAGAAGTGTGGTGAATGGTCACCACGGCAGGGGTGAATGAAAAGTAACTTCTGAACAGAAACCCGCAGCTGCGGTGGAAGGAATTTACCCCAGCCGCGGTGCATTCTGGGGCTCAAACCATGGTCCACGTCTCCACTGCATGTCTGTTGTGATCCCCTGGCCCATGTTCTCTCTGATTGCCCCCGAGTGGTGGTCACGATCCTGCCACTTCTGTTGGGGTCGCATGTGTCACCACAGCCGGCGGTGAATCCGTTCACACCGGGGTGGGATTCACTGTGGTGAATTGGAATGAGTCACTTCTGAAATCACCCACAGTCAGGTGATTCCCACCAGCAATCAACAACACACTCTGCTTTCAAGCGAGCCCCACCTCCACTGGCAGAGTTCAGCCCTTTTGGGGGGGCGGGGGAGAGACACAGGTGATTCCCACCAGCAACAACAGCACAATCTGCTTGTCAGCAAGTCCCACCTCCCTTGCCAGAGCCCAGCCCTTGTATACCTGGGTAGGGGGTGGTGGTGGTGGAAAACTGTTGGGTGACTCCCCACCCACTCCCAACACCAACCAAGAACAAAAGCACAGTCTGCTTGAAAGCAAGCCCCACCTCCCCTGGCACAGGAGTCTGTTGCTGGCCTGGCATTTTGACTATGAGGGAGGGATTAGGGAATGAGTCAGAACTTCAATTTAAGGAATTAAGTTCAGAGTAGAGTCCCAGAAGAGAGGCCTTTTTGCATGCCTCTAGGTTCTAGTAAGCAGAGCAGGGGGAAGGGTAAAAGTAAGTTTTGGAACAGCAAGCAGTGTAATAAATAGTTTTTTTTATGGAGAGACAAAAAAGGCTGAGGGGGTGAGATTTGAACCTTGGTCCCCAGCAGCCCAAAAAGCACCTAATTGACTACACTACAATGGCTATACATGTTTAGCTTAGCATTGCTCCTACTAGATCTTTACTGAGGTCACCTCTTTGGTACTCAGGTTCAATAAAAGTTAATGAAGCAATGTTTCTGGAGGCTCATTCAAGGAAATTTGTTGGACCGGCCATAGCGGGAAGGGGAAAGTAAGTTTGGGGGAATCCTGTCTCCTCCCCTCCCCCCCACTTGGTATACAAGAGAGCCTTTTTTTGCCCGCCCCCAGGCTCTAGTAAACAGAGGGAGGGTAAAAGTACGTTTTGGAAGAGCAAATGTCTTGCTGAGCTGACACACCCCAGGCCTCTCTCACTGGCTTTCGGAGACTCGGCCAACTGGGGTCAGGTCAACAACACAGGCAGACAGGGAATGGGGTGGGAGCCAGAGTATTCCCTTCCCACCTGTCTGTTTGAGATGTTTACGGGTGGGAGCGTTTACTTTAGGGATGGGCGAACACGGTTTGGAAGTTCGGACCGAATTCGGTCTGTTCGGTCGACGTAACCAAACTTCTGGAACGAACTCGAATTTCAAACCGAACCGAACCGAATTTCTGAACTCCGTTCTGTTCGCCCATCCCTAGTGGCAACACACACTAAAAAACCTGATTTTTAATGGCCAAACTTGGTTCGGAAGTTTGGAATTCAACCGAACTCGGTCTGTTCGGTCAACTGAACTGAACTTCCGAACCGAACTCACATTTCAAACTGAACCGAATTTCCAAACTCCGTTCTGTTCGCCCATCCCTAGTTTTCTTTAGGGTGGGAGTCCGTGTATTCCCCTCTGCCCAGCCCACATGCCTGGGTGATCTTCTCAGACAGCGAGGGAACATGATGGCACACACACAGCCGGCTGCGCTGGAGCCTCAGCCTGGAAGTTTGGCCTCCAGGGGTGACTCCAGCGTGGCTGTGTCCAGCCTGCGACAGATAAGCCTTCTCTATCCCACCCTCACTGGAGCCTCAGCTACCATCCTCTACAAACAGGGACAAGACCCATCATAGTTTCACTTTTTTATTCACATAGAAAAACATCACTGTGGCTGGGATGTGCCATGCCACCAGTGGCAAGATGAGATGGGAGTTGGACTCTGGGACAGTACAGTCACCCATCACTGCTGGACTGTGCCACCCACATGCTGTGTCTCCTGTTCACCCATTCTTGCTGCCAAGAGCCCCCCCCATCCCGGGAGGGCAGCAGCCATCAAAATCCTGGGGAATGTGTGTGGGGGGGTTGGGGGGATAAAATCAAACCCCAATAAACTACACAAGTGTAGTAATCTCATGTTGAAAAACTACAGAATGAATATAAATACACAAACTTTACTTTGTAGTAAACAATCAACTCTGATCGAGGAATTGGAATCTCTCTGTCTCGGTCGCTGTGTGTGGGGAGTCGGCTCAGCTCACAGAATCAAGAGGGAGCTTGGTAGAGAGATCCCCCAATTTAAAGACAAAATTCAAAGGAGGGTAGTCTGACCCTTATACGACTTGGCCTGAACCAATAGTGGTTGGGGGTCAGGAAGAGTAGATGCGGGCGGGGGCCAGTTTCCACCGGAAACAGTTTCCACCGGAAAGGCACATATGATGCTGCACGAAGCGGCATCAAAATCTGCCGCGCAAACTCTGCAAGCAGAAAAAATACCTACGGGAAGAGATAGCGGGCACTGAGGGAAGAGGCAAGCACAGATAGCAGAAAGCTCTTCTCTCCCGACCCGTGCCACTCTGGGCGGAAGAGAGCTTTCCAGCGGAAACTGCAGCAGCAGCCCTAAAAGGGCTGTGCTCTGCCAGGGGAGGTGGGGTTTGTTTTCAAGCAGACTGTGCTGTTGATTGCTGGTGCTGGGAGCTGATGGGAGTCACCTGACTGTGTTTTCCACCCCTCCCCAGGTATGCAAGGGCTGGGCTCTGGCAGAGGAGGTGGGACTTGCTTGCAAGCCAAGTGTGCTGTTGATTGCTGGTGCTGGGAGCAGGTGGGGAGTCACTTGACAGTTTTCCACCCTCCCCCTTCCCAAGTATACAAGGGCTGGGCTCTGACAGGGGACCTGGGATTTGCTTGCAAGCAGACTGTGCTGTACCCCACTCCAGAGTGAGTGAATTTAGCACTGCAGGGGGAGGGGAAGTATGTTTTGGAACAGGAAGCAAGCTAATAATAAATAGCTTTTATTACAGAGAGGCCAAAAAAAAAAAAAAAAGGCTGGGGGGTGCAATTGAACCCTGGTCCCAAAACATAAGAATAACATTACCCATTACACCACACTAGTTACTCAGGTTAATATTAGCGCTGCTCCTACTAGATCTTTATTTACATGGGGAGGGTGTTTTTTTCTGTTTGTTCCCACTAGGGATGTCTGCCACACAGTGGGAAATTGCTTGGGGCTTCATCATGGATGGCAAAGAGTGGGTACCTAACTAGACTGTACCATCATATAGTGCAGTCAGCCCAGCCTTAGGAATTGCCGGTGAGGAGTCTGTTGCTGGCCTGGTGTTGTGACTACGAGGGAGGGATTAAGGAATGAGTCAGAACTTCAATTTAAGAAATTAAGTTCAGAGTAGAGTCCTAGGAGAGAGCCTTTTTTTCATCTGCCCCCAGGCTCTAGTAAGGAGAGCAGGGGGAGGGAGGGTAAAAATAAGTTTTGGAACAGCAAGCAGTGTAAGAAATACTATAGCTTTTTTATGGAGTGACAAAAAAGGCTGGGAGCAAGATTTGAACCTTGGTCTCCTGCAGCCCAAAGGGATAAGCAGCACCTAATCCACTACATTATAGTGGCTATATGTGTTTTTTTTAGCACTGCTCCTACTAGATCTTTATTGAGGTCACTTCTCTGGTGCTCAGGTTCTAGATAAAAGACAGTTAATGAAGCAATGTTTCTGGAGGATCATTCAAGGAAATTGGTTGCAGGAAGGGGAAAAGTAAGTTTGGAAACAGGAAGCAACCTAATACATAACTTTTTTCTTTTAAGGAGAGTCACGGAAAGAGCCTTTTATCGCCCCCTCCCCTCCCCCCAGCTCTAGTAAATGGAGCAGGTTTTTTTTTTTTGCACCCGTACTATCTGCTTGGGTTAGGGTGGGGTAGGGGGTAATTTGTTTTAGTGTGGGGTTTTTAATTGTATTATTGTTGTTTTTAATCTGTTTTAATATGTTGTTAGCCGCCCTGAGATGCTTTTAGCAGGAGGGGGCGGCATACAAATTTTATAATAAATAAATACATAAATATTTCACATAGGAGCCCAGCTTCCCTTAATCTTTCACTGATGGAGGTCCATGGAGTTATGTTGTTTTGCACTAGTTGAGGTTCTGGCTTCCTATATAATGTCTCTTTTCTCATTTGCCCTCTTCCACCATCAGTAAAAGAACTAGGACATGTTGTATCCACAGAATAATTTTAAAATGGTGTAGGGGACTTGCTTGCAAGAAGACTGTTCTGTTGGGGACTGACATGACTGTGTTTTTGAGTCTCTGTGGACCTGTATTTAACGTCAGTGCCTTTCACACTCATTCTGTCATTTCAAGTTTATTCATGCTCCTCCTTGCCTCAACACTTAGGGCTCTCTGTGGTAATAAAATCTGTCCTTGCCTGCATCAGTGCCTCTACACCAGCATACATCCAGTGAAGACATAACTCTAGGTTGCCATGGCAAACAGGATGTACCTTATCTTCTAATGGGACAATAATAATGGATAATTATAGCTAGGGCTGTTGTCTCCCTGGCTTTGACCCTTAGGCGCAGGGTCAGGAGGAAACTCTGATTTCTCTGGGTTTACCAGAGGTGCCCCAGTAACTGTTGGTATATGCAACATCCATAAGTTAAAGTTAAGTGCCTGCTGTATTAAGAACAGTAATTGACTATAGAGTCACCAGATGGCGTCACTAAGTTTATACGTACATGGAAGGGAGATGGGGTTTTACAGTTGAATTCCTTTGTTTAACCACTCCTTCTTCCCTTCTCTCTCATTGTGTGTGTCTCAGTCTCCATTTTGTCTTACTACTAGTCAGATGTATCTAAGGTCTGTGCCTGAGAAAGCTTAAGTAAAGTTCTGTTTTTAAACCTTCAGCTGCATTTGTCCTTACTGATTGCGAATCAGATATTACTCTGCAACAGTAACATGGAAAAATTAGACTTCCAGGGGCAGCTATGTCAAAGGGTACTCACAGATGTGATGAGCATCTGTCCTCCCACCCAGAGGATGGGGGAGGGCTACCCTCAGGCAGGGCAGTTTTGTTGGTGGGAACAGACATCCCTGAAGCCTGCGGAGTGGTGGGGAGTGCCACATGGCAGGTCAGCTGCATCCTCATGCTGAAGCCAGTGCCCTGCTCCCCCCACCATAACAGGCAGCCATGGCTGTGAATAACAGGCAGCTATAGCTGACTGCCATGGCAACCTGCAATGCTGGGCAATGACAGGGTTGGGAACAGATGTTCCCATCTGGTTCCTCCTGCTCTGGCCCAGCTGGGCGGCTGCTGGAACCAGACTGTAGGCCCACTTCATTCCGGGCCCACATTTCTGACCCAGCCGCTACCCCTGCCAGGGTTTGAACCAGGCCAAATATCTGGCAGTCCCGGAACAAATGTACCACTGTGATGCTGGCCCAGTCGGGCCAAAGCAGGCCCTACTGGGCCAGCGTCACATTTGTTAACAAGCAAAAAAGATGGCAGCCCATAGGGACTGCAGAACTCAGACAGCTGCAAAATGTAATTCTGTAGAAATAGACAGAGTGCTAAAATCTAGTTTTGGTTGAAGAAATTCAATCCTTTCATATAAAGCAGGAAATTTAACCCCCTCACTGATCACCAATCTCTGCAGTTGCAATCCTTCATCCAAGGAAAGGAGTTTCTATATCCACTGCTGCATGAATGCAACCTTGGCTTCTCATCTTAGCTGGTTACGGTATGATATTGAATTCAAAAGCACAGCAGCACATGCAAATGAAGACAGGCTCTCAAGCCTGCCATGCTGACTGAAGGTCAACTGAAGGTCTGCAAAAGAAACAGTATCTATTGAATTTTACAGCTTATTCTATATTGAGTGCTCTGACAGAAGTTCATGACTTAGGTAATATTCTTAATTAAAAAAAAATTCTGTAGGGAGTAGATAAGGTGAAGATTAGCAGTTTAGCTCCAAAAAACATGGAAATTGCAAGTCAAGACCACAGTCTTAACTCTCATGAATTCAAAAATGTTGTACAGAACTGATCAAAGGATACTGGCCTATATAATAGAGTTGGTTCTGGAAATGGAGTTGATTCTGCTCTGGTACCATCTGCAGTGAGGAACCCTACTCTGACCTAGGTAGCAGAGAAAGTACTAATAAGACAAAGGCCTTTTTACACGGATGGCGCAGCAGCGCCGATGGGTGGAGATGGGTGTGGACGGGTGAGTGAGCATACCCAGCGAACACCCGGCGGTGCCAAGCAGGGAGACATTTACATGGACAACGCCGCGGGTGTGTGTGTGTGTGTGGGAAGGAAAGGGGAGGGGCCTGCAAACACCCAGTGGCCAAACACCCATCCCGGGAAACACCCGGCAAACACCCGTGCGAGTACACGGTCGGCCGGGAATAGCGGGGAAGCCCCGCCCAGCACAGCGACAGCACAAAATGGCCGACTGAGGGCAAACAAAGTTGCACAACAAGGCTCCACTCCCTAGTCGCCAGGACCCACGCATGTGGGGCGGGAGGGAGATGGGATGACAGCCGCTACAAAGGAGCCAGCTCCACACAGCCCCAGCACGGAGCCCAGACAGCCCGGCGCCAGACCCCCCCTCCCCAGCACACAAACACAGCAGAGTGGCACACACACTGCAGGCAACAGAAGCACACAGAGATGGGAACATGGCTCACGGTGGGGGGTCAAGGAGGGAGGAAGGCACCCACACAACACAGGCAACACCACCACAGCCCCTGCAGAGGCACCCACACAAGGGGAGATGTCACAGCAAAGCACAACACTGACACACCAGGAAAGGAACACAAAAGCCTTTAATCAAATGGGGAACTAGCAACAGGGGGCAACAACCACAGGGCAGGGAGGGGGCAAAAGAAGGGGGGCAAACAGCGCCAGCAGAGGCAGGCTTGGGACAGAACCCCAGTCAATACGGCCAGCAACCCCACACCCGGTGCCAGCGCTCAGCCTGCACGTGGTCCAGCTGGTGCAGCTGCTCCAGGACATGCAGGTGGAGCTTCAGCAACTCCCCCTGCTCCCGGGTCCGCTCAGCAATCATGATCTGCACTGTATGGGACAGAGGGAGAGGAGACAGCCATCAGAGGTGGCCCCGGGCACCCAGGAACAGAACCCCTGTTAGGGTAGGGGGTTATAGGAATGGGAAGAACCCAGAGGGGACAGAGTCTAAGGCCCCTTTTAGACGTGCGGCGGTATCATTCGCCTCGGCGGCACGCATATTTTGAAACTTCCGCCTGGTCTAATTAGACGAGGCGGAAGTGGCTTAATATGCGCCTATTACGGCAGAGGCGCATTTTAA
>QEPC01008243.1:47267-59818 GCA_003113815.1 Sphenodon punctatus | reverse complement strand
CAATCACCACTGTATTCACTCCACAAGTTCCTCGCAAGGGGCCAGTCTCACAGCTGCGCTGATCACCGGCACCGCTGTGATGACTGCTTCCTTCTTTTATACTCCTAGCTCCGCCCCCCTGAGTGCCTGGAGGCGTGCTGAACGTCGCACAGGGTCCAAGTGCCCTGCCTCTCTGTGCTGCTGCTCTATTGGGGAATCCCTTATGCTTGTGACGTGATGCCGCTCTGCCCTGCCCCTTTCTGCGGGGTTTCCCCTCTTGCCTCCATGCTGGAGGGATCTCCTCTGGCGTCTCCGTCTCCCCTGAAGCCCCCACCGAGCCTGCCCCAGATGGGACCTTATAACCCCCCATGGAGGGACAAAGGCACAGGGTCAAGCAAACAGGCAGCACACTCACAGATGCCATCAAACAGCTGCCCTGCCACCCACATGTCCCACGCCGCCCGCTCCAGCTGGTGCACCATCGCGCCCAGGTGCAAGATCGCTAGAAGCATGACAACAGTAGCTGCAGGAGAGAAGGGACAGGGCAATGGGGAACACCCGCATCAACGGACCCTGGGAGGGCCTGGGGCAGCGACACCACCAGGGGCCCACCCCACACATTGACAGCCACCCCCTGAGGAGCACCCCAACCCCTGCATGAAGGGGGATTGGTTGGGCCACAGGCCGGGTCCACGTCAACCCCTACTCGCGCTCAGCTGCCCAACGCCCATGGTGCTGCCGCCCATCCATTGCCACCACCACAGACAGCCCACACCAACAGGGGGTGATAGCAGAGGGGAGGGTCAGGGGCACACCAACACACAGGTGAGGCCAGGGGGTGCCTGGCCGACCACCCACCGCCAATAGCACCCCTTGAGCAACCCCAGGTAGCAGCACCCAGCAGAGAAGCAGCCAGGGGAACACACCCCTCACAGCGAGTGCCCACCCCACAGGCCCAATATACCCCAGGAACACCCCCTGCACACAACCACATGGATGGGGGCAGAAGGGCCGCCAAAGGGGACGGGGCACCCAGCCACCACAGCAGCAACAGAGGCAAGGCAGGACAGAATATCACATAACAGAATTTTATTGGTGCCGGGGAAAAGCAGGCCCCCAAGCACAGAGAGGCGGAGCAGCAGGTGCAGGGGCACCCACGGCTGGGCACGAGAGGCACAACAGGAGGGTACAGGAGCACCTGCACAGCTGCCGAGATATGAAAGGGGGCCACGGCCGGGCACTGCGCCAGGGCATGGAGTTGAGCCAGGCAGTGTATCCACAGTGTACACTGCTGCCTCTTGCAAAGGCAGACCCAGGCTGGGGTAACGGCAGTGTGATTGCAGACGCAAGTGTACCCATGGGTGCGCATGGCCCCATCCCCCCCCGGTGGGCATGTGGCTGGCCCGCTCACGGGGATGCTCAGCCGGACCCAGCACCCGCTTGCCACCCCAGCACACCCCCTGCGCAGCACTAACCGCTGCCCTGCCCCCACCGGCCTACACAATACATAAGGGACACACTGCGGGACCATGCAGCACACCTCTCGTGCCCAGTCGTGGGTGCTCCTGCACCCGCTGCTCTGCCTCTCTGTGCTTGGGGGTCCGCTTTCCCCCGGCACCAATAAAATTCTGTTATGTGATGTTCTGTCCTGCCTTGCCTCTGTTGCTGCTGTGATGGCTGGGTGCCCCGTCCCTTTTGGCAGCACCATGCAGCACACAGAGAACGGCAATCCCAGGCTGGGTGCACATGGAGGAGCTCCCACGATACCAGGGCAGAGTGGGCTGTAGGCACAGGCCGGGCAGCGGAGTGCACCGTGCTCACGGCACATGCCAGCGGAGTGTGGCAGGGAGTGGAAAGCAGCAGAACCATGCTGCTGGGGGACGAGGACCCACAGTCCAGGGCCAAGCTGCTGCACCTCCTGGGCACGGGCCTCCTGCTGCTGTGCATGCTTCTCCAGCAGATTATCCTGCTCTGTCTGCAGAGTCACTGATCCGTCCTCCTGGGGACACGGCGGCGGAGGGCAGCAAACCTCTGGAGGGAAGCGCTCATGCAATGGGCGAGGCGGGCGTCTGTCCGACACCGTGCCCTGCTAGGCTCCATGGTGTCCCTCAGGGCCGGGCCAGTGCCCCCGTACCAATGTGCCCAGGGAGGGGTGGCCCCGCACAGGTCTGAGGGGAACAGGGACACCATCTGCCACCGCATTGATGTCCGGGCAGCCGAACGCTGGCCAGCGTCGGACCCACACTCATGTCTGTAGGCCTGGGACCCCCTTCAAAACAGCTGGGCCCTACCCATTACCTGCATCCGGCCCTCATTTCCATGTGTGGCCTACTGGGTCCAGGGAATGGGTCCCGTGGATTGCCTGGCAGCGAGCACCCTCCCCTTCGTTGTCGGCCGCAGGTTGCGCTGGCCCCGCACAGGTCCGTCACCCAACACAAGCCGGGTCGCATGTGCAAGTCCAGTGCACATCTGTTTCTGCCACCTCAACTGCATGAGGCATCGCTAGTCTAGCCCCCGGCCCCATTGACTGGGCAGGGAGTGCACAGAGTCCCCAAACTGCCGGTGACCCCCTGCGTGCTGCACAACCCCCCCATGTCCCCAGACAGAGGAAGTGACAGCAAGGTATAGGTACAACACATTTATTGGAGGGAACATGTACAATGTAAGGGGGTGGCAGTCACTGTCTGAGGCACTCTCTCCCCCTCTTGGCTGCACCACTAGGGCTCTCTGGTAGGTGTGCCTTGGCCGCAGCTGACTGCAGTACTCTCCGGGCGGACGGTCCGGCCTCCCTGTCCTCCACTGGCCACTCCACACCAGCCTCCGCTGTTGGTCCCTGCTTGGAGGAGCAAGAATGGGTTAAGGGATCCCTGTGTGCACTCACCTCTGTCCCTTGTTGGTGCACGGGCACTTGGGTGCCCCATAGGCATCCAGGGAGCCCCCTACTCCCCACACAAGCATGGCATGTGCCGTAGGGTGCTCCCTAATGGTGCCCCCCCCACGGGATGGCCCACCCATGGTATCACGGCACCTGCCCATTCACGTAATGAGCAGGTACACATGCCTCTGGCAATGGCCGTTGCTCCCCATCCCGTGTACTGCGTGTGCTCGGTGTGGGTTAAACAATGTATTCCCTACCAGGGTCCAGCTTCACGTGGTTCCCCAGATTACCATTGCCCCCCCGGTGTTGCACCCCACAACCTCCGGGGGCCCGGGGTGCTGCGGCCTTACCTGTGGGGGTGAGGCGGCCACAATGGGTGGTTGCTCATCCTGGGGTGCACGTTCTTGGGGTGGGGGCATCAATGCCCAGTGGAGGGGTCAGGGTGGCAGCAGGGGTGGGACCACGGGGCGTTTGGGCTGGACGGGTGGCCCCGCAAGCTGGTCCGGTTGCCCCATGTGGGGGAGGGGGACCCCATGGACCAGGCCCGGGTAGGGATGCTGCTGGGGGAACCATGGGTGGCTGAGGTGCAGGGGGGCCACCTGCACCAGTGGAAAGCCACCATGGTGTTTGTCAGCTGCCGGCCCTCCTTCTGTGCCATGGCGTGGCCTGTCGCGCTGGGGGTCATACCACAGGGCCTCCATGGCCTCCCCCATGAGGTCCATGAGTCATGTGGCCTGACCCTCCAGTCCATCACAGGCACACCGCTGCTCACGTTGGAGGGTGGAAGCCTGGTGCCTGTCCCAGAGGTGCTCGGTGCGGGACCGGGCCATCATGGCAGCCAGGATCTCCCGGTCCCTTTCCCCTTCCCCTCTGATGAGCTCCTTGGTGAGTGCAAGCTCCCAGGAGTGCACCTCGGCTAACCGTTGTGATTCCGCCAGCAGCTCCCTGCTGAGATCCTCCCTCCAGCGCCGGTTCCTGGCCCCCATCTCTCGGTTCTGCTCCATGCTGATCCCCTTGTGCATGCGGGCACCTGGTCTGTGAACGGGAGTTTGGACACATCGTTAGGGCATCCGAACTGTGTGCTCCACTGCCCACCAGCACCGGACCCTGGCGTGCCTGGTGGGGCAGCCCCCATAGTGCCGCAGCTCCCCTCTGCCCCCCCTGTGGGGTCCCCCTGCCTCACCCTGTCATGGCATGTCCCCTAGGCTGCCGATCGCTGCAGGAGGGGCCCTTGATGGTCAGGTGTGCCGTGGGAGCTGCTGTGGGCCCTCCAGCCCCTCCCGCCTGCCCCCCTCTGCCCAGCCCCTGGTGGGTCCTGTCAGTTGCTGGTTGCAGACCCCCCGGGTGCCTGCCCCCCTATACCACTGTCCCCCACTGCACCCAGCCCCCCTGTAGCCCCTGGGCCTATGTGCCCTGCCGTGGAGGTTCACCCACCTGGTAGTGGGGGAGCTGCCTGGCCCCCCTCATCCTCCTCCTTCACCGCAACCTCCATTTTTTGCACCTCCAGGCTGCCTTGTGCTGCAATGGGATGGGTTACCATGAGTGTTTTCCAGCCCCCGGCCTGCAGCGTCTCTGTCCGGGCCGTTCCCCAACCAACCCACCCCCAGCCCCGCTGGAGCGCGCATACCTGGATCCAGTTCCTCTGATTCCTGGGGGCCGTCCTGGGTCTCCACTGACTCTGCGCGTGCCCCTGTCCGTGTGGCCAGTTGACCTGTGGGTGTGCACAGTGTGCGATGGGCCGGTGCTCAGATCCCCAGGGTGCCTCCTCCCGCTGTGGGATAGAGCTGTCCCCTTCCGCTTCCTGGCTGGCCTTGCCAGGGGCACCTGCCCCCCCTGCTCTATGGGGTCTGTCAGGGGGGGCTGCATGGTGGCCCTGTGCCTGCCCCTGGTGAAGGCGCTGCCGTGTGCGTGGGAGGCCAAAATGTCCCTGTCTATGCAGAGGAGCTTGTCCAGCTCCTCCTGGAAGCCACCCCAAGCTGTCCTCAGGAGGGGCGGGATATAAATTGACAAAATAAATTATTATTAATAATAATAATAATAATAATAATAATTTTTTTAAAAACTCAGCTGTGCGCATGGCCCGGCCGGACTTGAGATTATTGTCCCTGATATGTTTATATCTGGATCTCAAGTTCTTTGCCTGCTGCATGCATTGGTTTACATCCCTATGGTACCCCTGCTGATGCATCTCCTGGGTGATGACTTCATACACCTGTCTGGTCTTGTAGCTTCGCACCAGGTCGTGCTGAACCCTTTTGGACCCCCACACTCGTATGAAGTCCCTGACCTCCTGCCTGGACCAGGGCACCCCCTTTTGGGACCTGCGTGTGGGGGGATGACCGGCTTGGCGGCATGGGGCCTGTCCTGTGGATGTGGTAGCCATGGTGGTGGTCGTGTCCTGTTGGGGGTAGTGCATTAGAGGTTACTACGGCTCCTGCTGGCCCCCTCCACCCACCCATGGGGTCAGCCCCCCTCCCCCCTGGGGTTCCCTTTTCTCACCTGGCTGTCTGGGAGGCCCTCCTCGGCCGTCGTCCCAGTGGTGCGGTGCTTCGTTGTCTGGGAGCTGTCCTGTGGGAACGGGGGACTGGTTTATGCTGCTGCCCCCTGCCCTGTGTGGTCCAGGCCCGGGGCGCGGCCCTCCCCTCCCGGGGGGGTGAGTTCCCTTGCGCTCACCTCGCTCTCGCTGCTGCTCCTTGGGCTGTGCCCTTGGGAGGTGCTGGGCTGGGGGTCATCCACTGGGGGGGCTGTCGGTGCGGCCCCTCCGCCCTGTGCCACAACATGTGCGCTGTGTTACTTCCTGGTGTGTTTTCCTGCCCGTTCCCCCCCCCCGTTGTTCCCCCCCTACCGACGGTCCATTACCCCCCATGCCTTATACCTGGGGTGCATTCCCCCCCTGCACTGCCTTGCCAGGGCTTCTCCCTCCCTCGGGTGCCCCAGGGTCCCCGTGCTCACCCGTCCCCTTCCCCCGTGTGGGGCGTTGCCGACTCCCTTTGCCTTCTCATGGGCCTTCCTGGTCACCATCGTGGGAGCCCACGTGCATGTGTCCTGGTTCCTCCCTCCTTTACGGGCTCTCAGACTGGACGTCTGGCATCCCCCTGCCCTGTGGGTGTGTCTGCGTGGCAGCACGTGCATGTCCCGTGGTGCCGGTGTATTGGGGCTCTGCCGGTCTGGTCCATGTGGATGTGGGTGTTTTGGCTTTTACACGGACGCTCGGGTATTGAACACCCATCTCCACCCACCTTCATCCACCTTCACCCACGGAGGGTGCCGGCTCCCTCCTGGCTGCTCTGTGGGTGTTGGCCGGTGTCAGCGGGTGGGTCGCACATGCGCCCCACCCACTCATGGACATTTACATGGATGCTCTCCCACCCATCCAATGGGTGTTTCCAGGTGTTTGTGGGTGGGTGGTGTCCATGTAAAAGTGGCCAAACAGTCTTGCTAAGAATCATATTTAGGGATCTAGATAACTGAATGTAGTTTATGTTGTTTAATCCTCATTATTAGTAGCAACTGTCTGTAATCTTGAATCTGTTTTCATTGTCTACTTTAACATGAACTCAATTTATTTTTATAAAGTTTTCTTTTATACTAAATTTGACTTGCATGCATTTGCTGAAACTGGTTGAAAAATCCTGAAGTGTTCCTCTGGTCATATACAGAGATGAGCCTACCAAAATACATTTTCTACGATTTGGGAAAACCTCAAATTACAGATTATTACAGGTTTGCATTAGGGATGTGCAAACACCGGGGGGTTCGGGGTTTGGCCTGTTTTGGGGTTCGCCCCCCCGAAACCATTTGGATTCAGACTGTTCAGTTTTACCGAACCCGTTTGGGGGGCGGGGGAGTCCGGTTTTCCCTCCCCCCTCAAGGCTGTGAGGGTGGAAGGGGCTCCAGGGCACACCTCCCCCCCACCCTACGCAGCCTGTTAAAAAATAAATAAATAAACAAAATCCCACCCCAGGGATCGACCTTCCTGGTGGTGCTGGGGTTCCAGCCTTGGGTCTGCTGGCAGCAGTGATGGCGGGTCCAGCTCCAGTGGCACTCTGGAGCTCTTCAGGCCTCTTTTAGGCCTTCCGGGAACTGAAGGAGGGTTTCCAGCCCCTTCCAAAAGGCCTAGAAGAGGCCTGAAGCACTCCAGAGTGCCGCCAGACCCGGGGCCGGAGCCCTGGCACCACCAGGTAGGCCGATCCTTAAAAAAAAAAAATTTCCAGGCTGGGGGTGGGCGGGAGGTGAGCCCCAGTGCCCCTTTCACCAGCGCAGTCTGGAGGGGGGAGGGGAAACCGGATTCCCCCCTGTCCCCCACCCAAATGGGTTCAAAACCCAAACTTTGTTCAGACGGTTAGGGTGGGGGGCAGTTTTGGTTTGGGTTGTTCACGAAAGGCCTGAACACCCCGAGTTCAGGCCAAACACTGAACCCCTGAACTTGTGACTGTGTTTGGCACAATGAGAGTGGGTGGAGAGACCTGTGGTTTTAAGAGCAGTAGACTGTGAAGGTTCAGAATGGAGAAACTGAGTTATGGTTGTGTCTGGAGGTGCAGTGGGGTTTCAGTTAAAGTGAACCCCAATTCCTGATCACAAATGCATCCCAAGTATAGTAGTAGTAGGTTTATTTATGGCATGTAGCCAAAAAATCTTTAAATACAATCAAATTGTTATAGTAAAAACATAAAAGCCAACACCATATGACATTTCATAACAATTACATTTTAACAATGTCTCCCGTATCATCTAAATCTCCTATAAAAATATTGCCTGCTCCTCTGAGGAGCTTATTGACAGCTAGGACCTTGCCCCTGAGAATGTTGTTCTTCTGGTGGCTGCAGCTTATCCCTAGATGCCTTGCTCTTCTTGGATCTTACTGGTGGCTACAGCTTAACCCCTGAGTGCCTCGCTCTTCTTGGGGTTTGCTGACAGCTACAGCTTGGCCCCTGAGTGCCTTGCTCTTCTCAGAGCTTGCTGGTGGCTATAGCTTGGCCCCTGGTTGCCAAGCTCCTAACCCCTGATCTCAACATCCCAAGTGTTAGGGGTGTGCATGTTGTTTTCGTTATTACAATAACAATAATGAAAAGTGTCATTTTCATTATCGTTATTGCAATAACAAAAACAACAACTGATAATAACGACAATAACAAAAATGACAATGTCGTTATCGTTGTCGTTATTATTAGTGCTGTGGCAGTTCGGTTTTGGAGGGAAAATGTGGAGAGAGGGGGAGGGAGCAGACATCTCGGAGCCCTAGACATGGATGAACTCTTGAACTGTGCCTGTGTTGGGAGGGGCAAGCAGCTTAACAGTATCTGATGGATGTATCACTGGCCAATGAGCAACGCAAGCAGGCCCCAACAGTCTCATGGCACTCTGTGATTGCTCAATACCTGCTGCCTCCCACAACCAATCAGGAGGGTTCTGTGGGAGGGCACTGCAAACCTTTATAATGGGAGGGCCAGGCTTTTTCTCTCCATTCTGTGAGAACTCTGCTTCTCAGGTTGCATTTACAGAACGGTGATCCTTGCACTAGGGATGGGCGAACAGAATGCAGTTCGGATGTTCGGATGTTCGGTTGTTCGGTTCGAAACCCGAGTTCAGGTTCTATGGTTCGGTTCAGCCGAGTTCGGGTTGGCTGAACTTGGCCAAACAGTCAAAAACAGCGAAACTGAAACCGAACCAAAACTGAAACCTATATTTTTTTTGTCGTAAAAAGACATTTTTCCTGCCCTCGAATTAATCCGAATCAATTTGAACATGACTGAACTGTTCGGTAATTCAAGTGTTGGGTTCAGACGTTCGGTTCTGACGTCCGAACAGACTGAGTTCGGTCCGAACTCCAAACATCCGAACTGCGTTCGCCCATCCCTACCTTGCACACAAAAAATCCTCCCTAGCCCTCATTGTATTACCAATACCTTTCCTTCTGCATGCCCTACATTTCACATTCTGCCTTTCCCTGCCCTTCTCCCCCATCTACATTATATATAGATAGGTAGTATAGATTAGATATATATATTATAGATATACAGATTAGATTAGAATAGTTATATAGTTATATAGATAATTGTTTAGATAATAGTTAATAGAGAGATTAGATATTATATAGGTATTTAGGCTAGTTTATTTTATTATATATATTAGGATTATAGGATAGGTATATTGTATAAATATAGGTTAGGTTTAGCTTATGTTTTGTATATATAATTAGATCACATACACATAGCATATTTGACTGTGTGTGCACTTGTGTGTACAACTTACGTAGTACAATGAGACAAGGAAGGAGTAGTTCAAGTGGCCCTGGTAGAGGCCGTGGGCATGGACATGCGTGTGGGGGAGTTAGCAAGCCCGCTGCCACTTTTGCCACTGGTGGTAGCCCACTGCCCAAGCTGAAGAGACCCGATTTTTCCCCCTCAAGGCAGCAGGTCTTATCAGGGGAACAGGCTGCAGCAGAGATGTTGGGAGTGGCGTCTGTGGAAGGCAGGGAGCCCCAGCCTTACACTAATAGCTGTGGCCCTGGAGGAGGGAGCCAAGGGCAAGGGGGGTGTGTGTGTGTGTGTGTGTGTGCAGCAGCAGTAGCAGCACTACATCCCTGGCACTGGCAGCAGTGATTTTTCACTAGGGGCAGCAGATAATATGGGGAGCTGCAGCAATAATGGTGATGTGGGTGCTATTGCTGGGGGTGGTGCACCCACCCCTCCTGGGCAGGCTTCTCCCTCTGCCCCCCCACCCCCCGGGATTTGGAGGATTTAATTCGATGTTCGATGAGGGTATCTTGCAGGATCAGAGAGACTGAAGGGAAAGTACTATCAAAAATGCACAGAAAAAAAAATCAGCTGAAAGATGCATCTCAAGCCAATGTTGCTGCCTCTTGCGATTTTTTTTTTTTTTTTTTTAATCACAAGACTCTAGCTATTCAGTTTTTCTTAAAGATCCAGCTTCTGGTCATTATATGAGAATCTCTGCATTAGTGTTAACAAAATATAAGATTTTATTCCCTGTGGTTTTAGAAGCATCATTCCATTAATGTGTGCAAAAAAAGATGGCAACTACAGAGTTAACCCTTAATCTTTTTTTGAACTTGCGATTTTAGTGTGGCCTGACTTAAGATTCTGAATGCTTGGGGGTGACTCCTTATTATGGGCTGCTCTCAAACTACTTGATAGTATGGTCTTCTTTTTCTAGGAGATCTGCATTCACTAGATTTTGTTTAAATGTTTTTGAGTCTGCAGTTCAAAAGGGTCGTTTCAATGGAGTCCCTCTATTAGATAGACTTTGCCCTGTGTGTAATCCAAACGAACTTGAAACCAGTTTCCATGTCTTTTTTTATATGCCCAGCATATGATACCGTACGGATGAAATTTTTATTTTTGTATATTTGTAATTTTTACTGTTCTTTACCCGAGTTATTGATAAAGCTGCTTGATCCGGTAGATTCTTATAAATCTAGAGCAGTAGCTGCTTTTTGTGATTCTGCAGCAAAAGTACAATGGCGGATTTTGGAACACTTTATTGATTAATTGTATTTAAATATAAGTTTTGAAATGCTATCTTACTTATTTGTAAGTTGTGTGTATATTTGTTCATGCTTATGTTTATATAACCTATGGTTAAAAACAATAAAATTTTCTTCTTCTTGGGGGTGACAATACAGTTTATCTTTCGTTCCAAGAATTTTAGGGGCAGAGAGCTGTGTCCTGCTAACTTTTAAAAAGTTAGCAGTGCCTCCACTGCTTCTAGGTCCCCAATTTGAGTCAAACTTTGTGAAGCGCTTTTACCTCCAGCTGAAGTCAATGGGAGCTGTGAAAAGCTCAGCACCACCAACCAGTCAGGCCTGAAGTTAAGAATTTAATTTTGGTGGTTGCTACTGAAAATTAGGATTTGGCAATTGGTGCCTTTCTTTCTCTCTCTCTCTCTTAAATGAGGATAGCCCTTCACTGACAGGCTGTGAACTGCAGAAGCTTACAGAGTGTTAGCAGCTTCTTGAATGAAAAGCACATACTGTAGTGGCTATTTCTGGGAACAGGATTGGGTCCGCAATGAAATTAATCAGCAAAGCTCCTAGTAGGTGCAGAACTCGCCTCTTTGAGTGAAAACAGACATGCATATAACTCCACTTTAACATTTCTTAGGCATGTTGCAGGGCTGTAATGTATTGGTACCCTATGCAGCCCTGCAACGTGCCTAAGAAACGTTAAAGCAGAGTGCATGTCGGTTTTCACCCTTTGTGCAAATCAGATGAGTGAAGCTAGCAAACACTTGCTATTCCTTTAATTATGGCAGAAAGGGAGAGAGAGTCTCTGTGTGTGAGAATCTGTGTGTATATGTGAGAGGTGTGTGTGTGTATGTATGTGGGAGAAAGATCAGAAAGAGAGTGTGTGTGTAAGAGTGTGTTTGTGTGTCAGAATGAGTGTGTGTCTATCTATGTATGTGAGTCTATGTGAGAAGGATTGTGCGTGTGTCTGTGTGTGAAAGAGAGATCAGAGTGTGTGTGTAAGACAGTGTGTGTGTTTGTATGTAAGTGTGTGTGTGTTTGTCAAAGTGTGTGTCTATGTCTATGTGTCTATGTGAGAGAGTGTGTGTGAGAGTGTGTGTCTGTCTATGTGTGTGTGTGAGAGAGTTGCTCCATCTCTCGCCCCATGCCCCCCTCCTCCCTCACATGGCTGTCCCCTCTTCCCACTCTCCCCCTGTGCCCCCATCTCTCCCCATGAGGCTGTCCTGTTGGCTCCCATCAACTGATTATGGGGTGGGGGCAGCATGAATTGATTATGAGGGCACAAATGAACTGATTATGGGTGGGGGCAGCGTGAATTGATGGGGGCACAAACGAACTGGTTATATATCTAGAAGAATGTCTCTTTGCATGGCATAATGTGCTTAATAGACTGTATTTTGGGGTGTCTTGTGTGTTTGATTGTGGCTTGGTCATTTGGAATTTAGTGCTCTGCATGTGCACTTTATTACTTGCTTTCTGCTTGTGGAATGTTTGTAGTTGGAATTGTGGGAAACACCCAGTTGTAAACCATCATTGAGGGTGCAGTGAGCACAGACAATCTCCATTTTGAGGAGGGGCAGAAGCACCTTTAAAGTTAATTCACATGCATGCGAGCTGGGCAGTGCCCCTAGGCCCTCCGGCAGCAAAGAAGACAAAGGGGAGCCCCTGATCTTTTTAGGAGCTAGCAACATCCCTGCCGGCTTCCACCAGTGGCAGAAGTGCCAGCAGACACCTGCCCCAGACTTCTCAGAAGTTGAACACCTTCTTCCCTTTCTCATTATAATGCAGTAGTATAAGTAGGGGTGGGAAAACCGGTAAATCCGGTATCCGATAATGCCGGTACTGGGCGTACCGGCATTATCGGATCCAACCCGGTAAATCCGGTCCCATTACCAGATTCCGGGTACCGGATTTTTTTTACATTGCAGCCATTTAAATGAATGGCTGCAATGTAAGTCCCACCAAAAAAGTTTTAAAAAAACCCTCCCCGAGTCCAGGCTGCGCAGGTGGAAGGGGGGACACCCCCCACCCACCCTGCCCAGCCTGGATTTTTGTTAAAAAAAAGAGCCGCCCCCCCAGCACCAGCGGCCGCGGCATCCACGCAGCCGCCGGTAAGTATAGACCCGATCCCTGGGGGGGGTGTTTAACACCCCCCCAACCCCCCAGGGATCACCCCTACTACAAGTGACAGTGCTGCTGTACCTTTGC
>QEPC01008243.1:30065-43582 GCA_003113815.1 Sphenodon punctatus | reverse complement strand
CCTCGCCTCTCAGTCTGTTTTTATTTAAACAAAAATCCAGGCTGGGCAGGGTGGGTGGGGGGTGTCCCCCCTTCCACCCGCGCAGCCTGGGAGGGGGAGGGGGAACTTGGAAGGATTCAGACATTTATTTCATTGAGTTCAATGGGGACACAGCGCCCCATTGAACTCAATGAAATAAAACCGGTACTGGTATACCGGATTTAATCCGGGAATCCGGTTTTTGTAGAACCGGTAACTGGTAAATCCGGTAACCGGTAATGGGCCCGGGGTCCCACCACTAGTACCCCGAATATCTGGATTAATCCAATACTGCCAGTACAGCAAAATACTGGCAGTATCAGATTCTGAATGATCTGAAGTTCCCACCCCTAGTAAACATCCCTCTTCCACCAGCACAGGTTGAGACTGCTAAGCCCCTGTCCACATACATACCCATGAATGGGGATCATGTTTCAGCTCCCTCCCTGCATAGCGTGACCCGGAGGGGGAGGAGGAGGAGGAAGGGGAGAGTCACAGCCATCTCTGGAAAGCCTATAGGGTTGCCACCTTTGGTCAATTTTTACCTGAAACTTCCATTTTGGCCTATGGGCGATCAACCCACCACAGGTGGTGACCCTACAAGCCTACTCTCCGCAGCTGTTGATCTAACTGAGAATAGGCAGCACCTTGGTGAGATTCCCAAGTGGAGGGAGAGTATGCAAAGCCCTGGGGAGCTTGGGGAGGGAAGCAGGGAGTTTGCCAGCAGAGCTGAGCAGTTCTGAATGACTAGCTCTGCTCTAGGCAAGAAGGAGTTGATGCACACATTAACTCTGGGGCAGCCCCCACACAGAAAGCCCAAATAGCTGCTGTCAGCTCATAGCCCAAGCTTGGCTGAGCTCCGCTCCCCCAGCAACAAAATCTTCCCACACATCTGAAGCGTGCCCCCTGCTGCTGCCTCGTCCATCCCTACTGGATCAAACTGCAGTAGCTGACTGGGGCTGTGCTGTGACCCATTTGTGCCTCCAGCTCCTGAGCCCACATGCCCTCCCTGCAAACAACAGCAGCAGTGGCAACATGTTGAGGGCAATACAAACAGCATCCAAGCAACACCCCCTCTCACTGTTCAATCGCCTTCCTCCAAGGCAGTGGGAAGAACACACTCGGCACAGTGTTGCCTTCCCCTTGGCTGAGCCTGCACAGGAACTAGGGATGTGCAAATGCGGTTCAGAAGTTCGGAGTTTGAACTGAACTCAAATAGTTTGGTCGACCGAACCGAACTTTCAAACTGAACTCGAATTCGACCGAACTGTTCGGTTGAATTCGAACCAGTTCAGAAGGCCAAAAAACCCCAGTTTTGAATGTACAAACTCGGTTCAGAAGTTCAGAATTCAACCGAACCCGAATAGTTCGGTCGACCAAACCCGAATAGTTCAGTCGACCGAACTCGATTTTCGAACCGAACTCGATTTTCGAACCGAACCAAATTTCCGAACTCAGTTCTGTTCGCACATCCCTAACAGGAACTTTATGTATGTTGTCTTTTGGGCTGTGGTTTCTCTTGCTCACACGCAACCTGCGCAATTCCTGCATGAATCTGAAACATTATTTTCCCTCCATCTGTTAACATGGGAACGTCAAAACATCATAACTTAAAAACTACATGACAAATTTTAAAAATCCAAACTCAGGAATGGAATAGAATGCACACTTGAATTTCATGACACCTCTACACCTCCTAATGAATAATATTAAACACACTTTTCTGTGTCAAGAGAACCGGTCACAAAAAAACTGTTTTGTCTCCAGTTTCCAAAATCACATATCTCAGCTGCATCTCAACTAATCTGTCTGAAATTCAGAAAGCTTCTACCAAAGCAATCCTACCTGCAAAATTTCACTGTGATAGGATAAATCATGTCAATCTTATAACAAGTAGAATTTTCATGATTTTAACAGAGTGCAGCTCACGTTAACAATAGAGCCATTGATGTACTTTCTCTGCAACTGACTAACAAATGCCATTTGGACAATATGAAAAGCAGAAAAATCAATCTTTTCTGGAATACTTAATAATATTGTACTTTTTATACATAAAGAAACCACTGCACAGAAAGGAATAAAGGAGGTCCATTTTGCACACTGCAAAAGTACCCTTTTGATTATTGCAATGCACGCAAAGAATTTGTAGAAGGTGGAACTACAGTAAAAATCCCTGGTACATTTATGCATTAAAAAAAGAAATGTAGGTGATTTTTAAAGTCCTAGTCTAGTGAGATATACAGCACTGAATGTTTGAGGGATTATGCTGTGCTCTGTAAACAAGATAAATAGCCATTCTTACATTATTGTTCCACTATGAACCACAAACTAATTAAATGAATGCCATCTCTAGCTGTTCCAATATCACAAGGGCGTATACATGAATGCACTGAAATTAGTCAATATTCTCTACCTTGCAGTTACGTAATAAAAGCAAAATAGAAAGAGAATCAATTAAATTGAAATTCAGGTAGCAAGTGAGACAGACTCTACCTCTCTTGTCCTGCCACTTCTACCAAGGGTGCTTGGCTAGCTCAGATTTTACTGGGCACCCGGGGGTGAGTACTTCAAAAGCTTCCTCTGACCCCACAGAAAAGCTCCTCAAAGTTTCAATATGAAGTCCCAATATGAAGTGCGGGGCAGGGGGAGAAATATGAAGTTCCATCAATGTTCAATATGAAGTTCTTTGAAAATAACTTCACAGCAGAATGCTGCCTTTCAGGAATACATGCAGGGCAACATTTACAGCAAGTTCAATTTTATCTATGGCATTAAGTCAAAATAAAAATAAATAAATAAATATACATAATGAACAAATACAAATAAAAATAATAATAAGCATATACTTAATATGAATCATGTACCCATATAAGATCTAACAAGCATTTTACATCAATTATAACTCCTTTGGTACCATACACAGAGGAATCATTGGTTTCAGCATCCCTTAATTAATCCTTTCTAAACCACTCCTTCAGACATATTTCTTGGTAGGTATCTTTAAATAATTTTCATATTTTACAGCCTCAATATAATAAGGAAGTAATCAACGACCTTATATTTTATGACGTATCTTCCTGGCTCCTGTTACATAGGCTGCTAACGTGTTCGGTACTCTCAAGGAGCTGCTCTGAAGTAACCAGTTTTTTCAAAATGGCTAAACAATTTTATCGTATCAGTAATCCCTGTCCATATCCGCCTTGCCCCCTCCCTTCATACCTTCAAATCTCTCCTTAAAACTCACCTCTTTCGCACTGCTCTGTCTGACTCTTTATCCTGCTGAGCCACTATTCCTATACCTACGATCCTTGCAACATGGACCTGCCTGCTGTCATTCTCATCGTAACCAAGCCAAGTACGTGCACTTGAGACCTCGCATCTTCATGAATGTTAGACCCCTTGTCTCTCCCTCTGTTCCCCTTCCTAAGTCTCTCCCCAGCTCCTGTCTCTCAGATTGTAAGCCCTAGGGGCAGGGACCGTGTCTATTTTATTACTTTGTAAAGTGCCAGGTACACTGCTGGCGCTATATAAATGTTTGTTAATAATAATAATAATAATAATAATAGGGATCAGGTATCTATCTCTAAGTAACTGATACAAAGGGCAAATCTATAAAAAATTAAGAATAACCTCTCCTAACAGACATGGGCAGATTATTAATTTATAAAGCACCTTAGCCCACTTCTGCACCATCAGATCTAATTGAAACATAATTTCGTTAATGACTCCCTGTGGTGGGAACAGGGAGTCATGGACAGATATCATGCTTGTGTCCAATCTGTTTGAATGTATTTGTATTACAGAGGGATATATCTAACCTCAGTTGCTGCTGCCAAACCCTCTTGTACTGATATATCTAGAAAACGCCCTATGATAACCTGTTTTTCCCCTGGTAAGGGGGAGCCTCTGAATGTCCACCAAAGTATCACCAAGCTCAGTCTTTAGAAATGTTCTTTTTATATTATAATAGCAGGCATGTGGGGGGTTACAGGATCCTTCTATCTTGAGCAAATCTTGTTTAGGAAATTGGTTTGGTAAATATGTTCTTATCTTAAGCCAATATATTATTGGACGTAATTTTGCTAGGGTGGCTACAGTGAGACAGGAACAGTTGTTCCTGTCTCAGTTCTCACAACAGTTCTTGGGGTTCCTGAGTGTACTGCCAAAAGCTTCCTTAAAAAGGAACTTTGAGTCTTCTTTATGATCTCTAATGATTTGCTGTCATGCCCCTACAACTCAGAGCCATACAACAAATTAGAATCTCATTTTGTCTTCCCTACTTTTAAGGCCTTAGTCCAGGGTCTCCTATTAAATTTGTTTTAAAAGGATAAAATCCCCCCTGCAGCTGCCCTGCGAAGCCTTTACCATCATTCTCTGTGCATGGTCTGACCAATTTAAGGTTCTAGTAAAAGTTAATCCAAGAGAGGTAAATTTCCTGTCTCCATTAGTTGTTTATCTACATACCACCCATGAGTCCTCTTGAGCCCAAAAGTCGTAGCCTTGGACTTGATCATATTAGTCACTAAGTTATTACTCAAGCAGTAGTCATTAAAAATATTAATTAATTTTGGAACATGACTCCCTGGACTCCCTGTACAAAGTTGACCTATTCCTTATCCGATTCTTTGTTCCTCAACCCTGCAATATTCCAACTCATTAAGATCAGGTCCATTGTCCTCTTAACCTTATAATTTAGTCACTTCTGTGCCACTCTATTATCCAGTCTCCAACTAACTTTGCTCTTGTCAGTGGAAAGGGATAGATAAGGGAAGGAATAGGGGTTCAAGCCATTAAGACTCTGATAAGTTACATGTGGGGTTAACGATTCCTTCAGGATAGAATTATGGCCTAATGACTTCACAGTAGTCAGGCCTCTATCATCATAAGGATCAGAGCTCTCAAGGAACCACTGGACCAGGGGTAGGTACAGTCTAGCACAAACATTCAGGGTTAGGTGGGGAGAGGGAAGAATCATGGTGTGAAGGGTGAAAGGGAGGCAGGGAAAGGGGTTCTTGGAGCAAAGGGCTGGGCTTTCACGGTCCACGGGAAGGAATGATCCCAGGGAGGGGGGAGGTAACACACTCCACAACCGCAGCTTTCACCAGTCACTCACTCAAAGACAGAGAAACAACAAGGGCAAAACACTTCTACTCTCCACACAGGGAGGCAGTAGGGATTAAACACAAGTAACACAATAACAACAAGTAAGTACATCTAGCTTTCACACAGGAGGACCAGCCTCTCAGACTCTGATTACCGGCAAGGAGACTAGGCACTCACTTCCTTTTAGTCCCTAAGCCTCTCCTTCCTTCCTCATTGCTCCAAGAGCCTTGCAGAGCCCCTTACAGGTGTGGGCCCCACCCTTATTTTTGATTGCTTCTGTTTGCCTTCTGCTTCTTGTGCCTGCTTCTGGGTTTTTTTCCTGTGCTGAAGTTTGTGGCTGGGATAGGGGTTCCTCGTGGTCTGGTGGGGGGGGGGGAAGTTGGGGTTTTCCCCATGGCAGTCGGGCTCCAGGGTTCCCAGGGAGACCCCTGCCCATCTTGAGGAGCCTCTATGGCCTCGGTGCCACCACATGGGGCTGACAGCTCTCTTGAGAGTACTGGTCAGCGAAAGAAGAAGTACACCTGTTTAAGTCATTACATAGGTTATTAAAACATCTATGGTGTCTTTCCTTGACCAAAGAAACACTCCTTGTCCTAGGCCATTTTTAGACGAGGGCGGCAGCATCCGTGCTTGTTTCTCAAAAGATCCAGCAGCCCGTTCTACACGTGACACTGCCACCGAATACGCGCATGCGCGGGTGATGCGCATCCATTTCCGGCCGTGAACTGGTGTTCACGGCCGGGTCGGCGATTGAGGCCGGTCATACATGGCCAGAAATGGATGCGCTTCACCCGCACATGCGTGTAGTCGGTGGCAGTGTCATGTGTAGAATGGGCTGCTGGGTCTTTTGAGAACCAAGCGCGGGCGCCGCCGCGCTCATCTAAAAATGGCCTGAGTATTCCTCCTGTTCCAAAGAATCAAGGGGAAGGTATCCTCTTCAACTTTTAGACCCATCATAGAAGATTCAGCCATAGCCATTACTATATGCCTTAACCTCCTTGACCTCTCTGCTGCCTTTGACACTGTCGATCACTCGCTCCTCTTGGACTCGCTTTACTCTTTGGGCTTCCGTGGCTCTGTCCTTGACTGGTTCTCCTCCTACCTCTCTGACCGCTCCTTTAATGTCTCCCTCCCTGAGTCGACCTCCCCCTCCCTTCCCCTTTCGGTTGGGGTCCCCCAAGGTTCTGTCCTTGGCCCTCTCCTCTTCTCTATCTACACCCTGTCCCTTGGCAAAATTATTGCCTCCCACGGATTCCAATACCATCTCTACGCTGATGACACCCAACTCTATCTCTCTACCCCCTCTCTCTCTTCATCTATCCGCTCACGCCTCGTCGACTGCCTCTCTGATATCTCCGCCTGGATGTCCCGACGTCAACTCAAGCTCAACATGGCCAAGACCGAACTCCTCATCTTTCCTCCCTCCCCTTCCTCTCCCTCTAACCTGACCATCTGCATCGATGGGGTCACCATCCATCCTGTTCTCCAAGCCCGTAGCTTGGGCTTCATCTTTGACACGCACCTCTCTTTTAAACCTTACATTGAGTCTGTGGCCAAATCCTGCCGATTCGCTCTCCACAACATTGCCCGCATTCGCCCCTTTCTCTCTATCTCCTCGGCCAAAATCCTTGTTCATGCCATGGTTATCTCTCGCCTCGACTACTGCAACCTCCTACTTGCTGGCCTCCCTCGCTCTCACCTGTCCCCCCTTATCGCAATCCAAAACTCCGCTGCCAAGGTCATTCACTCTGCCCGTCGCTTCGACCATGTGCAGCCTCTCCTCCTCTCCCTTCACTGGCTCCCCCTTCCTGAACGTATCCTGTTCAAACTCCTGGTTTTCACGTTCAAATCGCTCCACGACCAGGCTCCCCCTTACGTCTCGGACCTAATTTCCCTACGCACTCCTGCACGTGCTCTCCGCTCTTCCTCTGTCCCCTCCCTCACTCTCCCTCGTTTCTCTTGCTCGCCTAACCGCCTTCGACCCTTCTCCCTCGCTGCCCCTCATGCCTGGAACTCCCTCCCTGCCCACATCCGCCTTGCCCCCTCCCTCCGCTCCTTCAAATCCCTCCTCAAAACCCACCTTTTCCTTGCTGCCTTTCCCAATGCCTGTTAGTCTTTCCCCTTACTCTTACTGCCGGCCCTCCTCTGCTGACTGCTGCCACCAACCTCTCTGTAAACCAAGCCAAGCACACACACCTGAGACTTCGCATCTGCTTGAATGTTTGTTTGTCTTCTCCCCTGTCTCTCCCACTGTCCCCTCTCCTTGTCTCCCCCCCCTTTTTTTGTCTTTTAGATTGTAAGCCACAGGCAGGGACCATGTCTAATTCTATGTTCTGTACAGCACCAGGTCACATGACTGGCACTATATAAATATTTATAATAATAATAATAATAATAATAATAATAAGTAGAGATCCCGGAATCCCACCCTAATTGGTGGGAATTGAAACAAACCCGTATGCCGCTAAAGCCTGCAGATGATACCCTTCTGGATCTGCTGGTATGAAATCTTAAACCTCTTACCAAGAAATTTGCATATCTGTTCTTTCAAAGCTGTTCTTGATTAATTCGTACAAAGTTCCAGTTCATAAATTATCAAATTTTGCCCTCTCATACCTTGTTTCTTCCCCATGCACTCTTGAGGTTTTGGGTTCCACTCTAAATCCTTATAACACTCAAGAGTAATTAGTCCAGACTCGGGGGTAGATTTCTCTTCCATTGAGCTACACATGTCTTTAACAACTATTGTGTCAGGAGACGTTACCAATTGGTCTTTGATTTCTAATTTGACTAAGTTCATTACAAAACATCTCTTTAAACCCCCTCAGTTCATCGACCAGTGTCACAACATGGGTCTGCAGCTGTCTACATCCACAGATGTTTTTTGTTTCAGAGGTTGAAGCTTCCTTAAGATTAGATTTAGGGGTTGACCCCCCAATTCCATATAGGCATGTGGGGGAAGGTAGGTGGAAATTATCAAGAAAGGCCAGGAAACTGACTTCCAAATTGGAGCATAAGGTGATTGACTTTCCCCGCCACCCAAAGGTCCGTATCAAGCTGGGCCCATTCCACCTTTCCCACAGAGTCAGTCACTTTAGGGGATACTTGCCATCTGTATTGGCAAGTATCCCCTAAAGTCTTTTAATGTTCCACCAATATGAAGTTCTTATAGGGGGGATGTATATTGATCCTTAAAATTAACTACTGGGCTCCCATGACCTTCAAGCAGAGTTTTAGTCTCTAAAGAGTTACTCTTTTTCATGATAAAGTTTGTAATTTTAAGTTGGGGTTTAAGAACCTTTGCCACATTCAATTGCCCCACAGTAGATAACATAGTACTCTCGGAGCTCATAATCCCACACTAGTTCTTACCCAATACACACCCCTACCAACCACCTGTCTCTATACTTAACTTAATCAAATTAGTGCTATATCAAAGAGTAGCCCTTCACAGAAATTTACACATAACATACCCCAATGCCATGCCAAGGCCATGTACAAGGCCTGGAAGTCCTAAATATGAGCGTGCCTAGATCCTCTCAATCCCTCATCCCCTAAGAAACCAGTTCCTCTACCGTGGTCTCACCCAAACAGGCCACACGGGGGATCCGGATGAAACAGCATAGTCCATTGAGAAAGGGGGATGGGGGGAACACCCCAACTGTTAACTATAGCCAGGTTCTTACTTGCTGCTTACAGATCTGTGGCTTGCTACTCCACGAACACAGCTGGTCCCATTCCAAAGGAGAGAAATCACTTCCAAGGGGTTAGGAGCAGGAGCTGTTGCTGTAGGCTCCCTGGCCCTGAGAAGAAACCCCATCTGAAGCCCAGGAATCCATCAGAAGAGGGATGGCTTAGCCCACAGGGATCTGGCTCAGATGAAAAAAGAGAGCTTCTAGAAGAAAAAGGATACATGTCATCTTGCTGCTGGCTGGGGACATACCATCTTGCTGCTGGCTGGGGTCTGTCACGGGGGGTTGCTGGTGCTGGTGCTGCCATTGCCACCACTGCTGCCACTCTGCTGAGAAGCCTGCTTGTCGCTGCTCCTGCCCCCTGCTGATGATCTGTGGGGAGAGAAGAAACAACAGACAGTAAGTTCCAAGAGGGGGGGCATGGAAGCCGGGCACATGGGCCGGGCTTGCCCCGACCCAGAAGTGGACTGGGGAGGAGCTTCAAAGTAGGGCTGCCAGTGGTTGCACCTCAGGCCCGTCCGCTGCAGGACCGCGAGCCACAGGGCCATGGCCAAAGGGGTACAGCACTTTGGGACACTTTGGGGCCACAGGTGAAATTAAAAGCTGGAGTATAATCCCTTGGACTCATTGAGAGTTAGTAGGAAGGAGAGTGGGTAATGTGAGTCATTCGTCTCCTGGTGAGAGCAGGAGGGGATGAGGAGGGGGTGGTGTCATTGTAAGAATGGGCAGGAGGATGTTGGTTTATTATTGTTATTATAGATATATTGTAATGATTCCCTTTATTGTTGGGAACGTATTGCTGTTGTTAGGTATTGAACACTGAAGTGATGAATTATATAGTTTTATGAATTATTGTATATGTATATGAATTATTATGTTATTGAATAGTGTAGTGGTCTGGAGATTGTTTCCCCCTTCCCGGTGAGAGTGGGAGGGTAAGGATAGTTTTTGGATTCTCCCCTGGTGGCAGCAGGGCTAGAATTTTGGGGAATGATAAATATGGAAGGTCTGACTTACTCTATTATATTGTATTGATTTAGTTGCTATTGTTATTTTGTATGTTTTCACTTTGTTTGTTAGCCGCCTCGAGTCGCCATGGGCGAGGGAGTGCCGGGTACAAATAAAAGTTTGATTGATTGATATATCCATGGGGAGGGAGGGGATCCAATAAAGATTAGTCTCTGGCCGCCACCACCACAACTGCCTGCAAATGGCTCACCAAACAGCCTTCACCTGTTTGCCTTTGCCCTTCAGTCGCTGCCTTCAGGGCTGCAGCTCCCCTATGTAGGTACCTGGAATAGAGGTCACAGCTGCAGGAGATCAAGAGACCAGCCAGTCCCAGCAAACACACTCCCTTCCCAATAGAACATTGCCTTCAGGG
This sequence comes from Sphenodon punctatus, assembly GCA_003113815.1. NCBI lineage: Eukaryota > Metazoa > Chordata > Lepidosauria > Sphenodontia > Sphenodontidae > Sphenodon > Sphenodon punctatus. The sequence goes on along the minus strand of QEPC01008243.1, from coordinate 33,388 downwards.
CTGCACTTCCCCTATGTAGGTACCTGACTCACACCTAGCACTGTCCGGAATTCTCCTTGTTAAGTGCAAAGCAGATTGAAGCTCACATTCCTGTATCTGTTATCTCTAAACTGAGGTCACATCTAACTTCCAGTTCTGGCAAGTAAGCAAGCTCCAAGCCTTGTCTCTCTCTGGCAGCTGGTGTACATGAGCTGAAGTCTGAGTCTATCCCTCAGAATACAGGATCTCTTCATAGTGTTGATTTACACCAATACCCTTTCTTTCCTTTGGGGAGTTAGAGGATAACACAATCATGCAATCCAGTGGTGCTTATAATCAGCTGCTGAGCTATTTAACTGCTCTGTAGCTTCATTTCCTATATTTAATTTTTGATAAGCCCCTCAATATTTCCCTCCCTCACAGGGCAGTGATTTTTTAACTAATACCCACAAATCACTAATGTCACTGTGGAAGAAGTGAAAAGTATCATCATTAAGACAGAATATCTTTCTAAAAGATGTAATTGAGTCACTGCTTAACTGAAACGTCTGGGCTTGATGCTTGAATTAAGGGTTGGAAACAAAGTCGTTCAGGTGACATCTTTTATCGGATCAACTTCTGTTGGTGATAGATTGGAAATATTCACAGGGCCCTTCCTCGGGCATGTGGGAAGTTAGAACTATAGACTGTGTGGCCCAAAAGCTTGCACTCTCAGCAAGAAAAGTTGGTCCAATAGCAATATTCTGTAAACTACTTTGCCTCTCTCTCTTACACTTAGGGCCAACACAGAAAACAAGCTCTCTCTCTGAACTACAGTGGAATTAAGTAAGAAATTCCACAGCTGGTTTTATGCAAGAGGCCAGACTAGAGGATTACAGTACTACCTTATGGACATAAAATCTATCCAGTTAAGCAGTTCTGCCCCCTGGGAGTAGGGAGAATATATTCCTTTCTACCATCTAAAAAATTAACAATTGATGTCCAGTAGCAAAGCAAGAGACTGAGTTACCCAATGGTCAAATCTTAAAAAATAAATAAATAGTGGAGTCCCAATTAAGTCAGCACCAAGTTTAGCCTCTCTTCATCATGGTCGTTTTTATATGGACTTCCCCGTCCCCCTGCTCGGTGTTCAGGCAGGTGTGCAGGGGGGGAGGGGGAATCCGTGTAAATGGATGGCAGTGAGTGGGGGGATGGGTGTACCGAGCGGGATGGGTGGGGGTGCGTGCATGCTCCCATGCAACACCCACCTCCACACTTCACCTACCCACCTCCACCCACAGAACCCTCCAGAAAAAACCTGAGGAGGCCCTATGGGTGGAGGTGGGTGCGTGTCCATGTAAAGGGATACCCACCCACCGTGCCAAAACACCCATCCCACCCACCCCTGTTTGTGTAAAAAGGGCCCATTTCATTTTGCTCAGCTATAAGAGTCATTACCTGTGGAGCTAAAATGATCCATTCATAAAAACATGTTCTCAGTACACCAATAATAAACCCTTTTCACTTCGGTTCTTCACTGTCTACTGTGCACGTTCTTAGGTTTAATTAACACTGATATTTCTGGAAACTGCCTTTGTTCCTTGCATCCTGCCTTTGAACATTGGATTGTGATACATCTCAAGATATCCTGTGAAACCAACCTTGAAAGATCTTATGAGGAGGATTAACTTGGTGTGCATCAACACAGTACACTTCTGGAAATGACTGCCACCTTATGGTGTCTGCAAGCATTGCTCCTGTCCATTATCATCACTCTCAGACAAGTCTTCCCTATTCTGACACTTAATATTTTCTCCATTCATGACAAATAAAGTCAACCAAAGTCATAGCAACATATACTGCTGGAACAGCAACTGTAACAAGAAAGATTGGGGCTGGAGTTTGAGACAGTTTAAATTGTTGTCCAGATTTTAAAATACCACGCACAGCTATTAAACTCCCTCCCTAGCTATTTCCCTCCATTTATTTTGCTCTGGCATGCAAGCTTAGAAAACCCAGGAGTGAGTAGCCTCCTCAGCACCAAATGGCCAATGATTTATTAAGTCAAGCTACAGGCACAATAATGCTCACCATGTGGATAATAAACAGGCTTTGTGAAATAAGGCTGGAAAATCAGAAACCTTTCTTGGGATAGTTTCAAGAAAATTAAAATATGCACCAGAGCAGCCGCACACTATTTTTAATAGTTTGAAGTGTGCTTCAAATGTTAAATATACATAAACTTGGCATTTTCTACGTTGATATAATTCCACGGTGAAGGGGGAGAATATATGAATTAAAAAATAGCCCTCACTTCCATATGGAGTGGACTTTTACTCTTATACCTTGGAAAGATCTTGTTTCCTCAGGATGAAATTAGAACCTGTGGGCCAAAGAGGCTTTAATTGTGTCAACATGTGGCCTGCAATCCTGCAAAGTAACTGTATTGCTTTGTAACACTAACAATGTTCTGCAGTCAGCATATTTGCTTTGGCAGAAGTGAAATGAAGGCATGGGCCCAAATACTGAAAACATTTATGTGCGTGCAATCCCACTCAAGTCAGTGTAACTACACACTAAGGGGCCAATCCCATACTCTGTGGACCCTGTGCACACTCCTGCAGCAATGGAGGTGCGCGAGGTGCCCGGTTGGGCGTGTGTGTGCATGGGCGCGCATGGGATCTGCGGGCTATGGGATTGGCCCCCATTGTGTTTTCAGGGTTGGGGCCAAAGAGAATTATTTTAACACAGAACTGATTAAAAGAAAATAAAGAGCTAGGTAGAGAAAATGAAGAAGGTGTTTGGCAAGACTTGTTCCTTCCCTGTGTTTTCCCCAGCAGTAATATCATAGCTCATAAACAACACAACATTCTCTCTTGTGTGGGATATTCTGACATTTGGTTCGGCCCCAAATTTGAAATATCAGAAGTCAAAATTCCAAATTGATGTGATTTTAAAAAACTGATTTGATTTCACTTCTGCCAAAGCAAACATGCCGACTACAGAATAATTAGAGGTGGGACCCCAGGGCAATACCGGATACCGGATTTACCGGATTCCGGTTTCCAAAACACCGGATTCCCGGATTAAATCCGGTATACCGGTACCGGATTTATTCCATTAATTTAAATGGGGCACTGTGTCCCCATTGAAATCAATGGAATAAAAAAAATTCCTCCCCCCTCCCCCTCCCAGGCTGTGCAGGTGGAAGGGGGGACACCCCCCACCCACCCTGCCCAGCCTGGATTTAAAAAAAAAAATTCCCCTCCATTGCCAGCAAGTTCAACCCAGAGGCCCCCCCCAGCACCAGCGGCCGCGGTGTCCCAGCAGCAGCCGGTAAGTATTAGACCTGATCCTGGGGGGGG
>QEPC01008240.1:2801806-2818090 GCA_003113815.1 Sphenodon punctatus | reverse complement strand
GGAGATTTTTATTCTCCCAAGGCTTTTAGAGGATCTACTGCTGGTTCCTTTTAGCATATTCTGTTCTCCCTTTTTATCTTCCCTTGTTGTCTTCAAATGGACTTGACATTGTTTTATTGTACTGATTTTGTGAAGCACTGCGAGTGCAATTTGGTGAAGGGGTGGGGATGGGCACTATGTAAATAAAAGTATTGTTGTTATTACCGTTGTTGTGAGAAGACATTTGACTCTGCATTGCTGTTGATCTGCTCAGACTGCTGGAAGCAATAGCTTAAGCTCAGTACCTTTGGGTTAGTCTCAGTGGTTGATGGGCAGGTATAATGCAAGCTCATGCATGCCCACAAGAATACGGTACGTTCTTGCACAGCAAGCAGAGTCCAAACAGAAAGTCTGATGGGAATAATGGAGTTGCTGCTGAGGGAGAGGTCACAGGTGAAGCCACCCACACTGTATCTAGTTCAGCTACTAAGAGCTCCCCTTCACCAAGGAGCTGTGCACAACTGAAGGTACAGAGCTGTAGGGAGGGTCCCATCTTCTCATGGCAAAGCCGACGCAAGGGAGAGGATGGGCTATGGTTGCCACAGCAGCCTGAGAGTCACCTATCCACTGAAGGTCAGTCTGTCCCATACGAGACTCCCAGGAGACAGCTAGTGATTTTATCACTGGAATTTCCTCCCCTAACAAAAAAAGTTGTTTTTATTTATTTTTACCCCAGCCTTCTTGAAGGACTCAGGGCAGCTCACAACATTGAAATTAAAAAATCTAAATATAAAATGTAATACATTCAAATCCCTTAAAACCCCATCATCCCACTCTTTACCCACACCTGCCACCCACCAATTCTCCTCCCCAAACCCCCGTACCCAATCCCACTGAGCCCTATTCCTGCCTACCAAATATCTGGCCAAACAAAAAAGTCTTGCATCTCCTCCAGAAGACGAATAGGCTAGGGCTTAGACGAATCTCCAAAGGGAGGGAGTTCCATAATTGTGGGGCAGCCACCGAGACTGCGCACCCACAAGGTAACAACTTCGCTGACAGTTGGCACTCCCAAGAGGGCACCCTGGGCTGACCTCAGAGGTCGTGACGGGACATAGGGGAAGAGATATCTGGAGCCCAGACATAATCACAATTCTGGAGAGGTACCTGGCTCCAGTTAATTGGTTACGTCAACGAACAAAAAAACTTCAGTTCAAGTTACAGTTATAGGTTATGCCCATCTCATTTTAGTTTATAGGCTATTCCAAAAGGGCAGCATTAAGGTGGTGGGTGTGACATGGCCTTGCCGTAACTTTTAATTTCCTGGATTTGTAGCGTATAAGTCTAAATTCAATATTGTTATAAAAGTATAGAATAATACACTACATTTCCAGATTTGTAGCACTTAACTGTTTCCACCCAAATTCGACAAGCAACATGATGGTGAGACGCACTGACATCAAGTACAGCTCAACAAGGCCTCAATTGTAAGGAGACCCGGCCTACAGAGGGCCCATAGCAATTCAAGAGGTAACTCCCTAAACATGGGGCCATGAATAAATGAGAAACAGCCTATAGATAACATATGGCCTGGGATGCAGGGAGCCTTGGCCCTGAAGGGGGGCGTTATGTTTAACTGAATATCAAAAATTAATTATGGTGACATTTCCTTTTCCTAATAGGCGAGTCGGAGTTAGTTTGTGTCTGTCAAACCTTCTTGCATTAGAAAGGGGTCAACATGGCTATTTTGCAAAGGGCCCCGATTTCCGTGTATCCAGCATTGGCAGCCAGTTACTTCCCCATCCCTAAGCAATTCTCAAACTTCTCTTGCTTTTAGCCAACCCACAGCACCCAGTGCTCAGTGCCTAGATGTGCTTCTCACCTCGCTGCTCTGAAGAGTTATAGACATCTTCAGTTTGTTGGTTATTCTTCTCCTTCAGGGTATGGTTGACAAGACATAGTGCAGGGCTCATAATTAAGATGCCAACTCGTTGCTTTCCACTGGCAACAGTGACATGCCTCCAAAATGTGCTGGTGGCTTGAACGCTAGTTCAACAAGCTGGGGCTAATTACATGTAAAGCCCCAGGGCTGAACAGATGAAACGAAGTTCAACCCCCCACCCCAGCTTTTCCATCCTCCTTTGTCCCAGCTTCACCTCTGGCTGCATTTGTCTTTTCCATAATACATGCCTGATGGCAACTTGGCTGAATTATTCAAGCAAAGCGCCTCTTTTCCCTCCCCTCCCCAAGTTGTATTATTTATCTTATTTTCTGTTTCCATGTGTTATTTATAAAGCTTTTCATGTTGGCTCACTGGCCAGCCAGCTGATGGGGAGACTTGCTCTGCATAAAAGGCCATAAATAATCTGAAAACTGCCAGAGCGGCAGCACATCTTGGGAACTCACATTAAATAGTTGGCGACTACCCGTGGCAGTCTGATATTTCCATTCCCGCTCTAGCTAACTCCAGGGCCTTTCACGCTGCACCAGACAATTTTCTCTTTGTTACTTTGCCCTACAAGTTAAAGGGCAGTAAAAACTGAAAGGAGCCCAAGTAGAGGATATCAGGCAAGCTAGACTGAGAGGTGTTGGGGGAGTTGTAGGATGGTAGTGGATCCAATGTCCACTGGGGCTGTTGCTGGCTGGGGTGATTGATGCCTCCCTGTGGGAGGGCAGGCTGCCAGACTGCCTCAAGGATGCGCTGGTTTAGCCCTTGCTCAAGAAACCTTTGCTTGACGTTGATTCCCCTGCTAGCTATCAACCTGTCTCTAACCTTCTGTTTTTAGGGAAGGTTATTGAGCGGGTGGTGGCTCAGTAGCTCCAGGTGCATCTGGATCGCATCCATTTTCTTTGCCTGGGTTATGGCACTGAGACTGTACTTGTGTCTTTGGTTGACAATCTGTGCCTAGAATTTAACAAGGGAAATTCAATCCTACTGATTCTGTTAGATCTTTCGGCAGCATTTGATACCATTGACCATGAGGTATTGGTGACCCACCAGTGAGATCTGGCTGGGATGAGTGGGACTGTTCTTCAATGGTTCTGTTATTTCGTAGCTGGAAAATCCCAGCAGGTGGTGCTGGGGGACTGTTCATCATCTCCTCGGAGCCTCTTGTGTGGAGTGCTGCAGGGTTCTGTTCTGTCTCCCCTCCTGTTCAACATGTATATGCAGTCACTGGGTGAGATCATGAAGGGGTTCGGGGTGTGGTGCCATCAATATGCTGATAACACTCAGCTCTACTTCTCATTTTCATCTGAACCAGGCCTGGCAGTCTCGTTGCCTCCCAGGTGTCTAGCAGCTGTGGGAGACTAGATGAGGGCGAGTCGATTGAAGCTGAATCCCAACAAGACAGAGGTGATTCTGGTTGGTGGGATCGTTGATCTGGAGGGGGCGGGGGGTAAGAGATGCCTATGATAGATGGAGTTCTCCCTCCTCCTGGAAGTGCTCCTAGATCCATGCTCAGGTGGTAATTGTGGCTGGGGTCGCCTTCCACCAATTACATCTGGTTAGAAGGCTCCGGCCCTATATTTCTAATTCTGACCTTGCCACCATCATCCATGCTTTTGTTACCTTGAGACTAGACTACTGTAATGTGCTCTGTGTGGGGCTGCCCATGGTGACGACGGCCCAGAGGCTGCAGCTAGTGCAGAATGCGATGGCCCATCTCCTTACGGGATGGGCTGGCGTGAGCATCTAACTTCAGTCCTATGTGTGCTGCACTGGCTGCCAATAGTCTTCCAGGCCCAATTCAAGGTGCTGGTTTTAACCGTTAAATCCCTACATGGTCTGCGTCCCACTTATCTAAAGGATTGTCTCATTCCCCAGACCCTAAACCAACCTCTGGAATCTGCTGGGAGTGCTCTCCTTGAGGTCTCACATTGTCGGTGGATGGTTACCATGAGGAGGGCGTTCTCGGTGGCCTTGCCGCTGCTGTGGAACTCCTCCCTAGAGGAGGCCCACCCCTGCCTCGATTTGCTCACATTCTGGAGACTATGCAAAGACCTTATTGTTCCGCCAGGCGTCTGGAGAAGGAGACAGGTAGGGTGGGAGAGTAGGGGTGGGTTTGGAGGAGATGGGTTATTTTATTTATATTTTAATTACAATGTTTTATTGATGTTTTCTATCATTTGATATTGTGATCCGCCCCAAGCTGCCTGAGGCAGGAGGGGCGGGATATTAAAAATATTAAATAAATAAATAAATAAATAATATTGAGACGGTTGCAAGCTAGGATTGAGGGGTAACTTCAGAGCTGTGAAAGGGGGGGCAGGGCTGGTATAACTGGGGGGCTCTGGTTTGGGCAGAGGAGCATTGGTAGGGCTATGGGGAGCAGGGAGTCCAGGACTGGATTAGCAGGGACTGCAAGCTGGAACTGCAGGACATCGGCAGAGTTGTGTATGAGAAGGCCTAGGGGGCAGGGCAGAGGGCTGATGTTGAGGACTGTATGGTAATAACGAGTGACCAACATTTGTTTCCAAACTGTGCTGTCAGTAACCTCTGCCCATTAACCCTTTCTGTTATCTCCAATAAAACGTTGCCCAAAATGTGCCCATAAAAAACTATTCTCTGGCCAGTGAAGTATAACTTGCCTTAGTTAATAACCAGTCCAACTGCTGGACAGAAATATGGTCCCCGACTCAGGGACAGGGTATGGCCCTGACTTGTATTGCAGCTGTGTGTGGACCAGTCCTCCAAGTGGCAGCATTTGACTGGGTCAGAGCCAAGTTTGGGGGGAGAGGGGCTTGTTTCTGGAAGGCCGTGAGGAGAATTGTGCTAATCTAACTAATCAATCACTGGTGAAGATGAAGGATGGGGAAGGCTGGGAAGCCATGTGCTTCTGGCAGGAGGTCCATTTAACTCCTGGGTGCTTCAGAAGGACACGCTGACCCTTTAACGGCCCTTCTTCATCATCGTTTCGCCTGTCGCCTCCGTACAAAATGCAAAGCTTCTAAGCAAAAATTCTAATTCTTCATCAAGGATTCCACCATTTGAGGGAACCAGGCCACCATAGCAACATCCCAACTGGTGCCTCATTTTTCTCCCCTCCCTGAGATTTATTGTTTCTATTGCAGTAGCATGTGGAGGCCCCAAGTGATATTGGGCCACCATTGTTACTGCATAAATCTCCATTGTGCTGGCCTCTGTATAAATAAATAGAAAATCCCTGCTCCAAAGAACTTAAAGTCAAAACAAAGGTTTGACAGAAGTAGAGAGAAGGCTCAACATGGTCACTGTTACACATTTGCTCCATGCCCAACAAAGACAGTGTGTAGAAATGACATGGGTCGGGTTCATAACATGGGTTTCCTGGACAATTTGGCAGAAACGAACTCTACATGCTGCAAGGCAGCAAAATGTAAGTCCAGTGAATATACAAATGGGCATGGCATTAGGGTTGACGTTTCTTGGAGAGACTTCAGCACATTTGACTCCAGACACAGTCATCCTGCAGAAGAAAGGCTTAGAAGAAAATGGGAGAACATTAGATTTCACCAAATTCTTAATGAGAGAAGAAAAAAACACCAAACTTTCCAGTTGACTCCAGGTTCCATCTTTCAATATAGCAGCAATCCTGCTTATGGAACTCTGATGCAGCTTGATGAACCTGAATGAATGTTTCATGTGACACTGACTACTGTATCTGACGAAGTCACCCACTTCAGCTCAGGACTGATGGAAGTGGACACACAGCACTATATTTATTTCTGCTTCATTTGCTTGCTTTGGTTACTCCATTCCAGTTATTTTGGTAATTTGTTTTGGTTATTTCAGTATTTAGGGCTGAAACTCGATCTTCCTATTCTCTCTGAGAATCAGGCTTCTCGACGACAATCGAGAAAAAAGCAAGAATCAAGAAAATTAAAAATTTCAACTTTGTTTTGTTGAGATTTTTTTCTTGATTAATTTTTAAAAAACAAAAACCGCACATGTGCAAAATAGCCACAGGCAGCATCGGCGCCATTTTGGAAAAGGGCAGCCATTCTGCACATGTGCTTTTCCAAAATGGCACCATGTTCAAAGGAAGTGTGTCCTCACAAATAAACTAAGATGTCTTTCTTGGAATATTGCAGGTTGGGATAATAAGAAAACAGATAAGGATTTTATTGCCCACCTGCAGTTATATCATATTATATGCTTACAGGAAACCTGGGTAGTGAATACTGATCAAATAGAATTGGAGGGGTATCGAAAATGGGCTGTGCCAGCCAAAAAAAGTGAAAATAAAGGTAGACCAGCTGGGGGATTAGTCATTTTTGTTACTCTAGATTTTCAATCAAAGATCGAACTGATTGGGAAATTTGATTGTAATGATGTAGTACTATGTTGTTCTTTACCCAGTGCAGCTATTGGGCTTTTACTTTATAACATCTATATTCCTCCCCTGAGCCACAAAAGGGATATTTGGGATAGCTTTGGGAAGTTTCTCTCAGAATTAAGGAGCCAATTTCAGGATGAATATTTACTGCTACTAGGGGATTTTAATGCAAAGATCGGGAAGGATAGCCAATCGATATGGAAGGCTATGAATCTATCAAATTTATTGGATGAGGAATTTGATTGGAATAGGGATAGACAATCTAAAGATCTGACCATTACCAAAGCTGGTAAATCTTTTTATAGAATCATCATCGAAAAGTAATTGTGTATCCTTAATGGAAATAGTGGGAAAGATTTCATTGGCCAGATCACCTTTCCATATGCAGATAGAGGTAGTGTGGTTGACTACGGGGTGGTAAGTCCAGCTCTCTGTAACAGGATCACCGATTTCCAGGTAGAACATAGGACTGAGAGTGATCACTTCCCTCTATAGGTCTCTTTTGAGATCCCAGGTATGTGTATAACACCATCCACAATTAATATCTCAGAGGAGTTGGAACAAGTTGGATCCTGTAGGATTCAGTGGTCTAAGGAAGTTGATAGTAATGTGTTTCATGTACTTATGTCACCTTTTGCTAGTGATTTACAGGACAGACTTTTGGTCGCCCATGATATTCATGAAGCAATGAAGGTACTCAATGACTTATTTGTCATGTTGAGACCCTCCCTTGTGAGGACAGCTTCCCCTTATCGAAATAATGTATACTATAAAGGTTGGTGGGATGCAGATTATAGAAAGGAGAAAATTAATCTAAGACGTCTGGCCAGAGGGCCTAGGTGGACCTCGGAGGGGAATGTATTGATGATATATAGGGAGAAACGTGACGAATATAAGCTATTGCTGAAGACCAAAAAGCAGGCTTTTTATAGGTGTCAGTGGGGTGCTCTGAAGGAGGCACTGCTGAAGCATGACAATAGGAAGTTTTGGAGAAGGTTGACTTGTTTGCAGAAAGGAGGAGCTTCGTATGTAGAACTGAAAATCGATGTGACTACCTGGGAAAAACATTTTCATGGAATTTTTAATATGGCAGACATTCAACTGCATTCAGTGGCAGATAAAGAGGATACAGCTCTCCCTGAGTGGGAGCCAGTCCAACCTGAAGAAATTAAGGAGGCGATTAGAGCTCTCAAAAATGGGAAGGCAGCGGGAGAGGATTTTGTGCCAGGGGAAGTTTTCAAACTATGCCCTGATTGGTGGGTGGGGGCCCTAGCAACTTTATTCACCCTTATAAATAACTCATGCTATATTCCGAAGGAGTGGAAGGGGGGTGTTGTGGTTCCAATATATAAGAGAGGAGTTAAGCAAGATCCAAATAATTATAGACCTATTACATTACTATCCATAATATCTAAGATATATACCGAACTATTATTGGGTAGGCTACAGGCATAGGTTGATTGCAAAAAGCTCATTGCAGAAAAGCAGGCCGGATTCCGCTTGCAGAAAAGTACATTGGACCATTGTTTTGTATTATCACATTTGATAAATAAGAGCAGACTAAGGGACCTAAAGCTCTATGTAGCTTTTGTTGATTTTTCATCAGCCTTCGACCTGTTAAACAGAGAAATTTTATGGGGAAAACTAAGACAGCTGTCAATGGATGGAAGACTGTTGGCGCTGATACTGAACCTATATACTGACACCACGATACGAGTCCGATTTAACAATAAAGGAATGCTAACTGAACGGATTCCTACATCTAGAGGAGTCAGACAAGGGTGTCTGTTAGACCCTGGGTTGTTCAACTTGTATGTAAATGATCTTAGTTTAAATCTTAGAAACTCTGACAAGTATATGGCACCAAAAATAGGATCCACCAGATGCCCAATACTCATGTATGCAGACGACACTATTTTACTATCTGTTTCGGCTTTGGGTCTGTGTAAACATTTGGAAGACTTTGGGGAGGAATGTAAAACATTAGAACTTAAAATTAACATTCAAAATACCAAGATTATGGTCTTTGAGACTAAATATAGACCTCAAAAATGGTATCTAAACAGAGAGAGAACTGAGCAAGTTAAACAATTTAAGGCATCATCTATGCTTATAATGGAAAGTGGCCATCACATATACAATCACTCAAGCAGGGGGTAAAGACTGAAGGCAATGCATTATCTAGTTTTTTTAGAACTAAAGGAGGGTATCAGACTAGAGCAGCTTTGGAAATCTTCAAGCTTAAAATAGTATCTAAAATAAGATATGGGGCACAGCTATGGGGCTATGAAACAGTAGGCTGGAAGTCACTTGATTTCATACAAAATTCTTTCCTAAGGAACCTGCTTCGGGTACCCAGGTGTGTTTCAACAGCTATTCTTAGATTAGAAACAGGAATGGAATCCCTCGAGGCTATAATAACAGAAACTTGGTTAACGGCTCTGTTGAAGATGAAAGATCAGGCAGATCATTCATTTGTAAAGCTTTGTTTAATTGAAAAAAACAAAACAAAATGAGCAACAAAGACCCATGGTGGAAGGCCACAAAACAAGTTCTTTGTAGATTGGGCTTCTCTTTCACTTTCCTGTCAGATCTTCCTTTAAAAGAGGCATGTAGAATCCTTAAACAAAGGATAAAGGATGTTGATATTCAAGGGATTAGGGCACGAGCTAGTGCCTCCAAGATAACTCCTATATATAAATACTTGCTGCCAAAATTAGGAGGCTGTTCATATCTAGATTATGAAATTCCATAGAGTCACAAAAATGTTTTTACTGCTATGCGCCTCCAAACCTTGTATTCAGCTATTACGGAAGGCAGATACAAGGGAATTCCATACAATGATAGAATTTGTCCCTGCTGTACTCAGGCAGTCGCAGATCTTCCACATATTTTATTTAGCTGTCCCCAGTACAGGAAATATAGGGAAAGGTTATATAGGAACACAAAATGGCCTGGGGAGGCATCAGAATTAAGATCAATGATATACCTCCTGATGGATAAAAATGTGAAGGTCACTAGGGAAGTTGCTCTTTATGGATATGTGATTAGAAATGAGAAAGCACGCATGATCAGGAAACAGCAACAATGAAGAGAGTCTTTATATAATATGAATGACTTTGCATGTTAATTTTATTTGGATATCTGCAAGGTCTTCTTTTCCTGAGAACATTATAGTGGGGATCCTTTATAGGAATTGGCAAATGAATTATATAACACATTGCCTGACGATGGGGATTTATTTATCCTGTTTCCTTCCAGAGGTTATTGGGAGGTACAGATACACTGTGGCAGTTACTGTTTGGTTATTTAGATACAACAATAACCCATGGGATATAGTTTTATACTTTGCAATTGTATTGTTATGTGTTTTTGTCATAGCCAAAGGGCTAGCACAATAAAATTATTATTATTATTATTATTATTATTTTATTTTATTTTATTTGTTTTGGTTATTTCAGTATTTAGGTCTGCTATTCTCTCCGAGAATCAGGCTTCTCGACGACAATCAAGAAAAAAGCAAGAATCAAGAACATAAAAAATCTCAACTTTGTTTCGTTGAGATTTTTTTCTTGATTAATTAAAAAATATTTTTTTTAAATACCACACATGTGCAAAATGGCCACAGGCAGCATCGGCGCCATTTTGGAAAAGGGCAGCCAGTCTGCACATGTGAAGAACAGCTGTCCTTTTCCAAAATGGCACCAGCACTGCCTGCACCATCTTGGAAAAGGGCTGTGCATGTACAGAAGAGCCCTGGTGGCCATGGAGCATGCGCAGTGATTTTTGGTTTTTTAAGAAAAATTCTCACAAGATTCTCGAAACCATTAGTGAGATTGTACCAAGATCTCACTATAATTTTTCGATTCTCATGAGATTCTCATGAGATTCTCGTTTCAGTCCTAATTAGTACCAAAGTAACCCTGAAGTCCTTAAATGGCTAAACAAAGTCCTGAATTGACAAAATAAGTGAAGTTTCTAAAACGAAGTACTCAAAATAGCAGCTATGCCAGTTGTCATTTGGGGACAAATAATAGTTGCAAAAATGAAATTAGCTATTGGTCTGAGCACTAATCCAAGCACCAACCCTGATCCAGCCTGAACCACATGCTAATCTACCTCTTGAACTCATAAGAAGCACCATACTGGCATAGACTAATTGTCTAAATCAGCTTCCTTTCTCTCACAGTGGTGACATCAGTTGCTTCAGAGAAGTAACAGATCATAATGGAATAATCTGTTTCCTGTTATACACGCCCAGCCCCCAGATAATCAGAGGTCTCATCTCCTGGCCAACTTGACTAATAACTATTTATGGACCTATCCTCTAAGGCAGGGGTTCTCAACATTTTCCCAGCCACGAGCCCTGGAGTGATGTTATTGACTACTTGAGAGCACTCCATAATTTGCATAAAAATACATAGACTAAGTCTCCCCTCTGCAATTCAATTTAATTCAATTCAGTGGAAAATGAGATAATTAATAAATTAATCCCAGCACACATTGATTTTAATGGATGAAGGATTGTTTAAAAGTGCTCCCGAGGACTACTGACAGCTGACTTGTGGGGCACTTTCACACATTGCCTGAGCACTCTTATGCTCCCGAGCACCAGGTTGAGAACCCCTGCTCTAAGGGTGCATACAGTCCTCTTTAGAACCCATTTATGTTGTTGACCTTCGCAACATCCTCTGACAATGGGTATTTTCAGACGTTACGAGATCACAGTGAACCACGGTGAATATACCCACCTGTGGTCACTATGCCTCGAACGTCTGTTTGGCGGCCGCCAGATGTTCGCCACACTCAATTGGCACATGGGGTCAATTTCAACCATGCTTCCCGGGCTAGCCGCACCAATTCCCCGGGAAGCATGGTGAAAGTGATCAAAGAAAAGTCATGTCTGGTCGGGCGCCACGGCCCGGGATCACCGGCGGGATCCCAGGCTGTGGCGATTTCAGCCAGACGCTGTGGCTGCATTGGCCCCACCACCCGCCCATCTCCAGAGGGTGGGCGGCGGGGAGCGTGGAGGGGGCAGGGCCGTGCGGCCACACGTTGCGCTGCGTGGCCCCGCCCCCTCCCAGATTCCCTGCCGGGATCCCCTGGCACGTCTGCTACGGTGTGACGGGGTCATCCCGGCGGGGAATGAATTGATTGTTTTCGGGATGGGGCCAACCAGCCCCGTAACGTCTGAAAACACCCAATGAGTTTCGCAAGTTGCTTGTACATTGAGTGAAAAAGTCCCCCCATTTATCTGTTTTAAATCAGTCACCAGTTAATTTCATCAGATGTCCCCTAGTTTGGGTATTTTATGAAGGGGTAAATTACAGCTTCCTATTTACTTGTTCTACTACACTGCTCATGACTTTGTAAATTTCAAACTTTACATTTTGTAGACTCAACTCTGTTCTACTTTAGGATTCACGTGTGGTCAGTCTTTGAAGCCGTACTCTGACCTGTCTCCAGCTTCATTAGGTAGCTGATGCCGGAGTGAGCTGAGGCCATTGCAGGCGTTGGCTCTTTGGATAATATGAGGTGGGCGGTAGAGCTGGCTTTAATTACAGATCATTAGTCATGTTGTCTTGCTGTTGCTTCTAGTGGGTGTGTTGCTAATAGTACAAGGACAGATGGCAGCACTGCTGTTAGCCTTAATGTTTGTTCATTTTCCTTATCCTCCAGTCCTAACATCTTAGCATGGCCTATCACCTTGATACCAAATGTGACACTATTAGCGGGGAGGGGGTAGCTTCCATCAGTGTGTCATAGGCAAGAGCAGAAGGGAGCACCAACTCCTCTGACTCCATGGATATGACCTACCTATCCCATGCCACTCCCATACTAAACCCAGTAGGGATGGGAGAACAGAACCGAGTTCAGAAATTCGGTTCGGTTCGGTTTGGTTCGAAAATCAAGTTTGGTTCGGAAGTTCGGTTCGGTCAACCAAACTATTCGAGTTTGGTCCAAACTCTGAACTTCCGAACAAAGTTTGGAAATTCAAACCCCATTGAACTAAATGGAATATTATCTTATAGGGATGGGCAAACAGAACTGAGTTCGGAAATTCGGTTCGGTTCGAAAATCGAGTTCGGTTCGGAAGTTCAGTTTGGTCAACCGAACTGGTCGAGTTTGATCTGAACTCCGAATTTCCGAACCATGTTCGCCCATCCCTAAAACCCAGCACCATCTCCACAGTCTTGAGAAGACTATGGGAATCCCATTGATGGAATCTAAGGCAAATACAATGATGAATAGCCCCTTCCATTTCCAGGGAGCTCATCCTAACCCAAAACTGCCAGCAACACCCCATTTTACAAGAGGGGCAGATGAGACTGAGAGAAACAGATTGCACCAGTGGCAATTGCATTGTGTGTAGCAACCAATTCGTTCTGCTCCCTCCCAACTTTCAAATCCCTCCTGAAAACCTCCCTCTTTTGTCAGGCTTTCCCTGGTCATGAGTAAAAAGACTCATCATGAGTGAAATTACCTCATCCCTCCCTCACTCTGAATATTTTCCCTGTAACTAAGGCTGCTTTTAGATGAGACAAATTTGCGCATGATTGGTGGGAAATGTGCATGTTTTAATGCTCGTTTAAACACCTAAACCGTTTTAAATGAGCATTTGCCATGATCATGTAAAAGTCCAAACCATTTTGAATGCGTTTTTTAAATAATGCACATTTTTTTAAACTGGTTTTGAGCCCCTTTGATGATCGGGGGATGCCAAAACTGGTTTTAAAACATGTGCATTATTTAAAAACCACATTCAAAACGGTTTGGGCTTTTACACGATCATGGTAAATGAGAATTTTAAATGGTTTAGGTGTTTAAACGAGCATTAAAACACGCACATTTTCCACCAATCATGTGCAAATTTGTCTCATCTAAAAGCGGCTTAAGTTAAGCACATACGCCTGCATCTTCTCAGCCTCATGAATGTATCCTTGTCTCTCCCGATGTTCACCTCTCCCTCGTCTCCCCTTCCTTGTCTCTCTTAGATTGTAAGCCCTTTGGGGTAGGCACTTGTCTATAACTACTGATTGTACAGTGCCAGGTACACTGCTAGTGCTATATAATTAATAAATAATAACAACTTCACCTAGGCATACTCATGCTTGTATTTAACCTTCTGAGACATGCAACCTTCTCTTTGCCCATCAATCAGCCCCACTGCATGATGGGAATTCACACCAGGATGCCATCCTCTGGATTTTGGCTCTATAAAGTTAGAATGTGGGAACTTCATAGGCCTTCAAGGGGGTGTTCAAAAGGACTGTGAAAACATCACTTCTGTATATCTGGATGGTTCATATATTCTCTAACCCCCTCAAGAGGAAAGTCCCTCCCACCTAGCTCCTTCTTACCCTGGCAGCAACCTCAGATTAATTTTGACGTGGATTGTGTGTCTTGCAAATGATCCCGCATAATCCTAGAGATAAAGTGGTCATTACAGGCCCTTGGTGCTCTGCTGTGAGGAGCTTAAGTCAATTAACCATTCGGCACCTTGCTGGAAAGAGTTCCTGGTTAGTGGTGCTCTAGTTTATTACTTATGTAGTGATTTCAGTGTTCAAAGTACTTTATACTCCTTATCTAGTTCACCCTCACTACAACTCTGGGAGGTGGGTCATTTATAGTCCCATTTTAATGCTGAGGAACTGAGATTGCAAGACAACAATGTGCCCAAAGAGTTCATGACTAAGATGGGATTTGAGCCCTGGTCTCGCAGGTCCAAGGCCAACACCTTGGGTGTCTTTAGACATAACAAAGATCAGGTGTCAAAACCCCTAAGCAAGTGTTTGGACGTTGTGTGTAAGCATCATAACAATCCCAACACCAATTTGGCCACCAGTTGAACACACGATGTGAACACCACTGCATCACAAGGACAATTTGCGTGTTCAGGCTGAACACGTGGCCAATGTTGCATCTAATGCTATTGTGTGGCATGTTAGCCGGTACAACACGAGAACGAGGTGGCAGCACTTGCGTGCTGAGATTGGGTGGCGAGCAAAACACCGATTTGCCCCAAGATGGGCTGTGTGTCTAAACAGTGCCACATGGACAGGGCCAAACCAGTGTTCATATCAAGGTCAAAACATACATTCAAACACCCGTTGACATTATGTCTAAAGACACCCCTTGTCCACTTTGCAACACAGTTAGCTATTTCTAACTATATTTACTAGAGCATGATGCATACTGCCTTCTGTCCCAGAATCAGGAGGGTGCATATTGTTGTCCATATTCGGTATCTGCCCCATCCCCAAGGCTTGGGTTTCTGGTCCCCAAGAGACTTCAAGGGCACCAGCACTTAGTACACTCTGTTTCAAAACCTTCTCTCAGTCTGCAGGCAGCAGCAGGCTAGTGGAGGCAGCTGTTGGAGGGATGATCCCCATTGCTGGCCGTTTGTCATCATTAGCTCCTTGGCAAAGGATGTTAGACTCATACAAGGAACGATGAACCTCTTCAGGGAACTCACCAGAAGAGGGTTCCTCAACCAGAACCACTGAAGCAATCTAATTCCAGCAGGAGCCTGTTTGTGAAGGATTCCCATCTGAGCAGCAGAGAACAGGTGGCACTGGAGTTTTGACTTCCACATATGTGTTTTTTCTCCTTGGACCAGAGACTGTATTAATCTCTCCATTTCAGAATCTGTCTGGGGCCATATGGAACTTCTTACTTGCTTAAAATGATGACGGTGAAAAATTTCCTAATCTGTGGCTGAACCCCTTTACATCCCTTAGTCAGACAGGAAGAGCAATAGGGTGGGTCTGGTGGCTAGGGTGCTTGTCCATGACTCAGGGAACCCGATGCTCATTTCCCTGTCCTACTGCAGGCTTCCAGTGTGACCTTGTCACGGCCACTTTAATTTCCTCAGGTTCTCCTCTGTTCAGTACAGAAAATGGCACCTCTCCATTTCACATAGGTGTTATGAGGAGCTAAAGACTTGGAGACCCTCAGATGCTGGAACAAGCGAGTCCACGTAAGTAGTGTAGGTAGAAGTCTTGCACCACCCCTTGAATTGTCTTGTTTCTGTAGCACAACTCCACAATACACTGGACACTACTTTTCAGAGGGTGCAGTGCACACATCGCCATTCTCACAAATCATGAACACACAGGCACTTGGTGTTTTTAATGTGTCTTGTGTCTACTACAACTGGGCTGTTACAGACATGCACTCTGGATCGGACACAATCCAAACCTGGCTTTGGATGTGGATGATGGTCACACAAGTCACTATCTTCACAGTATCTCTAAAAGGCATTCTGGATAATTATTATTGCATCCAATCTTAAACAATGACCCTCTCCTTTGTCAATTACTCTCATCAGGATAGCCCCATGATAATATTAAAGACCCTTAGCATAAAGCATAAAGACCCCTTATCTCCGTCCAAAACTCTGCTGCCAGGGTTATCCACTTCGCCCGTCGCTTTGACCATGTGCAGCCCCTCTTATCTTCACTGGCTCCCCCTTCCTGAACGAATCCTGCACAAGCTCCTAGTCTTCACCTATAAAGCTCTTCACAACCTTGCTCCCCCTAACCTCTCTGCGCTAATTTCCCTCCATACTCCAGTCCGTGAACTCTGCTCCTCCTCTGTCACCTCTCTCGCCTTCCCACGCCTCCCTTGCTCCCCTACCTGCCTTCGTTCCTTCTCCCTAGCTGCCCCCCAAACCTGGGACTCCCTCCCTGACCACATCCGCCTTGTCCCCTCCCTTCGTACCTTCAAATCCTGTCCTCAATACCAACCTCTTTCGCTCTGCCCTCCCCGACTCCTCACTCCCCTCTCCTAATTCCTGCTGATACCGACCATCCAGTACAATCTGTTACCTGAGGTCTGTGTACTCCTATCTTCACCACATGGACCAGCCAGCCATCATTCTCAATGTAATGAGAATGGGATGGAGCCACGCACATGCACTTGAGACCTAGCATTTTCATGAATGTTACACTCCTTGTCTCTCCCTCTGTTCCCCTTCCTATGTCTC
>QEPC01008240.1:2755681-2767132 GCA_003113815.1 Sphenodon punctatus | reverse complement strand
GAGGGGCCCAGACCATGAAGGGCCTTGTAGATCAACACCAAAACCTTGAACCTAGCTCAGCATGCTATTGGCAACCAGTGCAGAGTCCGGAGCACAGGTGTAATGTGCTCCCGATGACCCGTCCCTAAAAGGAGACGGGCCACTGCATTCTGCACTAGCTGTAGCCTCTGAATCAGGAACAAGGGAAGCCCCACGTAGAGCGCGTTGCAGTAGTCCAGTCTCGAGGTGATGAAGGCATGGATGAGGGAGGCCAGGTCCGGGCCGGAGACAAACGGACGCAGCCTCCGCACCAGATGCAACTGGCGGAAAGCAGCCTTTGTGACTGCCTCCCCCTGCCGCTCCAGGTGGAGATCTGCGTCCAATATCACCCCCAGACTCCGGACCTGCTGAGCTATAGGAGAGCGAATCCCCCCAATCAGGGGGGCCACTACCTCCCTCGCTTTCCCCACCAACATCATCTCCGTCTTATCAGGGTTGAGCTTCAGTCTGCTCTGCCACATCCATTCCACCACGGCCTCCAAACACTGGGATAGCAACGAGTATTTGGAGGCCGTGGCTCCTACTACTGGAGGCCTGACTCCTTGATATTATTTATCTTGATTGTTCTTATATATATTAATTTTCCATCATTACTAATAAATTTAACAAATATTTATACCAGGGACAGCTATGTATTAATAGGAGTTATTGTCACATGGTCCCTGTTGTTTTATTTGCCCATTATTGGCAGCCATGGCTGCCTGTCATGGCGGGAGGCGGAACACCGGCCACAGCACGGGGGCAGGGCCAACTGGCCTCATGTCTCTTCTGCACCCTCACCCAGGCCCAATCAGTCAGCAGGAACATTTATTCAGTTCCTCAACCTGATCCAGCCAGTGCCACCCCCCTCCCCAGGCTATGTAGCTGGCACACCGGCTGCATGTTTATTAACTCCCATAGTCTTGGGTAACTTCAGCATACACATTGAGACTAACCTTTGGGGTCAGAGCGGGACTTCATGGATGCCATGACAGTGATGGGTCTATCCCAAATGATATCTGTGCAAACACTTGAGGCAGGACACACATTGGATCTGGTGTTTTGCTCTGGCCTGTTTCAATTATTGGGGTGTTTTTACAACACCATTGTCATGATCGGACCATTACCTCCTGAAGGTCCAGAACCCTGCCCTCCTATGGCCTTGTCAAGATGGTGGACCAGTTAGGTTGGTC
This sequence comes from Sphenodon punctatus, assembly GCA_003113815.1. Taxonomy (NCBI): domain Eukaryota; kingdom Metazoa; phylum Chordata; class Lepidosauria; order Sphenodontia; family Sphenodontidae; genus Sphenodon; species Sphenodon punctatus. The sequence goes on along the minus strand of QEPC01008240.1, from coordinate 2,765,921 downwards.
CACCCCAGGAGGCTAATGGATCCAATTGGTTTCCAGAACTTTCTGGGGGATTTACCCACTGACCTTGATGGCTTTGTCTATGACCTTTGTCTATGACCTTGTTGCTTTGTGGAATAACATCCTGACCAGTTGCACCCAAGCATCTGTTCTCCTCACTGCAGACACATAGGTTCCTCTGGTATATGGGGGACCTGAGGCAATTGAAGCCGGATGGCAGACAGTTAGAAGCACAGGTGGTGCTCAACTTGTGCTGAGGCCAACTGATTACAACACAGATACTTTTTGAAGGACTATCCCATGGCTGTAATGGCAGCAAAGAAAACTTTCTTCTCCGCTATCATAGTGTCTGCAAAGACTCGTCCTGCAGAGCTGTTCTGGATGGTGAATGGCCTGATTAATCCAGCCTGTCTCTCCCATGAACTAGAGTAATCTATTACCCACTGTGACATTTTTATTAACTACTTTGCAGACAAAATTTCTCGTATTCACCACGACTTAGGGCCCTTTCCGACGTGCATTAAAGTGTACTTATGAGTTTGGGTGGTGGGACATGCATGCAAATTAGGTGCAGCTTTGATAACACTGAAAAGGCATGCCGCACATGATTGAAGCTTTTCAGCGCACTGACAGATGCGCTGTACCAAACTGGAATTTCTCAGTGTGCCAAAAAGCTTTAATCATGCGTGATGTGCCTTTCCGAAATTATGTGTGACTGTGTAAAGCATTGCTTACATGTAGCACTATTGAAATGATTAGTAGTAGTAGTAGTAGTAGTAGTATTCAAAGCCGCACCTAATTAGCATGCACATCCTGCCCAAATTCGTAAGTACACCTTGATGCATATCAGAAAGTGCCCTTGGGTGCTGCTACTTCATCTGCAGAGTCAGAGTTTGGGGCTCTAGAAGCTCAGCCTTGTCCTGTTTATTTGGATCAGTTTCAATTAGTATCGCCCACTGATGCAGGGAGTGTGCTTGGGGTGATGCGGGCAACCAGTTGTGAAACAGATCCTTGCCTGTCCTGACTGGTGAAAGCCAGCAGGGAGACACTGGGGCCATTGTTGGCCAGGGTTGTGGATGCCTCCCTTCAGGAGAGTAGGTTGTCAGACACCCTCAAAACTGTGGTTCCGTCCCCTGCTCAAGAAACCGTCTTTGGATGTTGACTCCCCGGCCAGCTATTGTCTTGTCTCCAAGTCTTCTCTTTTTAGGGAAAGTTATTGAAAAGGTGTTTTCCCAGCAGCTTCAGGCTCATCTCGATGCAATCAGATTCCCAGACTCATTTCAGTCAGGCTTTCCTTCAGGATACAGCACAGAGACTGCACTTGTATCCTTGGTGAATGATCTACATCTGGAGATTGACACGGGGAATTGTGCCCTGTTGATCTTGTTAGACCTTTAAGCAGCCTTTGATACAGTTGATCATGGGGTGGTGCTGGTGCAACTGGCAGAGGTGTGCAGGACTGCTCTTCAGCGGTTCCTTTCATTCCAGACTGGGAGACCCCAGCAGATGGTGATGGGTTATTGCTTGTTGTCCCCTCAGGACCTCCCCTGTAGCGTTCCTCAGGGTTCCATCTTGTCGCCTCTTTTGTTCAATGTGTATCTGAGGCGGCTGCGAGACAACCTCATTTGGAAGTTTGGAGTGAAGTGCCATCAATATGCTGATGACAATCACCTCGTCCTCTCTTTTTCATCTGACCCAGATCCTGCAGTCTCAGTGCTTACCCATAGGCCTGAACCGAGAGTAGGAGTTCTTGTTCTGTTGGGAAACACCGACATTTGGGGAGTGAGGAGAAAATCTCACATTTTCCATGATTTCCCACTATATCAGTCATTTCTGGTAGTTTCCATTAATTTTCAGGGTTAGGGAACATGACGGAAGCTGGGGGGAAACAATAGGGAATGGATCCCCCATTGTGACATGTTGGGTACTTCTCCCAAGCCACCGTGATTGGCCACTGTCAGAGACAGGATGCTGGGCTAGATGGACCATTGGTCTGGCCCAGTATGGCACTTCTTATGTTCATACCAATAATACCAGAAATTACCAAAATGGCAGAAAATAACAAAAAATCAAAAAGAATTGTCAAAAATGTCGGTAGATTTTCTCCTCATGCAAATGAAGGCAAAAAAGCTGTTTCCATCAGAAAGAGCACATATAGAATTTTTTGTTTCAGCTCTACACCCAATGCCTGGTTGCTATTGCAAACTGGATGACGGTGAGCCAACTGAAGTTGAATCCCGACAACACTGAAGTGATAATGGTTGGCCAGCTCTGTGACTTGGAGGGAATTGGGACCTCTGTTATCGAAGGGGTCCAGCCCCCTCTGGTTGCCCAGGTTCACAGCCTGGGAGTGCTCCTGGACCTTTTGCTATGCTTGGAACATCATGTTACTGCAGAGGCCAAGTGTGCTTTCCACCAACTCCATCTGGTGAGGAGGCTGTGTTCCTTTCTTTCTGATCTGGCCACCATCATCCATGCTTTCATCACCTCGAGGCTGGACTACTACAATGTACTCTATGAGGGGCTTCCCTTGGTGATTGTCTGGAATGTGCAGCTAGTGCAGAATGCAGCGGTCTGGCTCCTTTCAGGGGTGAGTCGCTGTGACTGAGCACATTACGTCTGTGCTCTATAGTCTGCATTGGCTTCTTAGAGCTTTCCGGGCAAAATTCAAGGTGCTGGTTCTAACCTTTATAGCCCTAAACGGCCTGGACCCCACACATGTGAGAGAGAAACCGCCTATCCTTTCACACTCCATCGAGAACTCTGCAGTCGGCCAGGAGTGCGCTCTTGTGGGCACCACCTGCCAATCTTGTCCATACGAAAAGGGCCTGCAGAGAGGCATTCTTGGTTGCTGCCCGAGTATTATGGAACTCCCTTTCCCCCAGAACTCTGTCAGAGCTCGAGCCTGAGCATTTTCCATACACAGTGTAAAACCTTTCTCTCTAGCAAACGATTTGGCAGGTGGGGATAGGGGTTGAGGTGGGAGGGTTTAGGGGTGAGGGTGGGTTTTTAATGAGGTTTTTAAATGGAGTTGTACTGTATTTCTATTATTTTGTAAGTCACCCAGAATCTTAGGGGAAGGGTGGGGTAGAAAATTGAATATATAAATAAAATGAATGCCCCCTCTGTCATTGACCAAGGAGTAAAAGAAAACTGAGTCTACCCCATGACCTGCATCTCCTATGCTTCAAAAGGTCTATTTATACCCCAGCCCAACAGCTGCAGAGTCCCTTTCTCAACCATCTATGACACCTTTGATTAGTTTGTCACATCTGAGACTTCCCACCCATGGTGGGAAAGAACTGTTGTCAATGCAGCAAACTAAGTAGAAAGGCTGCTGCTGTCTGCAATCTTCCAAGGGGGTGGGGGGGCATTGTATAATCGTGAAAGAGCAAGTACTGCAGACACATTTGTAATGGAAAGGCTTCAAAAGCAGCTGCCTCCATTGTTGTTCTCCCTACGTCAAAGACATGAAAAGTCACTGCTTGGGAGTCCACACTGCAGGAGGCTATTAGACTCCTCTGTGCCACATCAGGAGGGCTGGCTTGGATTAGCAGTGTACAGGCTTAGCGTGTGACAGGCTCCTGGTGGGAGGGCAGTCATAGGATTTGCAGAAAGCCATCGTGGAGAGAGCTCTCTTGTTGAAATCGGTCAGAACTTGCTAGAAGTTGCACCCCTGGAAGGAAGCAGCTGGCATGTCCAAGACTGCCTCCATCAGACCTCATTACCTGCCTCCTGCAGCCTAATACCAGACCTAGCAACCCCAAATGTTCAAAAAACATGATTAGGATTTCAGCTTTCAAATTCTATGATCTACATGCAGTAGAGACTAATGCTAAAAGAGGGGAGCTGCAGAATCGGGTAACCCATCGAATTTCCGGTACCCAGTTTACCCGGTAACAATCTGGTACCATGCAGTATCTGATTATGACCCTATCAGGTACCTGAGGTTCCTAAATGTCGACTTCTGGTCCAGAAATAACAACTTCTGGTACTGATTTTCAACGTTTTTGTTGTTATGCCAACTCCCGACATCGATTTATCAGGTTTCTGTGAGGTTCTGAAATTTTGCAGCAATTTCTGGTCCTGTTTTTTGGGGGGGGGGGTTGAATTTTTATTCTTAAAACAATAATTTATGGATTTTCCATTGTAGAAAATTAACTTTGCTGTCTTGGAAAGTCAACTTCTGGTTCCAGGAAACTATTTCCGGTCACTTTTATTTTATTTTTTTAATCATGCCAGTTATACCAATTGGTATACTGATTGGGAATCGGTAAATCATGCCCAGGTAACCCGTTGGGTGTCTGGTGCAGTACCTGAAAAAGTAGGTATTAACCGCAGGTACTAAATTTAGTTCCCATTTCAGCTCTAGGAAATGGGCACTCTTTGTAGGAAAGGTACAAAATATCCAGATTGTGGGTGTTCCTCCCTAGTTGTGCCTGTAGGTGAAGGGGGAGAGGGAAGGCTGCAGTGGCCTAAGTTTGGGTTAAAATTTGTGGGGAATGTTGGATCCCTTTATCCCACATAAGTCTTGCCTCTATGGCCATAGAACTGTGTGGGGAGGAAATTTGTGGGGGGCAAACATGTTCCCATCTTCTGCTTTGTTTCAGCTCTAGCTGGGGACTAAGGGAAGCTCTAGCTGGGGACAGCCTACAGATACCAAAGTCTTAACCTGCAGTTTACAGCACTACAGCTTGAGACTTCTGGACCTGCAGTCTGTCCCCAGCTAGGCCTGGCACTGCTGTTGCTGCTTCCATGCCCGCAGTGAACCAGTTGCAATTTCTACTTTTCCTTGGTGCTGTTTAATTAGCTTTTTGTCCCTTTTCCGTTCTCCAGGAGGCTTGGAGAGCAAAAGGGGTGGGTTGGGGGGTGGGAGATAACAATCCTCATGTATTTAAAAGCTGCCATAAAGCAGAAAGAGAACAACTGTTAATGAACATCTGATAAGAGATAATGTGTTTACATTGGAGGAAGGTAGATTTAGCTTAAATATTCAGGTACTCTTCCTAACTGTAAGAAAATGATTGGGCAATGAAGCAAGTGGTCTAGGGAAGTGATAGAATCTCCTTAATTGACCATAAACTAAAAACGACTTACTCAGGCTTCAGTGGGGCTACCCCAGAGTAAGTGGATAGTAGATATTGGAAGTTTTTAAGAGCCTTTTCAAAGTTTAGGCATGATGAATCCTGCCTCGATGCAGGGGACTAGATGACTATGAGGCACCTTCTAGCTCTCTGGTCCAAACGCAAGCAAAGGGCATTTTTACACACACGTTAAAGTTCCAGATTTTTCAGTCTTCTGGGTTTACAAGTCCACAAGTAAGTTCCGGATGTATTTTTCACACACACACTGACTTGAGGCAGTTCCTGGATGCATTCTTCACACAAACACTGCCCTGGGGCAGCCTAAAGTAGCAGCAGCTGTAGATGTGACAGGCTGCCATGGAAACCAAGTGACCACAGCTGCCTAGAGTAAAGCAGTTTACCAGGAGAAATTTTTACACACAAAAGGTCTGAGAGAAGTTCTACACAGAAGTTCAAAGATCCGGATGTTTAGGATCTGGGCGAGTGATTTAGACACACAGAAAGTTCAGGATGTAACAGCAAACATGCAGGAGAAATGTGTGTGTAAAAACACCCATTGAGAGGCAGACACAACATCCCTGCTTTACAGCTAAAATGAATATCCATGCTCCCTTTGGATTTCACCTGCTTCAAATTGGGTCAGATGAAGCAAATAAAAAACACTATTCATCCTTACTTTCTTCATATAGAGTTCCCCTCTTTCCGTAGACTGTAAGACCTGGCTGGTCCACCAGGCCTTTGTTGAGGGAGACGGGTGATGGGTGGGTTGGGTTAGGGTTTTCTTTTATTTGGGATATTTTAATGTTTGATATAACATGTAATGTTTGATACTTTATGATCATATTTGTTTTTATAACGTTAGCCACCCCAAGATGCACAAGCAGGAGGGGGGGCAGCATAAAAGTGTGATAAAATAAATAAATATAATTAATTAATTAATTAAATTAAATAAAGTCATGTTTTGGGGGTTTGGTTTTCCAACCTTTTGGTCATTTCCATTCAGACACTTGGCCAGAGAATCAAAATGTCTGGAAAAAAATGGAATATCCAATAGAAAATATATAGGTACACAAATACCATTTTTAATGTGGACATTTATTTGGGTATTCAGATAGCAAAATGTGAATGATAGGCATTAATACAAAAACAACTACTTGATTCAGCTTTAATAATGCTATGATTCCTGCTCTATTCTACCACAATTTGCTTACATTTTGTCCTTTATCTGAGAGGAATTGCAGATCCCTGTCGCATTGGCAACCATGGGTGAAAACAGATATGATGGTAACCACCCTTTAACCACCCTTGGTGGTCATTTATGCATGTTTCAGGGCTGCATAGGGCACCAATACAGCCCTACAACATTGGGTACTAACCACCAAGGGTGGTTAAAGGGTGGTTAGTGTCATGTCTGAAAGTACCCATTAATAAATAACCACCAAGGGTGGTTAAAGGGTGGTTAGCGTCATGTCTGTTTTCACCCCATGCTACCGGCAATCCAACCAACCTACACGCACCAGGCACACTGCCAAAGCAGCTTCCCCTGATCGGAACAGCGCTGAGTCCCTTGTTGACTTGAACATGATACTATTGGCATCAGAGCAGACATGGGTGATACTCTCAGGCTGCCAGAAGAAGAAACTTCACTAAGAAAGAGTCTTTAAGACCATCTAATGCAGTGGTGTTCCAAGTAGTAAAAAAAAAAAAAACACCTTGCAAGTATTTCTGATGGTCTGAGGAGCAGTCCTGAGGGTTCAGGTAATTCCTGAAAATACAAGCTAAGTTCTGGGGGGTGGCTTCTTAGGGGGAGCAAGGGGCCTAGCAGGGGGGTCTGGGAAGGGGTGGGTGCTTAGGGGAGCGAGAGGGCCTAGCAGGAGGGTCAAAGGTTGGGTGGGTGTTTAGGGGGAGCAGGGGCCTAGCAGTAGGGTTAGGGGTATGGTGGGTGCTTAGGGGGAGCAACAGGGCCTAGCAGGGGGGTCAGGGGTAGGTGACTTACCTTCCAGAAGGGTCCCACGCCAACACGTGTCTTTTTCCCAGCTGGTAACTTGGAAAGTAAAACACCCCAACTGACCATGCTCAGAAAGGGCCATTCACGCCTTTCTTTCTGAGCATGCTCAGTTGTTTGTTTGTTTTTATTTTCAAAGTTACAAATGTCCCTTGTTTTTCTCAGCAGGGAGATGCAGCCCAGCTCTGCCCTGAGGGGTATTTTTCCTCCTCTTTTCTGAAGTGCCAGGGAGACAGCATCTCCTCCTCACCCCAAAACCTTTTGTCTTGCAAATTAAGTCATTCAATGAACCCGCTAAAGAACTACATTCTCTCCCCGCCCCTCTTTTCCTTCCTCCAAGCTTAGGTGAAGCACAACATGCTGGAAGTTCATTGCAGGCCTCGAACGTTAAGGGGGATCCAAGCATTCATACCCACCCCCGCTCTGAAAGTTCAGGAGGATGCATTCCTTGCCCCTCCCTCTAATTGCACCCCTGATAGTCTGAGCCAATACCCCAAAGCTAAGGAGCACTGTGATGCTGGAGTAAAATTGTAGGGCTGGAAGGGGGATAAAGAATCATCTAGTCCTATCCCAGTATTGATGTAGGATGATTCACTGTACTGAACTCTTCCCTGACAGATGTTTATCCCTGCTCTTGTGAGATTCAGCTACAGACAGACACATGTAGGGAAGCTTTAGCTGAACCCTTGTATTCTCCAGCTGTTTCTCTGATCCGTCATGAGCCTCCAAAATGTTTGAGGTTCATCAGATGCTAGCTTTCATATCTAAGCAGGTACACATGTAATGAGGCAAGGCTCCGTCCCTACTCCTGTCGCTAAGCTTCTCGCAGCATTCCCATTGAATTGAATGCTCTGGTGGGGTTTACAGCTTACCCAGAAAAGAGGCTCTCACTTCAGAGTGGAAGTGATTCAAAGAGCTGCTTCTTGCTGAGAGGAGCTTAGCACAGACAGCAAAAACCTTTCTAGCATTCCTATCAGTCACCTTGCCAGAGGAGCAAAGAGCTAAACTTTCCAAAAGTTTATTGGCTGGAGTTTCGATCCAGGCTTTTCTCTTGTGTCACTGTTAAGAGTGGAGACAAAGCCATTCAGATGAGATCTTTCACTGGATCAGCTTCTGCTGGCAAGAGAATGCAAGCTTTCAAGCCACATGGGCTTTTCCTCGGGCTAGGAGTAAGTCAAAGCTAAACGTTAACAAATGAAGGGCAGGCAAAGGAACAAAGGAACAGAGTCCAGACAGAGAAATCAAAGGAGAGGAAAAGACACCTCTTTTTATTTCCCATATTACTGTTTGTTTACTTATTTGGACCAAAATTGATTATGGATACTTAATCCCATTGGCCGACATCTTTTTGCTGGTGAAGCAATCATTTCCTAACAACATCAGGATGAATTTATTTCTCTTGTAATCAGTGCCGCTGCTGTTCCTAACCTTAAAAGATACCCTAACGTATTATCCTGTTTTAGCATCAGGCCTCTTCAACAATTTCCAGGGTTCTTAACTCAGAGTTCCCAGTTAATTCTTTCTGCTGCTACTACTACTCCTCATCTGCACATTCTTTCTACTGCTACTACTACTACTAGATGTGCACAGCACTTACATTTCTGGGGAAGTATAGGGGAGCATTTGTACATGCAAAATCTATATGTACATAAGGTGCATTGAAAAACCTATTGCTTCTTCATTCACAAAACGGTCTTCCCCCTTGCAAACTAATCACATGGCCGCAATCAGCATTTGTCCTCTCCTGTAGCAATGCGTTCACTCGACTGCCGATTCCCCTGCATTTCAATGGCCCTTCCCCTCCCTACTTAGTACTTAGTACTTACTTGTGGTATTTCTTGTGGTATTTCTCACAACAGAAAAGGCCTGGATGAATGTCTTTGTAATATCCTTGCATGTAATAATCTGGAACTAACATGCTGTGGAGGAGGGAGCAGTTCCACAAGTCTTTGACCACATCTTGATGGTCATTCAGAGGATAGAACGATGGGAGGAACAAAGAGGGAAAGATGTATCAGGAACTGAAACTTGCTATAGAATAGTCAGATCACACAACATTTTACTATCACGTGGATGCACCGCGTGGCAGAGAAGATGGGATCTTCAATAAGCACAGGAAGTGGAAAGGATTTCAGACAACACTTATGTGTGTTAACCACTCAAGCCATTTTTAAATAAGATGCTCCCATGCATGGACACCCAATGTCCACATGGGGAAGTGTCTCATTTGAATTTGGAGGTGCGTGGGTGCGCAGTCCCACAACCCATGCACCTCCACCCATTTCCACCCACCTCCCGCGCATGGACCAACCGGCGAAAAGGCAGGTTGCTCCGTGCGTGGGGGTGGGTGGAGGTTAGTGGAGATGGGTGTACACTCGTCTACACCCTCCCCGCCATGCATAGTCCCCACAATGGCACTCCACCAGCTGCACACAGACCACCACCACCCCCAGCGGTGGTCTGTTTAAAAACAGCCTCAGTGGGCCATCAAACACACATTTACCTGTTATGTCTGTTATGTAAACTCAGGGTAGCTCTATACATTAGCCATGGGGGGGGATCAGTTCCTTGGTACTTACTGCAACATCATCCCATGGTGGACCAACCTGAACAAATGTTCACATTGTTCTATGTTAATTCTGCCACATGATGCAATGGACTCTGACTCAGGGGGCACCTTTATGGTGGCAGCATAAATAGGTGAAAACCAAGAGCTCCACAGGTGAAATGGACACAGCAAAAGGGCTGGATCCTAAATTCTCACATGCACAGACCCGGTCATGCATGTTGCATGCAGGTTATATGCCCACTGCATTCCCTATGCAGTATTTGCACACAGTTTGCACGTGGGTTGTGTGCATATTGCATGTACACCCTTTTAATGCACTGCACAGGGTTGAGGAATGGCCTGTCCACACTGGTGAAACTGACAAACCAAAGCTTGCTGTGAAATGAACAAGCATAAAGCCCTGCTGGGGAACAGACATTGATTCTGTGGTGTGTTTTTGGCTGCTGTGTGGATCTCCATACCCATGTTCACTGCATGAGTTGCTCCTGGGTTTGCTTGATAAAATGTAACACTTGCCTTTGTTACAATGATCTACTGGTAGATTTATTTTTTATTATTAATTTATTATTATTATTATTATTATTA
>QEPC01008240.1:2734439-2747365 GCA_003113815.1 Sphenodon punctatus | reverse complement strand
GCACCGGCACCCCCGCCTAGCCAGAGAACATACACACACACACACACCGGGTGCAGTGGGGTCCCCATGCTCACCTGGCCCCAGGCCGTGCCTGGGGCAGCACTGGCTCCCTTGTCGAGTGCCTTCTCGCAGCCATCGTGGGAGCCTGCGTGGGTGCTATGGATCCACCCTCCTTTACGGGCTCTCAACTGGGCTTCCGGTGGGCGTGCTTGTGGGCGTGTCTGCATGGGGACACATGTATGACCCGTAGCGCTGGCACAGTGGGGCTCCGCCAGTCCGGTCCACGTGAGTGTTGGTGTTTTCGCTTTTACATGGACGCTCAAGTGTTGAACACCCATCGCCACCCACCTCCACCCATGGAGGGTGCCAGCTCCCTCCCGGCTGCTCCGTGGGTGTTGGTGGGTGTTGGCGGGTGGGTCAGGCACGCGCGCCCACCCGCTCGTGGACTTTTACATGGACGTTCTCCCACCCATCCGATGGGTGTTTCCGGGTGTTTGTGGGTGGGTGGCATCCGTGTAAAAGTGGCCTAAGTGACCCCTTCCCTAAGCCAGCAACCACTTCTAAGTCATATCCATGCCGGGTTCCTACCTCCCCAAGTTAACAACCTCCCCACCAAGCCAGCTGTATTCTCCACCGTCTCCAAAACCAGTGTCCCACTTTTAAAATTAAATTGGTAGCAGAGTTAGCAGCAGTTTTAACCTTGTTTTTCTTCCCTTATATGCCTGTCAAACTGGCAGAGCCTCACTGCACTTCTGTGCCAAAATAACCCATACACGGGGACCTGTGTTCGCTGTGTTTTCCATATTGGCAACAATGGATGAAGTGAACCCAGGTAAAGATACAAATACAAATAAATGCAAAATATAAAAATACAAATAGAAATACTTGACCATGTGCCACAGCCCTATTTAAAAGGATTCCATTAAAAAAAAGATGGAGAATAACTGTTCTCCATTGCAACCGAGGACAGGACAAGATGCAACGAGTTTAAACTGCAAGATGGTATGGTTAGGAAATGTTAGAAAATATTCCTGTCAGAACAGTTCGGAAGTGGAACGAGCTCAGTCCCTAGAGAGATTGTGGAATCTCTTTCCCTGGGGGGGGGGGGTGGTTCAAGAAATGACAGATGCGGGGCAGGCATCTGTCAGAGACACTTTCGATACAGGGTATCCTCAGGAGGCTGGACTAGATGACCTATTAAGCACCTTCCCACTTTGCAGTTTTGTTTTACTTAATTTACTATGGTGATGAGGCCCCAGCGAAAGTCTTGAAGCAACCGTCAGAGACTCAGGAGGAAGATATTTTAGTCCCCTTGACTCATTCAGTCTGTGTTCCACAGTGCTCTACTCTGGCAGACAACTGTGCAGTGCTGAGGGCACCTGTCCACTAGCAACAGCACAGCTGAACAGTAGCGGCTTTTGGACACTACCAGCCACTGTCAGATTTAAGTTGGCAGCCCCACAATCTCTCTAACCTACTAGTCCCCTAGCAGGGTAGACTGCTTCTTTAGTAACTTCTGTGGCTGCCAAAGAACCAGCAGGCAAAAGCAGACATTTTATTTTCTGCAGGGCCCCAGAGGGGACAGTTAGTGTAAGAGAGAGGCCTATATCTTAACTAGCTCATGCCTGAGCCTCGGAGAGGTTTTGTAACGTCACTCTGGCTCAGATAGATTTCCAATGGCAGTCAGGCTGCTTTTGATGATCCCATCCATATTCCGATCAGGAATTGTCAGAAGTTATTGATACTAGCACCAATAGGTCTTTCGCTCAGGTGATTTATCACCAGTGGATTATCTTCCTGACGTAGAGACAGGTGCCCTCTGGCATCTGTGAGAAGAAGGCAGACCAGAGCTAAGCAAAAAAACAAAACAAAAAATGCTTGGTTTTATCAGTTACCAATACAGGGAGCAAAAACGATGGGGGAAGGGAGTGTGGCAAAAAAAATGGGAGGAGAGGAAGCTGGAAACTGGATATTTAAAACTGCCAATAAGAAGGTGATGATTATTTTATCTATGGAAGCACCTGCCATATTGTAGAATTCTCTTCCCTCGGAGATCTGTCAGAGCCTGAGCATATTCCAGGAGCAGTGTAAAACCTTTCTTTTTGGCAAAGCAATTGGCAGATGGGGATAGGGGTTTGGGGTGGGTGGGTGTAGGGTGGGGGTAGGGGTTTTTAAAGGGATTTTAATGTATTTTGAGTTTTCATATTGTAAAGCACCCTGCACCTTTGAGAAGGGCAGGGGAAAAATTGAATGAATGAATAAATAAATAAATTAATTAATTAAATGAATGTGCTGTAAAGAAAGAGCTTGTAGTCTTGTTTTGTTCTCTGGGTGCTTTTAGAGGATTCACTGTGACTTCCCTTCATGCATTCTTCCTCCACCTTTTGTTTTCCCCTTTTAAATTGTTTTAAATTGATTTTATATGGGTTTCAAGTTACGTTGTTTTATTGTATTTTTAATGTTGTGAAGTGCTCTGAGCGCCATCCAGTAGAGGGGTGCTATAAATAAAATATATTATTATTATTATTATTATTATTATTAGACGGATGGAGGGGAATAGGCAGCTGTTGCAGATATAGCCCCTTGTGTTAGCCTAGGAAAGGGTTACCTTACTGCTGAAGAGGGAAGCAGCTTGGGAGAGAGCGATGGGAGGGAGAGTGGGGCCTCTAGCTCACCAAAGATAACCAACCAAACCGCAAGGCAGTAACTCTCCAATGGTTTTTTCCGTGGGTCATGGTAGTAAATTTAGCAGGAGATGTGGGGTACGGATGTTCCCCACAAATCTTCTCCCCCTGCAAATCCAAGGTTATGGGGGCAATGCTTTTGTAGGTCAGCATCGCCCACAAACGTTAGCCCAAGGTTATGCCTATGTTGTGGCCCCTCAAAACTCCCACTGGCTACTGGTTTGACAGTTAAGATATTGTAGTAGTTACTTGGTAGTGTCATAAACATAGTAATTATTTAATCAACCATAGCGGATTGCTTACAGCAGAGCAGACTGAAACTCAATCCCGATAAGATGGAGGTGATGATGGTGGGTAGGACGAGGGAGGTGTCGGCTCCCCTCGTAGAGGGGGTCCGCCCTCCTGTAGCCCAGCAGGTTCAGAGTCTGGGAGTACTGCTGGATTCAGACCTCTGCCTAGATCGACAGGTGGAGTTGGTGGCTAAGGCTGCCTTCCGCCAGCTGTATCTGGTGCGGAGGCTGCGTCCATATATTTCCAGACCCAACCTGGCCAACCTTATCCATGCTTTCATCACCTCAAGGCTGCAATGCGCTCTATGTGGGGCGTCCCCTGATGCTGATTCGGAGGCTGCAGCTGGTGCACAACGTGGCGGCTCATCTCCTGATGGAGACGGGCCGACAGGAGCATATCACTCCCGTGCTCCACACGCTGCACTGGCTGCCTATAGTGTATCGAGCCAGATTCAAGGTGCTGGTCTTGGCCTATAAAGCCCTATATGGTCTTGGCCTTTCATATCTCAGGGACCACCTCACCTTCCGCACCCCAGAGCAACCCCTTCGGTCTGCCAGGAGCGCCTTCTTGGAGGTTCCCCATGTAAAGCAGGGGGCCATGATGGAGAGAGCGTTCTCGGTGGCCGGGCCGCAACTATGGAACTCCCTCCCGGAGGAAGCCCGTCTGGCCCCAAATTTGTTGGCTGTTCTTCCAGGCCTTCGGTGGAGGGGAGGTGGGATTGGGTTAATAGGTTGGAGGGGGGGTTAGGTGGGTTTTTAAATGTTTGAATTTTCTTTGTTTTATTGCTGTTTTAAATTGTTGTTTTTATGCTGTAACCCGTCCTGGGATGCCATGGGCATGAGGGGGCGGCTAAGAAATATAAATAAATAAATAATCATTTTTATAGTACTTTACAATCTTTATTTAGTTCACCTTCACATCAACCTGTGAGGTAAGTCATTATTATTCCCATTTTTATAGATGGAGAACTGAGAGAGGTTGTCTTGCCCAAGGCCACCCGATCAGTGCCTAGGTAACATTTGAACCATGGTCCCAGCCCAAGTAACACCTTATCCACTAGGTTACATTGGCTGCTATTGATAATCCCACCAAAGTTACATGATTATTACTGGCAGGAAACTTGGTGGAGGGACTACAAAGGAGTGTACAGATTCCAAAAATCATGGTAGCTGCACGTGAAGTCCTAGTTGGCTGCATTTGAAAGCTGTTGTCCTAAGGTAAAAGTGAGTGTCAGGCTTAGAAGGGAGGTAGAAATGAGAGAGTATGGGCAAAAGCCTGAAAGGAGAAACCTGCATGGAGAAGCTGGCAGTTAGAGGCTGTTTTTAAGCAGAATGTGCCCATGGAGGTCCTCCCATCCCCCACTCACCCAAGTGCCCGGCTGAAGGTGGCGTGGGGGGGGGAATGACCTCCCATGACCCACGCACTGCCCACTCATGCCCATGCACAGAGCATCAGGAGAAAATCCAGGATGGTCTGTGCGGGGGCAGGAATGGGCAGTACGTGGGTAGGGGCACACATAGAACTGAAATGAGAATTCTCATGAGAATGCGCGAGATTCTCAAAAAATCTCAGATGCACTTTGTGCGCTCTTGGCCTTCCCTTTCTGTTTTCACTGGCATAAACTCTCCAAGCCTCCCTAGCCTCAGCTCATTGGTGAATCTTAAAGAAACCTGCCCTGTGCCCTTTTCAAAGTTGCTTTTCAGTGCTAAGTCATGTTCTTGCACTGGTTTGACTAAGGAAAGACCCATTCTACAGTTTGTGATGCAAGCAAGAATCCCATTGAGGTTGGCAGAAGATTGGTCTGTGAGGCCAACTCCCCAACTCAAACGTTAATGTCTCTTGGCAAGGTTCTTCCGACTGGGCAGGAGGGCAGTGTCCACATAAGTCCACGTCACAGGGACGTAGGTGCAAGTGAAATGAAGATGCTAAAAGATAAGGGGAACCAGAAATTTGGCAAGCCATGGAGTGAGCCTTGAAGGGTAGGGATCTATCCTATGAGAGATATTTGTAGGCCTGGGATAGACAGGACAATTTGACTCTTACCCCTACCCACTTCTGAGGTGGTAGAGGGATGAGAGGGGTGTTATCAGGCAATGTTTGAGGCTTAAAATGAGGACAAGGCAGGTTGGACATTTTTTGATGTTAGGCCATGGGTATTATTTACCTCATTTCACTGTTTCTCACATGGCCTGCCTGAGGGGACTTAATTCTGTTGCTGTGAGGCTTATTTTGCCTCAAGGTATGTCAGTGCCGCCTCCTCCTGTGGCTCACCTGGTGGGGCTGAAGATCCCTCTGACCCAAATAGAGTCTGATCTCTGGAATCTCCTAGGTAAAAGAATCCATTCTTCTCCCCTTGATGTGAACAGACACGCTGCCTTTCTCGGAGTTGTTTCTCTTAGACTCACCAACGAGCTGAAGCCAGGGAGGCTTGGCCTAGCATAGCAAAATGCATACTCCACTGTCTTCTGATCTCGAGGTAGCTGGGGTGCTGTCGGAACCAATTCCCATGCTCCTGTTTGCTCATTTGCTTAAGGAGGCAGCTGAATGCATTTAGTGCTTTGCCCACCTCTGACTTTCAGTAATTTGTCTGCTGAGTGCTTCATGCATTAACGCTTTGTTCTGCACCCGGCACAGCTTTCCAGAAATGTCTCAACCCATCTCTTTAGCAGAAACACAATTAGGACAGATGCTTTCAGCTTTTATATAGGCTGAAGAGCCAGGAGGGTATCACAGCATATCACCTTCTCTTCCAGCGAAGCGCAGAGGGATCTCAGCAGAGGCTAATGGACTGAGGACTGCACAGATAGACAGAGGCCCTACCCAAAGATCCCACCACATTTTGGGCATGTGCTAAACCTGTGTTTATCAGACCCGGCCAAAACTTGGGTTACAGGCTACGTGATAGTCTAACACAAAATTCAAATATAATAAAGGTGTTACCAGAAGTAATGATAATGTTAATCCATCGTGTAGTGAAAGTGATGGCTGCATTTGGTGCACTGCATGTAGCTGGTAGGACACATGTTTACGATGGGATCCATGGATGCAACAGCAGTGGTTGTGGGGTTTGCAGCAGCATGGGGCACAGCAGGAGAGGCAGGGAGGCAGCACAAGTGGCATTCTGTCCCCAGTAGGCCTGCCATCAGGCCTGGGCCAGCTGGTAGGCCGGCCCGTGTACAAGCCCCAGCAGGGTTCCACGCGCATGCGAGCCTGGGCCTCAGAACAGATCTTTTTTGCTCCGTCATGCCGCTGCGACCCCCAGAGCTGCTGCTAGTGTCTGCCCACTGCTGCTGCCTGCCCCTAGGAAGCTGGTGCGACTGGGGACACCCAACTCCAAGTCCCCCAGGTATCCCAGGTGGCCGTACCTAGGCTGTGGAATTCCCTCTGGACGGACGCTCACCTAGCCCCGAACCCCCCTTCTTTCTGGAGACAGTGCAACACCTGGCTGTTCCGCCAGGTCTCTGGGGAGGGAGATGGGGAGGGTGGGGCTTTGGGGAGGGGGGATTTAGTTCTGCTCTTTTAATGGGTTTTATAATTGTAAGTATTTGATATATTAAGTATTGAATTGTTTTATTATATTTTTTGGAATTTTGATTGTGAGTCGCCCCGAGCTGCTTGTGAGCAGGAGGGAGCAGGCTAGAAATGATACTAAATAAATAAATAAATAAATAACTGTAAGCCAGGGGCTTTGCTACCCCCAGGTATGTCCGCATCTGCACAGGTGTGTGACTACCAGATATATGTCCAGAGGGAGGATGCCCACAAACCGTTGCTACCTTACTACCTGCAGGTAACAAAGTCACTACCTATTTCAGCTCTAGAAGCCACATTGATATTTGAAAAGGCTTTTTGGTAGAGGTACATGAGCAGTTAAATTGCTGCTTGTGAGAAACTTTGCCATCTCAAGAACCAGGATTGATTTCCCGATACCGATGCAATTTCTCAATTCTTTCAATACTGTGATACTATCCCGAGTTACCAACTTTCTGCTTACCATTTACTGTGCATTTACCACTTACTGCATTGCCAACGTTACCTACCATTTTACTTTTAGTTTCTGTCTGTTCGTTGTACTACATTTCTAAGCCAATCACTGTGTGAATAGCCCACCCCTTAGCCTCCCCCACTGCTCTTAACCTCCACTCCGGTGCCTCCAATCAGAATTATTTTGTTCTATGTTCTTTCCTTTGCTTTGATCAATCTGCACCTGGATTGCAGATTAGTAAAGGAATCTGTGTATCAGCCAATGAGTGACAAGGGAGAATGGAGTGTAAGAAATGCAGTATTGCATTGGTAAGGTATTATCTCTCAGGATTTGAAATTGACGTCAAAGAGGTAAGTGGGATTCTGGTAAGCAGAAAGTCAGTAAATTGAGAAATGAAATGTCAATCTAAACATTGTTGAATGTTGAGTACCGAGAAGTTCTCAATTTGAATGAGATGGTATCGGGAGCTAGGATTTCAACAGGAATTTATCTTTTGGTGAAATGTTGTTTCAGCTACTCTTTGAGCATGTTGTGGTTTGATGTCTCTATCAGATCTGGCCATTAATATTTGTATAGAGTTCTTGGAAGGCAAGGGTGGAGAGAGGAATGCCTGTGGTAGCATTAATAAGCCCAGTAGTAGAAATGCCAACCGTAACACTGTCTCCTAATGAGACATTGGTAAAGACGCCCAGAAACAAAAACTCCTCTTTCATTAAATTTACTTCCTCAAAGTTCTCTTCTAAAACATATCCAGGTTTCATATTCCAAGAGTTAATCAACTGCAGCACACCCTCTTATCTCCTGTCCATAGGTGTGTGCGTGTGCATGCTTTCAAAAGGGAAATTATTATCTTGGAGATAAAGCTTTCATTTATTTTTAATAGCGTCGGGTCCACACCATGAGTTATTACAGTAATAAAAGATAATTAGATCCCTCATGATGTGTCACTCCTGCCCCTCACTCCCGTTCTGTCTTATCGATTGTGATTATAAAAACACATAACTGTATATCAGGTCATTGGTAATAATAGCTATGCTTTGATTATTTTTTTCCCTTCAGTTGGATGAAAACAATATATATATTTCATATAAATAACTGGTTGCCCTTATTTAAAAGTCTGAAAGGAAAGGGGCCCTGATTTATTTTCCACTAGAGCTATGTGTCATGGGTTCAGTGGCATCCACAATGCCAATGGATCTGTTTCCAATTATAACTTGCAAATAGTCTCTCTCTCTCGCCGCCGCTGTAGGGATTTATTTATTTTGAAATTTGCTCCGAAGCCTGTTGAAGTTACCTGAAAGCCTCCTCTTGTGTTCTTCATGGTTTTGAATGAAAAACTGGGCTCTTCAGGAGTTCACATAGGCGCAATCAAAGAGGGAGGGGTGGTTTAAATGGGGTTGTCCTCCCACAACTTTCTGATATCCCTTCTGTGCACTTAAACATCACCACCAGTCTGGTCCATAAAAACTCCACGCTGTACCCAATGTGCACAACCAACCCTCTACCTACTGAATTATCTCAACCAATAGAAGGCAAATATATAAATATGCTGGACAAGGAAGGGGATTGGTCAACCGGCTTCTGAAGTCACAAAGGTGAACAATTAAGAGGCATTTGAGCTATTCACTGGCCCTGTGCAGGGACAACAGGACAAGAGGTGAGCTAGCACGGGGCAATAGATGAAATGTAAATGTTCCCAAGTCCCTTAACCAGTAGACAATACCCTTTGGTGCTATGGGATAGGTCCAGTACAGTGGCAGGACTCTAAAATACAAGGTGCAAGTCCTCCCCTAGCCTAGATCAAGGGTGGGGAAACTTTTCCTTCCCAGGGACCACTTTAAAAATTAGTCTAAGCTCTGAGAGCTGCACAGAAGTTGGGGGTGAGGGTACTTAAGGAATGCATCCAGGAAGAAGAGACTTAGTCCAAATCATGGATCTGTGCCATGAATATGTCCTCCATACTTGTGTCCATGCCTTCATCTCTACTCCCTTATGGTGGACTCAGTGGGCAAGTTAGGGGTAGGAAATGGATCAAGGGGCCAAATCCAGACACTGGAAAGAAGCCAAATAAAAATTAACTGTGAGCCACATTTGGCACCCAGGCCTGAGGTTCCCCACCCCTGGCCTCCCTCAATGGATGTGCGGAAGGAGGAAGGGGATATGTTGTCTACGTTGCATGGCAGTAATTTCCTGCACAACCCCATTTTGAGACTTAAGGTGCCTTATACAGACCCGTGGATGGCCACCCCCAGACCTTCAGGGATGGCCATCCACGGGTCCCCTACGTGCAGTCCTGCCTGCACTCGGTTTACACAGACCTGGCAGCTGCCGCGGCCTGCAGTCTGCCTGCATGGCGCCTCCTCCCTCACTCCATAGAGCTTCAGACAGATTGCCTGACACTCAGGGCTGCCACCTGCAGCTCCATGGCATTGCCCGGGGTAACCCCCAGCTAAGAGTGAAAGTGCAGAAACCATCTGCCGAATAGACACTTGACCACTGCTCTGCCCTGGGTTTGGGTGGCCGGTGACCCTTGACCTGCTCTGCTGTTGGTGCTCTGCTGTCAGTAGCGGAGGCCTGCACATCTGGCAGCCCACCTTTAGACGTACGGGCCAACCCGAGTGTGAGGTTGAGCAGAGGTGTGGGTGCCATCCATCTAAAAACACCCTTAATAGCAATGAAGACATGCAGATTATATCAAATATCAATTATGATCATAACTTCATCTGCAGATTCCACACTTCTTGGCGTCTCTGCAGAAGGGGGTTGCAATTAATTTTGGCATGTGAAACTCTTCAGTAATGGCACATGTTGGTTATTGCATATTGCATCGCATCAGCAGGGCTGGAAGAAATTTTTCAAGTTGTTCTTTTCCATGAACCACACAAAGGACTTCTCCCTGGAGTGGAAAGTATCTGTGCACAGAAGGAGCAGAAATTTACTGAAGGGGCAAGATCCTGCACGATGTTGTGGTCTAAATTTTCATGGGAATCTACAGACTTATCACCAGCCTGGGTGTACTCAGCACTGAGCAGGATCAAGCACTTTATTGGGGCAGATGCCAACGGGCAGCGAAAACCCTGATTGTGTAGCTTTCCTGAGATGTCTCTCTGTCTCACTTAGGGCTGTTTATGCTAATTGACGGTTTCTGAAGTCAATCAAATATTAAAAATTAAAATCTCTCTTGGTTTGAGAATTGACTTCGTGGTGGAGGAATTGCTGCTACTTATGCTGAATTCTCTCAGATACTCAACATAAAACATTCATACTGAGGATTTTATTTTTTTAAAAACTGTTCTGAAATACAGCCTCATATGTCCCAAAATTTGGTGGAGGAGGGGCGAGGAAACTGGTGTTTGTTTTTTAATTCTTGACCTTGTATTCTACACTGACCTTGAAGAGGGGGGCGTCCAATGCTTGGGGGAGTGGAAAGTTCTCCCTTGCCATGGTCAGACCATTACCTCCTGCAAACCTCCATCCCAGCACACCTGCCTATCCATAGGGGTGCGGGACCTGTTAAGATAGTCTGCCCCTAGAGACCTATGGAACCAGAGGAGTCCCTGAAGCTCTGGGGGAGATACCTGTTTACTAGGGATGTGCGAACATGGTTCGGAAGTTCAGAGTTTGGACCAAACTCGAATAGTTCAGTCAACCGAACCGAACTTTCGAACCGAACTCGAATTCGACCGAACTGTTTGGTCGAATCCGAACCAGTTTGGAAGGCCAAAAAACCCGGGTTTGAATGTACGAACTCAGTTCGGAATTTGACCGAACTTGAAGAGTTCAGTTGACCAAATCGAACTTTCGAACTGAACTCGATTTTTGAACTGAACCAAACTAAATTTTCGAACTCAGTTCTGTTTGCACATCCCTACTGTTTACCTCAATAGTTGCTCCATTGATGACCTCATGGCTTTTTGGAATACCTGGATCGGCAAGGCCATCAATCGGGTTGCTCCTAGGTGTCCGCTCTCTGCGTTTTGTTACCTCAGTCCCTGTGGTTCATGGAGGACTTGGGTTGGCTGAAGCGCTAATGGAGGCAGTTGGAGTGATGGTGGCTCCATACTCGTGCTCAAGACAATTGATTACAACATAGAGCATTTGTGAAGGCCTATGCCATGGCTGTGTGGGCAACAAAGAAATGGTTCTTTGCTGACCTCATAGCATATGCTCAGTCCCCCCGTCCAGCGGAGCTGTTCTGGGTGGTGAGAGGGTTGGGAAGTCCACCCTGACTCCACCTGGAACCAGAGTCATCTAAGACTCACTGTGACACGTTTTTAGCATACTTTGTGGATAAAATCACTCGCATTGAGCACGACTTTGACTGCCATTTTGGAGGCAATGGCAGAGCCTGAGGTTATGAATGCTCTGCCTTCTTACGTTTTATGGAATGAGTTTCAACTGGTGACACCTGCTGAAGCGGCAGATGTCCTGGGATCTGTTCAGGCCATAACTTGCAAGTTAGATCCATGCCCATCCTGGTTGGTTAAGACCTCCAGGGAGATGCTCGGGCCAGTGCTCGTGGGAGTGGTTAATGCCTCCCTTCAGGAGGGGAGGGTGCTGGCAGGGCCGGCCTTATCATGGGGCGGGTGGGTGGCCGCCCAGGGCCCTGCGCTTGGGAGGGGGCATGGGTTTGGGGTTGATTTTTATTTATTTATTTATTTATTTATTTTTAAAATAAAAGACGGGTCAGGTCGGGTGGGGGGGGAGCAGCAGGAGTGAGGGAGAGGAAGATGCCCCACCTCTCCCACAGTCTGTGGTCCCCTTCCCGCTGCCTGGCACAGTCTCGGTCAGGAAATGAGGGAAAGAGAAGCAGAGGCCCTGCCTCTCCCCCATTTCCTCTGGCCGAGAGATTGAAAGGCAGTGGAGGAGGCCAGCAGCATGAGGGAGAGGCAGGGCCTTTGCTTGTTCCCTTACTTCCACCGAAAGTGAGGGAGAAGAATGCAGAGGCCCTGCCTCTCCCTCACACCACTGGCCTCCTTTGCTGCCTGCCTGGCTGTTTCGGCCAGGGGAAATGAGGGAGAGGTGGGGTCTCTGCCTCTCTCTCCCTCAATTCCCCTGGCCGAGACTGTGCAGGCAGTGGAGGGGGGGGCGGTGAGCCCAAGCCGAGGCCCAGACCGGAGGTGGTGGCAACGGCGGCGGCAATGACAGCGGCGGTGGCAACAGATTAGGTGAGTCTGATTCGGTCACTGAATGGCCGCTCAGGCTTGGGGATGAGTGGAGGGGAGTGCCCCTCCACCCATGCCCGAGCCCAGGCCTGGGTAGCACACCACCAACAGGCCAGGGAGCCCCCCTGAGCTGGGGAGCGCCCCTAGGCCCACTTGCCACTGTCTGTCAGTGGGAATGGGGAGTAGGGACCAGAGCACACACACAACCCCAACATGCACCCTACACTCACCCTGGCGCTCTGCCCCCAACAGGGATGGGGAAACTGCCCATCAGGATAGTATTGTGGCCCGATATGTCTCACAGAGACGGAGCCCCTATCATCATTTTTATTTATTTTTATTTATTTAAAATTTATATCCCACCCCTCCTGTCCACAGGGCAGTCCGGGGCGGCAAATAACATCAATTAAAACAGTATAAAATTTTAAAACAATTAAAAAATACAATATGTGGGGGAAATCCCCACCCCCACTCCCACCCCTACCCGTCGCCAAAAGCGTGACGGAACAGCCAGCTCTTACATATATGCCGAAACAGCAGGAGAGTGGGAGCCAGCCAAGCCTCCTCCGGGAGCGAATTCCACAGCACAGGGGCGGCCACCGAAAAAGATCTAACATCGGTGACCATCCACCTTGCCCAGGGAACCTCCAAAAAGGCTCCCACGGATGATCTCAAGGGTCACACGGGCACATGGGGAGTGAGGCAGTCCTGCAGATAAGCAGGGCCCAGGCCATGAAGGGCTTTAAAGGTTAAAACCAGCACCTTGAACCTGGCCCGGTGCTTTATAGGCAGCCAGTGCAG
>QEPC01008240.1:2678881-2690866 GCA_003113815.1 Sphenodon punctatus | reverse complement strand
GTGGCAGCAGTCTACTATGGCCCTCTTTGTCATGCTTTGGCTCAGACCTCACCTGTACATAAGTTCAGGCACCGCCAGATGTTGGTCCAGGATTGCCCCAGGCCGTGTTGATGCCTAGCCTGAGCTCTGATCTCAGGAAAACCCTGAAGTCACAATTGGACTAAGGCCCATCTGACCAAAGCAGGCTATCATGTCTGTTCCTGAGCTGCCAATATGGTCCAGGTCAGGTTCGCCATGACCAGCCTCCATGGCTGGCTGTCATTGGTTGTCATAGTGGGGTGCTGGGTGCAGTATAGGAGCGGGGCCAGACAGCTGCATGTTCAGCATGCTCCCTGCTGCAGGCACGTCTGTTCAGCACCCCAACATGGCTCAGAGTCCGACCGTATCCACATAGCTTCCTGGGGCATAGCGGCCACCACTGCGCAGCCTCCACTTCTGTTTTTACCCAGAGACAGGGAGAGGCTGCCCATTTGCTATTGTTAGGCCTGGGGAAGATGCCACCAGCAGATGAATATTATGATCATCCCCCTCCATTTCTTCACAGATGGACATGATGCCAACTGGGGACTAAAGACACCCATTGTGTGCAGCTACAGCCAACTGCATTAAGCATGATCTAGGCTGCTGCCATCCAGTGGTAGCATTTGGTCTGGTGGACATTTAGAGGATTGTCAGTTGTCCTTTTGGCCCCCAGTGCTTGGGAATTGCTGCACTATACATGCCGGCCTGGAATACAGAAGGTCTAGGTTGTGCTCCCAGCTCTACTGGGTGACCTTGGGCATAATGGGGACATTCACCACTGGTACACACTGTCTTTTGGGCACTTTGAGTCCACCATGTGGCTACTCTGGGGAATTAACTCACTCCTTTTGATTGGAACCTAGTATCCTCCTCTGGGCCTTCTCTAAAAAAACCAGGCTAGTGTTAGAGTTTAGAGTTTCTCTTAAAAAACCTCCATTTGGGACATTGCAGTGATATTAGAAGGTGATTCTTCCCTAATTCTCTCTACATTGTGGGAAATACCATAGGGCAGTGGTTCATTAACTTTTTGTGGGTGAGGCCCACCAAAACATTTTTTTAAATGCAGGACCACAAGTGGCCTGGTGGCAGCAGCAGAGAGGACCTGCTCCCACCAGCAGGGAGGGGGGTGTGATCCCTGCAATGGTGGGGAGATTCTGACAGTGGCAAGCACAGAACAGTGGGGAGCCAGCGTGAGGTGGCCAGAAGAAGCAGGAGATGGGAGCGGGAAAGGCAGGGAAGCTGTGGGAAGCCACATCCCTTCTCTCCCTGTCAGCCCCCAGTGGCACAACTGGTCAGAATAAGTGCTGAGGGAGGGGGGTGTAGCCAACTAGCCGAGGATGTAATGCAGCTGCCCTATACCCCACCCCCAGGCTGCCCTGACATTTAAGACCCTCCCCAGCCCCTCAGTGGGTCCTGACTCACTGGTTGAAAAACAATGCCACAAGGAAGGGAGAAAGCCAATGAAATGCAAGGGACTCAGCAGTTGGGTGAATGCACTTATGGGGCAAGACACAAGGCTGGCCTTAGGATTTGCAGGGCCCAGGGAGAAGATAAAATGCAGGGGCCCTGCTGGCCCCTCCCCTTTAGGGGCAACCTCTGCAGGGCCCTGAAGGTGGTCGTGTTTAGGGCCCCACTGAGAGGGAGTGGTGCCCCTACAACCTGCCCTGGTGAAAACAGAGGCCACTGCAGGGCCCTCAGAAAGAGCAGGGCCCAGGGCAGCTGTTCCAGGTTGCCCTGTGGTAAGGCCCGCCCTGGCAAGACCAACACACATTAAGAAACAAGTGGTGACTGCACAGGGAAGGATGTTTTGTGAATGAGGCCTAATTGCAATGGATACTAGTTACAACTTTTGTACCACTTCTCAGCTAGCTCCTAGCTCTAAGCAACAGGCGATCTTCATGTCGCTTCTTTAGACAAATCTTTCTTTATGACGTGTATGCAGTTATAACCCCAAACAATAGCGCCTCTTCTTTTATCTCTCTTGTAGAGGCTTGGCTTCAGCTGTCTTGTTAATGTCAAGTGGAAGTATTTGTTACACCTTTAGCGGGTAAGCAGGAGGTGAGTTAATTGAATTGAGGCTTTAAATAACTCGTTCGCCTCAATAATATTTCTTAATTTCGCTCTGCTGGCTGAAGGATCTGTAATATCTATTTCAAGTCTGCAAGATAAAGGTAATAGGCTTTGTTAAATCTTTCTCTGGGAAAGAGAGGGAAAGCTACTGTAGAACTGTAACTCTGTCTTGTCCTTTTATCAGAGTCCTCTAAGAGAGAAAAGGTTGGACATGAATTTATTCCTGTGCAAGACTCAGGCCTGGGTGCAGATCAGAAGAGAAAGTGCATTGGCAGAGTTGGATGGAGAGCCAACAAGCAGTGTTGAGTATGATTGACAGGGCTGGGGAAAGCCCAGCCAGGAATAGTAGGATGAGAGGGTTGAGACTGAGGGGTATTAATGCATGGGGTGCAGAGGCATGAAACGGGGATACAGCAGATACGATGTTCATACACCAATATGTATGTGTCAGGAGGACGTATATGAGAGTGTGTGTATGTAAGAGAAGATGTGGAGGATTGTATACATGCAAGTGTGTGTGTATGTATGCCAATCTGTATACGTAGAGGCATGTGTGTGAGGGAAGGTGTGTATATGTTTAGTGGAGGGTACAAGTATGAGTGCATGTGTCAGGGTGCATGAGGATGTATGACTATATGCAATGGGGTGGGCATTACGGATTCGGATTAATCTTTAACTGCTCATTATCGGCAGTTTTGGATTAATCTGTAACAAACTGCAACAGTGGCAACATGCCCATTATGGATTCATATTAAAATCTGTATTAAAAAAATAAAAAATTATTGTGCATGTACAAAATAGCCACTGGATCATTCTGTGCACATGCACACCTTTTTCTAAAATGGTGGCGACAGCATTGCTGCCATTTTGGAAAAGACAGGTATTCTGCACGTGGACTGGTCATTTTGCACATGCTGCCTTTTCCAAAATGGCGTCAATGCTGCTGCTGTCATTTTGGAAAATGTGTGATCAGGGGCGTAGCTACATACACCCCGGCACCATCCCCTTTCCTGTCCCACACCATCCCCTCCTTACTATTCCCCAAGTGTTCTTATAGCAGAAAACTGTCAACTTATTTATTTATTTATTACAATGTATAACCCACCCTTCCCTGAAGACTTAGGGGCCCCTAAATCCCATCCAGACACCCCTCCAGATCCTCTGCCTCCACCCAGCCTCCCTGCCCCAGCCCCCCCGACCCACGGCCCCGGGAAGCACTTATCTTTCCAGTTCAAGGGCAGGGCTCCTCCACTCCCCAATCACCCCTGCTGCAGCCTCAAGCTCTCCAACTCCTCCAAACCACTNACCCAGCCTCCCTTTCCCATCCTCCACACCCAAGGCCCCAGGGAAGCACTTATCTTTCCAGTTCAAGGGCAGGGCTCCTCCACTCCCCAATCACCCCTGCTGCAGCCTCAAGCTCTCCAACTCCTCCAAACCACTGACCACTGCCCCTCTCACCACCATTCTGAACACCTCCGACACAGACCACTGCAGTGTCACAGCCTCGGTCTCCTAACTCCTCCACAGCTCCACTCGCTTGCTGCTTGCCTTGTGCCTCTGCCACTTGCTTTATCCCTGCTGCTTCTGCCCAGAACCTACCCCAACTGCACTTCCATCCTGCCCCTCCCAGCCCCCTGACGGCTTCCCCATCCTCGGGCTTAAACGTGAAGTGCTTTATCTTCCACTTCCTGCCTCAGTCTCTGTGCTGGCATGTGCCGCAATGAAACAAGCTTTCTGGATCATTTGTGGCAGGGGCATACTATAGGGAGAAGAGGAATCATTTTTGCCACACACCCCCCCTCCGCTCAGCATGGGCCCCGGGACAAATGTCGCTCCTGTCTGTCCCTTTGGTAGCAGCTACGCCACTGTGTGTGAGAGGATGAGCAAGCCTGTGTGCAGGTGTGAACGAGAGGGTGTGATTGTTGCAGGCATTTTGGCAGCACTGGTTAAAGCCCCAGGCCCTCCTAGTGGACAGGTCCCTGGTAAGCATAGTTAGCTGGAAACAGATTGAGGAGAGCAATGACTTTGCTTCTTATACAGAACAGGGAGGATGGTTGAGAGACACAGGTGCCGTGCCGGTAGGGAGAGGGACTGTTCCGTGGGGCCAGGCAGTGGCCAGCTGAGCTAAATACAATCCTGTGTCACTGCTGCCATCTACAGACATTTTGTTGCCTGCATTGCTAGGTGACCCTGGTCTTGCTGGCACAGGTGAGGTTCTCTGTCTTTCTCAAGTCACCACCCTTTGGCAGGCTTCCCAAGGAGGGGTACTAGCAAGCCTGTTGCCAAGGCCGACCTCTCCAGCCACCTTGATTTATAATCACGATTGATGATGTTTTTTCTTTGTGCCCGAATCCCTGGCCGGGATTACTGCATAAAAACAGAGTGGGTCTAATCAATCTTGGTTACTGAGCAATGCGGCCAAGGGACCTGCAGCCACAACAAAGCAAGGAGAGACAATGGGTGTTTTCAGACGCAATGACTCCCTGCGCCACCACAGGTTTCTCTGGGCGGTGGTGGGAGCTGTCACTCTGGCCGGGATTTGGCTTGGCCACTGAACAATTGTGACAACAGCTGGGCCAGGGAGGGGGCAGGAAGATGTGCATCTGCATGGCCTTGCCCCCATGCTGCATGGAGAACCCCCTCCCCCCGGCTGATGGGCAGCCTTGACGGTCACCATGTTGCCTAGCCTCTGCCACCACTCTAAACCACGGTAAGTAAAGTGGGCTTTCAGACATAAAAGCCCACTTTACTCTGGGTCTGGTGGCCGGATCCCGATGGTGGTGGGGGCTAGCTCAGGCTGTGACTGGGGTTTCCCCAAGTCAGTCTAGGCTGCCCACATCGCAGTCAGGAGCCAGACCATGCCAACATCTGGTGGCCATGTTTCAACGTGACTGCAGCACCCGGTTTAACCTGCACTAAAGCAGGTTAAACCATGCTGCCGTTGCATTTGAAAACACCCACAAAACGAGCATAAGCCAGTGAAAGCTAGAGAAGGGGGGAAAGTGGGCCTTGTTTGAACTGAGCAGGCCCTGCATGGGGTGCTGTGATCAGACAAGTGTCTGGTGCCATGTGGTAAAGCAGGAAGGTGTGATGCTTTCTGAGAAAAATGTGGTATACTCTCCACACAAGGACAAATGGACACAAACAAGAGATGGACATACAGCTTCACAAGCAGACAGACAGGCAGACAGGTGGATTACATGATCCGAAGGCGAGAAATACAACGACTGAGCTACAAGTTTGCACAGACACAGAAATAGATCCACAAACATACACGCTCTCGACTGTTGCACAGATGTAGACAAACACAGACAGGGTTGCCTCTCCATTTTTTCTGCTAGCAGGATGCTGATTGGACCATCACAGGGCTTTCTCTATCCCCCCCTCTTCTGATTTGCCTTTTTTTTTTTTTTTCCAATGAAATACAGTATTTTGACTTTGGTTAGTTTGACTTCACCTAGTTAAACATTGGGCTGGTTTTCTGGATTTTTTAAAAATTGGCTTAGATCAAAAACAAACTCTTTTTGTTATTATTATGGATTTTTCTCCCACCTTACCCTAAAGGGTCAGGGCAGCTTACAACAATAAAAACATATTAAAACAAAATGCAAATAAATGACACATATAAAACATAAAAACTCCAATCCTCCACATTCCATTCCACCCTGGTTTTCTGGTGTTTTATATAACACTGGAAACAGAATTCAAAAATACAAAATTACTGGCACCTGAATGATGCCAAATTATATTAGAATGCCAAAATTACCAAGAACTACAATCACACAAAGTTTTGTTATTTGGTATTCTGCAATGCCTTATTTGGATACTCATTCTTCAGTAGGCATAAACTGGTATTTGCTCATTGATTCAGTGTGTGATATGTTGCTATTTTAACATGGTACACTGTATTTGGTAATCATTAGACCTAGAGTTGAAGCAGGTTTATTATTTGCTTTTGGGTAGCCCTTCAAATATTCAAATAATATCCGTGACCAAAATGGGCACTCAAATATCCAGTGTTTGAGGATGCTGTTGTGGGGTTTGGGTTTTTTTCAGTTCAGTTACATTATTTTTGGCAATTGAGAACAATTATGGTATTGTAATAAGAATGCTTAAACCTACAGTGTTTGGCTGTGCAGAGCACTCTCATAGGGAGATCAGAGAAATTAGAGGCTCTATCCTTCAGAGGCCAAAAATAATGTAACTAAAAAACTGAAATGACCAAAATACTAAAATGACCAAATTGAAAAAAATAATAACAAAACCGTAGAAAAACTAAAAGAAAAAGAAACAAACAAACAAAAAAATCACTAATATGGATATTGGACAACGCAAGAACAGATATTGGTGATTACACACAAGCCATCATTTTCAGTATAGGTTTGGTATAGTCTACAGATTTACCTTTTACTGGGGGATGAAGGTTTGGTACTCATTTTGGCTCGAATTACAAATGAAATGAGCATCTGTGTCAAATATTCTATCCAGTGATCGAAAATGTTAAATGTGATGGTGGCCCCCTTTGGCCCGCTGAGGCCCCCTTTGGTCCACGAGCCACCGGCACATTTGTTACTGACCCGCCAGAAGTTTGTCCAGGATTGCTCCTGAGCGTGTTAGCAGCGAACCTGGCCTGTGATCCCAGAGATCTCAGACTTTACAGCCTGGGCTACTGTCCACCCAACTGGGCCAAAGCAGGCCACAGCGGGCTATAACATTTGTTATGGCCTGCCATGCCCCAGTCTAGATTGGGTCCACCATGGTGGCGGTCTGGCTGGCCACACATTCTTGCAGCTTCCCGCCCTCCTGAGTGGCCTGGGCACCACCACGTTTGTTGGCCGGCCAGACCCAGTCGGGACTGTGTGGCCAGCGGGGTCCCGACCCGGACTGTGATGGTGGTGCTCCGCCATCTCTTCTATTTACACCCTTAGTCTGCTTTGAATCAGGACCTATGAAGTAGATATGAACCACTATTCAGTTCCTGCTTTGTTCACAGAAACAAATATCCACTTCCGCCCTTTTATTTCAGCCACTTCATTCTAGTACGCTGCACCCACATTATAATGTGCTGTTTGGGAGCAAAGCCCAATACCTCCTTATTAAAAAATTGAACATATTATAATTAGAATACTTAAATCTTAAGTGTTTGACTGTGCAGAGCCCTCTCATGGGGGGAACAGACATTTTCCGGAGGCTTTTCCTTCCGGAAGAAAGAGTCAGAAGGCTTGTATTGTCTGAGAGATAATGAATCAAGTCCCTAAATGGCTAGGCATTCCTCCCAGCCTGCAGAATGGCTGTAATAGGCTATTAAGGTAGACAACAATGCAAGTTTGGTGGGTCCTATCACAAATCTCTGGTCTCTCTGCCTGTGATAAAGGGGCTCTTTGATGAATGAATGAAGGTGGCTTCCTTTGTGTTTGCAAATTGGGACCCTTGCCTCATACCACATTATCACTGAATTCACATTATAGAAAGGGTGTGGCGTATTTTGGTGACTTTGTTTTGGCACTCTTTAGCACTATTGTACACTAAACTGTTGCACATTAGTGCTCAATATTGCTGAAATAAAGTGACCAAAATAACCAAAATTAAATACCTGAACAAATGAATATGTGAATGTTGTTTCCATGGAGAATACTTCTTCAGATATTCAGTGGGCTATCTGAAAATGTGACTGATATTCATAAACATGGAAAGGCATTTTTATTTCAGTGCTAGTCTTTATAAATGCACACAGAAATTTTAATTAAAACTTTAAAACGTGCCAGATTTGAACTGTCATGTGAACATTTGCCACAGCTCTACCCCAACATGTGTGACTCTTTGTGAGTTACAAGGGAATCATTGGAGAACAAAACATCCCACTGAGATGCCCAGCTTGGTGCCTTTCAACATCGAGATGTGACTGTGATTTGGGGAGGCCACACAAAGGCTTTGTCGACGCACCCCAATGAGACACAGAGACAGTATTTGGTTCCAAATCTGGTCGCACTCCTTTATTTAGATAAATGGACTTGATGGTCGGTGGGCAAATTGCCTCAAGCAATTCCGGTCCAGTATGCCAACTCTAATGTAGCTTATTAACACTTATTAACATGGTCCTGCCCAGATGTGCCCTCCGTTGGCAGTCCCATAACCAAGAAACACCCCCTCCTTCGACAGGACGTGGCCGAAGGGGGGTGCCTAGCCCAACTGTGGGCCAAGTAAGGAGTTAAGTGCCCGCAAGGCCCGAAGACAGGCATGTCTTTACAGAGCCTGCTAAGACCTCCCTCCCAGGGAAGTGACCCCAGTGCATGCTGTGCCCCACATTACACTGTATGTCCTTTCCCCATCTCTTAGGGAGATGACTCTTAATTATCTTAATACCTTACCTATTAATCCTATGATGGCATACTGGACCCCTGCCACATAGGGGCGAATTCCCCAAAAGCCCTGACCTCCACCGACTAATCATCCAATAAACTTCCTAGGTGACCTGCCAGTGCCGCCAAGTAAATTTCATTACCCGTCCTTGATAGGTGGACCCCATCTTCCTTATATAATTCCGGTCTGGTGTGCACTATCCCTGCTTGCTTAATAATGGTCCCCCCTAGCCCTTTTACCCACTTGGATACCCCCCTATTAACGTTCTTTCTTGCCTTATCTACCCTTCCAGGATGGCGCGCCCTATCCCAACGAATTCTGGGTACCCATTCCATCCAAACTATGTGAACTCCCTTGAACCAATCCCTAACTACTAACAAATCCTTTTAAATGTTTATCACTAAGTTAATTCCTTTTCTAGCCGACAGATCGTTCTCTCCTAGCTGTATTACCAATACGTTGGGTGGGGGAGACTCCGCCATCCTACGGAGCGTTGGTAGGAGTTGGGTCCAACGCATCCCGCTCCTACCCATCCATTTTATCTGTGCTTTTTTATGCAGGCCCAGGTGCACACCCCATGGGGACCCTGCAGCCGTGGAGCCTGCCCAACGAACCAGGCTATGCCCAATGATCCAGATCACTTGACGCGATCTCCTAGCCGGTCCGTGGCCTAACAAGAAAACAAGAGAGAAATAGGTTAGATAAAACTTGGCCTAACATATTTCTTGTAGGCCGCCGACCGCCATCTTCCCACCACCATGACTGCGGTTTCAGGCAGGCCTGCTGCTGCAGCCATGGTAGCTGCCCCTATCCGAAATGAATGGGACCCGAATTCTAATGGGGGGAGCCCCACCTTCTTCAAAGCCCTCCGGAGTACTGCCATCAACTGATGACTCGTAACCACTCCCCCATTTTGGTGAATGAACAATTGCCGGCGCATCCCCCCAATGAGACACAGAGACAGTATTGGATTTCAAAATGGCCGCACTCTTTATTTCAATTCTCCTCAAGGCCGGTGGGTATTGCTCAGGCAATCTGGGTCCAGTATGCTAGCTACTTTAACTTCTTAAACCGCTACTGACAGGGATGTGCACTCCCTTGTCAGTACCAACAACGTAACTCCCCTTTCNAACTACTAACAAATCCTTTTAAATGTTTATCACTAAGTTAATTCCTTTTCTAGCCGACAGATCGTTCTCTCCTAGCTGTATTACCAATACGTTGGGTGGGGGAGACTCCGCCATCCTACGGAGCGTTGGTAGGAGTTGGGTCCAACGCATCCCGCTCCTACCCATCCATTTTATCTGTGCTTTTTTATGCAGGCCCAGGTGCACACCCCATGGGGACCCTGCAGCCGTGGAGCCTGCCCAACGAACCAGGCTATGCCCAATGATCCAGATCACTTGACGCGATCTCCTAGCCGGTCCGTGGCCTAACAAGAAAACAAGAGAGAAATAGGTTAGATAAAACTTGGCCTAACATATTTCTTGTAGGCCGCCGACCGCCATCTTCCCACCACCATGACTGCGGTTTCAGGCAGGCCTGCTGCTGCAGCCATGGTAGCTGCCCCTATCCGAAATGAATGGGACCCGAATTCTAATGGGGGGAGCCACACCTTCTTCAAAGCCCTCCAGAGTACTGCCATCAACTGATGACTCGTAACCACTGCTCCATTTTGGTGAATGAACAATTCTCCTTGCACTATTGGTCTTACCCTCAAATAACGTTTCCCTTGTTCGTATGGGCATATTCCCACCGGGCCTGCCCTAAAAAGCTGGACTACGAGTCCCCTATGTTTTTGGTCCATTTTCGAACACCGAAGCCGTATCCTGAGCCTATCTTTGCCTACCTGCAAATCTAGTAGTCCTACAGCTCGGGCGGTAGTATCCCTTGCAGAACTGCATACCATTTCACTAATTCTAAAACCTCCGAAGTACATAATAACAAATATTGTTGTGAACAATTGAACTTAAAAACATCATAACAAACTGCGGAAAGGGACCCCACTATCTGGATCAGGATCGGAGTTGTTATTGGGGCACAAGACCTGTGTTGCACTGCGGAGGACCTAGCCCAGGCCTCCAACATGCGTTTTATATAAAAACCATTGTCAGGAGACGGAAAACCTTTCAGCCTGCTAACAAAGGTCAGGGCCGCCAGTTTCCCAGCTATGGTACCGATTGCTAACCCTTTCCGCCTCAAGGCCTGTGCAAACTGAATGGCTTCTGACTCAGCTATGGGGAAACCCACACCCCATCCCTTACCCGCGCTGAATTCCTGGAACTCGCGGTAAGCCCTAACATAAGCGGCCTGTGTTCTAGGAGCCAGGGATCCTTGGACGGTGGCTTCAAGCTCTACTTGCCAAGACTCCATATTTCCAGTGGCAAAGGATCCGGGTCTGCATTGGTGCCTGGTGCCAGGTGCCGGAAACGCCCAATCTGGAACCGAGACAATGCATCAGCTATGCCATTGTCGATTCCTGGGATGTGTCTTGCCAAAAACATAACGTTGTTACGTAAACATTCCAGGACTAACGGCCGAACCAATCCCATAACCCTTGGCGACCGTGATGAAAGCCTGTTCACTACATGGACAACTGCAGAGTTGTCACACCAGAACACCACTGTCCGGTTAGCAAACTCCCTAACCCAAAGCAGCACTGCTACCACGATGGGAAAAAGCTCTAAAAAGATAAGATCCCTGGTGATTCCTAAGGTGTGCCAGTCACTTGACCATGGTGCTGCGCACCAATGGTTCCGGAAATAGACACCGAACCTGGCCCCACCTGCCGCATCCGATTGAACTTGAAGGTCATTTCGGAGGAGCCATTGCTCCCTCCAGAAACTGATGCCATTGTATTCCTCCAGGAAGGTTAGCCACACCTGTAGGTCTTGCTGCATTTCATTGGTGACCCTTATGCGGTAGTGAGGGGGCAAATCCCCTTTTAACTTTTCGTATAATTGGGACAGAAATGCCCGCCCCGGGGCAACCACTCGGCAGGCAAAATTTAACGACCCCACCAACTATTGCAACCTCCTTACGGCAACCTTCCGGACCCCTATGCACTCTTTGATCTTGTCCCTGATCCCTTCTATCTTCTCCTCCAGTAACCTCGATGTCATTTGTTCCGTGTCAAGCTCTATCCCCAAATACGTGATCTTTGTTGTTGGCCCTTCATTTTTTTCAGGAGCCAGGGGAACGCCGACCTCATCAGCTATTTCCTCAAATAATTCCAAGGTGGCCGCACATTCCCCGGACCGGGGGCGGCCTATTATCAAAAAATCATCAAAATATTTTGATACCACTCCCCCTGTTAAGATTTGGGGAATTAGCTCTCTTTGGATCGGGGGACCCACACACCCTGGTTTGCACATATGAGAGATTCACATAGAAGGGATCTTAAATCATAGTTATAGATTTATTTAGTTGTTCACACATTTATAAAGCCCAGTCTATAATGATCCAGCAGCAGTTACCTAGCTATACAATATCCCACACCCAAAGTCAGTCTTACATGTCTTGAAAGCTCAAAAC
>QEPC01008240.1:2635392-2653512 GCA_003113815.1 Sphenodon punctatus | reverse complement strand
CGGCTCCTGCGGTCTGCCGGGGGTGCCCTCCTGGAGGTCCCCCGTGTTAAACGGGGGGCCACGATGGAGAGGGCATTCTCGGTGGTGGGACCGCGGCTGTGGAACTCCCTTCCGGAGGAAGCTCGCCTGGCCCCAAGCCTTTTAACATTTCGGCGGAACTGTAAGACCTGGCTGTTTGCCCAGGCCTTTGGGAGGGAGGGTGGGGAGGGAGGTGTTTAGTCCCCTACCCATCTGTGTTGTGGTTTTGGTCTAGCCCTGTTTATAGTTATATTTATATTTAATATTTAATATTTAAAGTATTTTTTGATTGTTTTGGACTGATTTTATTGTATTTTATGGTTTTAATGATGGAAGCCGCACCGAGCTGCGTTGCAGGAGGGGCGGGGTAGAAATTTATAAAATAAAATAAATAAATAAAATACCAGGGATACATATGGCCTCAGAACACGAACTAACAAGTCTGCCTTTGCCTTCCTCCAGGCCTCAGACATCAGCGGGGAGACAAGACGGTGGTATGGATTGTTGGCCACAGCCTAATACTCCAGGCGGGAGAGGCAGCGAAGCATTCACAGTTGGGGACACACCTAGACCTGCCATCCAGGGCAGAATTAACGTGGATGGGCAAAGGGAGTATGAAGTGGGAGCACTTGGTGCCGACGCTGTCTCGTGTACAACACCAGCCACATCCAGACATCATGATAGTACACCTGGGTGAGAACGACCTAGGCGTCAGAACTGGCATCAACTTAATTGTACAAATTAAGACCCAGTTACCGCTATTCCAAAGCTTTTTCCCGGGTGCTAGGATATTGTGGACCCATTTGGTCCCACGGCTGACGTGGGGGGAAGCCGCTCACCCTAGGAGAATTGATACGGCAAGGAGGAATGTTAATAGGGAGATTAGCAAATGGTGGGTTGGTCTAAGGGGTAGCTGCATTAGACATGGACAGATCACTTTTACACAACCAGAGCTGTTTTTGAGGGATGGTGTCCATTTATCCCTGGAGGGGAACACCTTGTATCTATCTAGATTGGCAAGTATATTGGAGAGCCTCGTTTGAGCAAGAGTTGGTGAGGTACGGGACGAGCTAAAGCTGGTGGTCTCGTGGGGTGGCAGGGGTCCAGTATGGTTAATAGGAGTTCTGTTCGGTAGTTTTAGGTTAGATGAAAGAGTCATCTCCATAAGAGATGGGGGGGGGGCGATACCTGTTGATAAGCAGGGCATGATTAGCAACAGATTCGTTCCTCTGGGAGGGGCATCAGACGGGGGGTAAGGGCAAGCATGGCCCTCAACCTGAATGACGCCATTCTCCTTATCGTGCCCAAACGGGCGTTTCCCCTTCGGCCTTGGCCAGGGAGCTGTTCGAAGGGGAATGTTTAAGGTTAATGTGGTGCTGGTATTGGAGGGTACATCCAGGCCAGATACCCCTTCAACGATTAGATAAGTTCCATGCAAAATACTGGACCCGGGATTGCTTAGTGGCAATCTCACCAACGTTCTTGCTCTTTGTTTATTAAAAAGTGCGGCCATTTGAATCCATATCATGTCTCTGTGTGTCTTTTGGGGGGGGGAGGGGTGGATGCGCCAACAATGAGCTGATCTCTTCACACTGGAAAAGCATATTCTGCCATTAAGTAGCATAATGCAAGTGTGATAGCCTGCAATGTTGCTGGATTAGCTCTCCATTTTGAATTTACAAATTTCCTAAGTAGATTATTCTGAGCTAACTTTACTTTTGATTTTCTCTGGGTGTATCTTAAAGAACAGCATTTGTCCAATGCTTATCAGCCACCATTGTGTAGTCCGACATTAGTCTATCTCACTCAGCCTGGGGTTTATGCTGCAGGATGGGGAAGGTGCCAGTTTTTTGTCCTGAGAACTACATAGGATCAGTCCTAACTGTGAGTTTCCAAATGCAGTAGAAACTGGCGAGCAGAAAAACAGCAGGAGGGAGAGCGCTAGCAAGCAAAGGGAAGATGTATCCTGAAAGTTTGCTCAAAGTCCATAACAAATAGCAACCCCCAGCCCGAACGCTCACTTCTCTAAATAAATGGACCTTGCTGACAGGAGAGTGACTGGAGCCTCGGAGAAAGTTGAAGGTTATATTACTAGTGCATTATTGATGACACTGCTCAGAAGATCCCAACTCTGTGCCTGTGTGATGTGGACGAGGAATGATTGAACAGCCTCAAGCCCAACCTGTGAGGGAATAACTCTTTCATCAGGGGCTCCATGGAGAAACAGTGACTAACTGCATGTCTGCAGGAGAGTCCTAACTCCCGCAGCTTTGACAGGCTATAAGTTCTTCCATTGTGCTGCAGCACCAGCTGCCATTATTTCTACCCATCACTGAGGCCATACAAGGGCTTCCAACTCCACTTACAAGCATCGACTCCATGGGTGCTGCTGGACAGAATCATCCATGGCAAAAATGAGCAGAGTTTCCACACCCCTTTCCTAGAGAGCTAGCCATGTGTGATTATGGATTGCCTGTTGGCTGAAACGTTCTAGGGGCTGCATGGTGCTGAAACTCACAGCAGTAGCTCCCATCCTGGGGGCAGTTCCCATGCTCAGCCCATGGCTGTATCCATGGGGGCCCTGGAGAGCTGTGTGTATATGGCGTCCTGGGGATGTCTCACAAGTATGGGGGTGGGCTGGAGAGGTGTGGGGGACTATGTAAGACTCCCTACTTTCCCAGAAGACCTAGGCAGGAGCTGAAAGCAGAGTTACCACCCTTCTGGGTTTGGGCCTGATTTCTCCAAATTATTGAGGCCCTACCCCTGAAGGAGTGCTGTGACATCACAACACTCCCAGGGGTGCATGGCCATGCCAAAAAGGGGGTGGGAAAGGTCTTTTTCCTTTCTCCCTTTGGGTCAATGCCTTGGGGAAGGTGCCAACCCTAGCTGGGAGGGACTAGGGAGCAAGGGTGTGCACGTGCACATGCACATGTCCCCAGGGCAATAGGAATGGAGGTGGAAACCTCCCACCTGGCCTTCTGGTCAACTGACCTCACTGGGTTGACAACCAGTCCTTCCTTTTCCAGCTAAGTCACAGTGGGAGGCAAAGGGATCTTTTGAACTTAGCATAACTTGGCATAAATTTGCATTCAAAGATTTCTGAATACGCGCCTCAAGCAGATTTTTTTCTTCTTCCCTGGGAGAAGTTAGCTACCTGAAGAGGCAAGTGCCTGCAAGCAATCAAAGGCGCAGTCAGCATTTCAATACATTGATTAGCTCCTTGCTGTTTCTGGCATGTCAAGCTCTATAGCACGTGCAACAACAAAATAGGCTTGTGTCTGTCATAGATATGCTGGAGGGGTGTAGGCCTACATTTTCCATGAGCCTCGGTTTCTGGAGGCTTGACCTGAAACCCTGAAAACTTATTATTTGATTTTACTTTTGTATTTTTATGCCGCCCCCTCATGCATAGCTTCCCAGGGTGACTAACAACATTTTAAAACAAATAATATTATAAAATTTAACATTTACAATAACCCCACAATAAAACCAATAAAAATCCAACCTAACCCAACCCACCCCCCTCAGCAAAGGCCCAGCAGAACAGCCAGGTCTTACACTGTCTGTGGAAAGAGGAGAGGTCTACGGCCAGGTGGACCTCCAATGAGAGGGAGTTCCACAGTCATGGAGCGGCCGCAGAGAATGCCCTCCTCACAGTCGACACCCAGGAAACCCGGGGAACCTCAAGGAGGGCACCCCCGGCCAACCACAGAGGCTGATCCAGAATNTATCTAGATTGGCAAGTATATTGGAGAGCCTCGTTTGAGCAAGAGTTGGTGAGGTACGGGACGAGCTAAAGCTGGTGGTCTCGTGGGGTGGCAGGGGTCCAGTATGGTTAATAGGAGTTCTGTTCGGTAGTTTTAGGTTAGATGAAAGAGTCATCTCCATAAGAGATGGGGGGGGGGCGATACCTGTTGATAAGCAGGGCATGATTAGCAACAGATTCGTTCCTCTGGGAGGGGCATCAGACGGGGGGTAAGGGCAAGCATGGCCCTCAACCTGAATGACGCCATTCTCCTTATCGTGCCCAAACGGGCGTTTCCCCTTCGGCCTTGGCCAGGGAGCTGTTCGAAGGGGAATGTTTAAGGTTAATGTGGTGCTGGTATTGGAGGGCACATCCAGGCCAGATACCCCTTCAACGATTAGATAAGTTCCATGCAAAATACTGGACCCGGGATTGCTTAGTGGCAATCTCACCAACGTTCTTGCTCTTTGTTTATTAAAAAGTGCGGCCATTTGAATCCATATCATGTCTCTGTGTGTCTTTTGGGGGGGGGAGGGGTGGATGCGCCAACAATGAGCTGATCTCTTCACACTGGAAAAGCATATTCTGCCATTAAGTAGCATAATGCAAGTGTGATAGCCTGCAATGTTGCTGGATTAGCTCTCCATTTTGAATTTACAAATTTCCTAAGTAGATTATTCTGAGCTAACTTTACTTTTGATTTTCTCTGGGTGTATCTTAAAGAACAGCATTTGTCCAATGCTTATCAGCCACCATTGTGTAGTCCGACATTAGTCTATCTCACTCAGCCTGGGGTTTATGCTGCAGGATGGGGAAGGTGCCAG
Organism: Sphenodon punctatus; assembly: GCA_003113815.1. NCBI lineage: Eukaryota > Metazoa > Chordata > Lepidosauria > Sphenodontia > Sphenodontidae > Sphenodon > Sphenodon punctatus. The sequence goes on along the minus strand of QEPC01008240.1, from coordinate 2,648,925 downwards.
TTTTTTGTCCTGAGAACTACATAGGATCAGTCCTAACTGTGAGTTTCCAAATGCAGTAGAAACTGGCGAGCAGAAAAACAGCAGGAGGGAGAGCGCTAGCAAGCAAAGGGAAGATGTATCCTGAAAGTTTGCTCAAAGTCCATAACAAATAGCAACCCCCAGCCCGAACGCTCACTTCTCTAAATAAATGGACCTTGCTGACAGGAGAGTGACTGGAGCCTCGGAGAAAGTTGAAGGTTATATTACTAGTGCATTATTGATGACACTGCTCAGAAGATCCCAACTCTGTGCCTGTGTGATGTGGACGAGGAATGATTGAACAGCCTCAAGCCCAACCTGTGAGGGAATAACTCTTTCATCAGGGGCTCCATGGAGAAACAGTGACTAACTGCATGTCTGCAGGAGAGTCCTAACTCCCGCAGCTTTGACAGGCTATAAGTTCTTCCATTGTGCTGCAGCACCAGCTGCCATTATTTCTACCCATCACTGAGGCCATACAAGGGCTTCCAACTCCACTTACAAGCATCGACTCCATGGGTGCTGCTGGACAGAATCATCCATGGCAAAAATGAGCAGAGTTTCCACACCCCTTTCCTAGAGAGCTAGCCATGTGTGATTATGGATTGCCTGTTGGCTGAAACGTTCTAGGGGCTGCATGGTGCTGAAACTCACAGCAGTAGCTCCCATCCTGGGGGCAGTTCCCATGCTCAGCCCATGGCTGTATCCATGGGGGCCCTGGAGAGCTGTGTGTATATGGCGTCCTGGGGATGTCTCACAAGTATGGGGGTGGGCTGGAGAGGTGTGGGGGACTATGTAAGACTCCCTACTTTCCCAGAAGACCTAGGCAGGAGCTGAAAGCAGAGTTACCACCCTTCTGGGTTTGGGCCTGATTTCTCCAAATTATTGAGGCCCTACCCCTGAAGGAGTGCTGTGACATCACAACACTCCCAGGGGTGCATGGCCATGCCAAAAAGGGGGTGGGAAAGGTCTTTTTCCTTTCTCCCTTTGGGTCAATGCCTTGGGGAAGGTGCCAACCCTAGCTGGGAGGGACTAGGGAGCAAGGGTGTGCACGTGCACATGCACATGTCCCCAGGGCAATAGGCATGGAGGTGGAAACCTCCCACCTGGCCTTCTGGTCAACTGACCTCACTGGGTTGACAACCAGTCCTTCCTTTTCCAGCTAAGTCACAGTGGGAGGCAAAGGGATCTTTTGAACTTAGCATAACTTGGCATAAATTTGCATTCAAAGATTTCTGAATACACGCCTCAAGCAGATTTTTTTCTTCTTCCCTGGGAGAAGTTAGCTACCTGAAGAGGCAAGTGCCTGCAAGCAATCAAAGGCGCAGTCAGCATTTCAATACATTGATTAGCTCCTTGCTGTTTCTGGCATGTCAAGCTCTATAGCACGTGCAACAACAAAATAGGCTTGTGTCTGTCATAGATATGCTGGAGGGGTATAGGCCTACATTTTCCATGAGCCTCGGTTTCTGGAGGCTTGACCTGAAACCCTGAAAACTTATTATTTGATTTTACTTTTGTATTTTTATGCCGCCCCCTCATGCATAGCTTCCCAGGGTGACTAACAACATTTTAAAACAAATAATATTATAAAATGTAACATTTACAATAACCCCACAATAAAACCAATAAAAATCCAACCTAACCCAACCCACCCCCCTCGGCAAAGGCCCAGCAGAACAGCCAGGTCTTACATTGTCTGTGGAAAGAGGAGAGGTCTACGGCCTGGTGGACCTCCAATGAGAGGGAGTTCCACAGTCATGGAGTGGCCGCAGAGAACGCCCTCCTCACAGTCGACACCAAGGAAACCCGGGGAACCTCAAGGAGGGCACCCCCGGCCAACCACAGAGGCTGATCCAGAATCCAGAGGGTGAGGCGGTCCTGCAGATAAGTGGGGCCCAAGCCTTTAAAGGTCAAAACCAACACCATGAATTGGGCCTGGAAGACTATGGGCAGCCAGTGCAGAGAACAGAGTACAGGAGTAATATGCTCACGACGACGCATCCCCCTAAGGAGACGGGCTGCCGCATTCTGCACCAGCTGCAGTCTCCAGACCAGCACCAAGGGTGGCCCCATGTAGAGCACGTTACAGTAGTTCAGTCTCGAGGTAATAAAAGCATGGATGATCATGGCAAGGTCCGAGTCAGAGACATACAGCCTAAGCCGTCATGCCAGATGTAATTGGCAAAATGCGCCCTTCGCCACAGTCGCCACCTGGGCATCCAGGCGGAGCTGCGGATCTAGGAGCACCCCCAGACTACAAACCTGAGATACCAGGGGAGGACGGACCCCATCAATGATGGGGGCCATCACTCCCCCAATTTTCCCCACAACCACCACCTCCATCTTGTGGGGATTCAACTTCAAGTGGCTCGTCCTCATCCAGTCCCCCACCGCTATCAAACTTTGGTAAGCACCCAAACTGCCGGGCCTGGGTCTGATGAAAAAGAGAGATATAGTTGGGTGTCATCTGTATATTGATGACACCTTACACCAAACCCTCTGATGACCTCCCCCAAAGGTCACATATACACACTGAACAGGAGAGGGGGTAAGATGGAACCTTGTGGGACTCCACCTAGGGGCTGAATGTTCAGCACTCCGTGTACTGCCATGTGCAGGAGGGTGTGGGATATAAATATCTGTAATAAAATAAATAAATAAACACTAAAAGAGGGTGCAGATGATCTGGGGCAATGGATCCTGTTCTTCTCTCCCCATCTCATGGGAGGGGACAGCTTCAGGAATGGATTGCTGTTAGGGGTGGCACCTCTCTGGACTTGCAGAAACATGGCTATAGGCCCCCAAGTAAGGGAATTGGCTCATGCCATGCAGTCTGTAGCCAGGGAGGTTAAGGATATGCGGGAGCAGCAGGAGCAACTCGCTGCTGCGGTGGCTGCCCTGCAGGCACCCCCGCTGGCCCCTCTGGGAGTTCCCCCAGCTGCTGCCGTGCCCCCCCTGAACCCCATCCTGGTTCAGCCGGCGGGAGCAGCAGCTCACGAACCTAAGGGGCCACAGATTGAAAAATTCACGGGGGATCACAAGAGTTTCCAAAGCTTTCTGGCCTTATGCCACCTTACATTTACCACTCAACCCTTGACTTATGCCACAGAGGAATTAAAAGTAGCATTTAATCATTGGGAATTTGGGTGGCACCGCCTTGACCTGGGACACTAATTTGTTGGTAGATAAAAGTCCCCTCCTGACTAATCTGGCTGAGTTCGAGCAGGAGTTCAGCTCCCTGTTCGATCACCGTCACCGAAAAAGGGATGCCCAGGTGGCCATGATGACTATAAGTCAAGGGCGGGACCCTCTATTAGACTATGTAACGCGATTCCAGCAGCTGGCCATAGACCTGAAATGGCCTCAGGAAGTATTGGTCATCTTGTTCCAAAAAGGGCTGTCCGGTGAGCTAAAAGATCAGTTGATGTATACCCCATTGTGGGGCCTAGGGAGGCTTCTTTCCGGGCCACTCCCCATAACATCAGGGGTGGCTGTAATGTTAGGACTGATAATAGCAGAGGATAATTGGAGGAGGTAAGATGTAATTAGATGTAATTATTTATTATTATTGGGGGAGGGAAGTGTTGATTGTGTATTGCTTTTGAAATGCTGGGTCCCCCTGTGTGGGATATAGACCCTAGCGTTGCTGTATTTGTGTGTTGCTTTGATTGTTGGGTTCCCCTGCGTGGGAAAAAACCCCAATTATTGTATTTATTTGCTGTTGTGAGCCGCCTCAAGCCACCTTTGGGTGGGAGAGTGCTGGATACAAATTAAAAATGAAATGAAAATGAAAAAATGAGCGCCTTAGTGAAAGAGGCCGGGAAAAGAGGCAGGGGCGCTCACTTTCCTCCCTCTCACTGGACGAGCCCCACCACTCCCAAGGTGGAGACCGGGGTAGGAGACGAAGTTGAACCTATGCAATTGGGTGCCTCCCAGGGGCCGTTGACCCCTGAGGAAAGGGAATGATGCAGGCTCACCCGGGCTTGCTTTTATTGCGGGCAGCCAAATCATTTTGCCAGGGAGTGCCCGGTAGGCCCTGTAGCCCCCTGACTTGTTTCTACCATCCCTGTCACCTCTCCTAGCGTAAGGACCCATGTACAGATCCCTGTTACCCTAACCCACACCCCGGCTCGCTCCCTCGTCTTGTATGCCCTGGTGGACTCGAGGGCTTCAGGAAATTTCATGGATATGGGGTGGCCCGGTTCTATGACATCTCTACCTGCCCTAAGACCCACCCAGAGGTCATCCATTTCATAGATGGGTCCCCTTTGATATCAGGCCCAGTTAGTTACCATGCAGACCACCACCCTGCCCTGTGTGACGGGGGATCATCGGGCGATTGTACATTTTGATATCATCTGTACCTCCATGTTCCCTGTGGTCTTGGGGTTGCCTTCACTGAAGCTCCACAATCCCCAGGTTAACTGGGGGTCACAGAGGGTCACCTTCCGGTCTGAGTATTGTCAGACCCACTGTATACTCCCCAGGCCAGTGGGTCTCACCGGCCTCGCCCTGGGAATCATGGGAGATGTGGACCTGACTAAGACTCCCCCTGAGTACTGGGATTTAAAAGGGGTATTCAGCAAGCAACAAGCTACTGAACTGCCCCCGCACCGGGTTTACGACTGCCCGATAGATTTAGTCCCTGCAGCAGAGCCCCCCTATGGGCGTATTTATGCCCTGTCAATGCCCGAATTGAAGGTCTTGAAAGACTATATAGACGAAAGTCTTAAGAATGGGTTCATACATCCCTCAACCTCCCCAGCCAGGGCGCCGATATTCTTTGTCTCAAAAAAGGACGAGGGACTCTGGCCCTGCAGAGATTACTGGGGGCTCAATGCCATTACGGTAAATAATAAGTACCCCCTCCCCTTTATCCCTGATCTCTTTAATCGATTGCAAGGGGCCAAGGTGTTCACAAAGCTCGACCTCCGGGGAGCGTATAACTTACTCCGAGTGCAAGAGGGCGACGAGTGGAAGACAGTGTTTCGAAATCGATATGGGCACTACGAATATCTAGTGATGCCGTTCGGACTGGTTAATGTCCCAGTTGCCTTCCAACATTTTATCAATGATGTTCTGAGGGAGATGTTGGATCTCTTTGTCGTGGCATAACTGGATGACATTCTTATTTATTCGGACACTAAGGAATCCCACGTACACCATGTTTGGAAGGTCCTCGAGAGACTCCAGCACAATAAATTGTACTGCAAATTGGAGAAATGCATGTTTCACTTAGACACCATTGCCTTCCTGGTGTTTATTATATCCTCAGAAGGGATCCGGATGGACCCTCAGAAAACGACAGAGATTCAACAACGGCCGGCCCCATAAGCCGTAAAACCCTTGCAACGCTTCTTAGGAAGTGTAAATTATTACCGGTAGTACATTCTGAACTTCGCTGACGTGACCAAACCCCTATAAGTCTTCTGAAGAAGAACCAACCTTTTGTGTGGGGGCCGGAACAAGGACTTTTCAGGCTCTCAAAGTGGCTTTCTTTCAGGAACCCATCCTCCGCCATCCCGAATTTGACCAACCCTTTTTTGTTGAGGCGGATGCATCTAGCATGGCCTTGGGGCGGTATTATCCCAAGAAGACCCCCAAGAAGAAGTTCTGCTACCCTGCATGTACCACTCTCGCCAATTAACTCCAGCCGAACAGAACTACACAGTACTGGAATGGGAACTGTTGGCAATCAAATCGGCGTTTGAAACCTGGAGACACTTTTTGGAGGGCACCTCCTCTCCCATCACAGTCCTCACTGACCACAAGAATTTGGAGTATTTACAGACCGCCCACATCTCCAATGTTTGACACGCCCGGTGGGCTGTATTCTTCGCAAGGTTCCGGTTTGTGATCCGATACCGACCAGGCTGCCTCAACTTGTTAGCGGATGCCCTCTCCCACTACCCTGAAAGCAGACAGCCCCCTCAGCGAGGGAACAACGCCATCTTGAACCCTCAGGTCTTTGCGGCCACCTATCTCTCGCTCGATGCACTCCGCCAGGCGACCCAACGGGAATTAACCAGCGCTAGCCCCGACCTGCAGCTCTCAGCCCAATGGCTGATAGAATGAGATGGTAAAATCTTATTCCCCCCACCCCCTCTTGTCGGAAACACATCCTATGGGCTTATCATGATGCCCCCCTCATGGGACATCCAGGGAGAGAAAAGACATTAGAGTTGATTCAGCACACTTTCTGGTGGCCCTCCTTGCGAGCAGACGTGACCCTATACATCCAAGGATGCATGCCCCATGTGTGCCCAGACCAAGAGATCCCAAACAAAACCAACCAGACTCCTGAAGCTACACCCCCTCCCTACACAGCCTTGACAAGTGTTGGGGATGGACCTCATTGTGGACCTACCCTTTTCCTGGGGGTATACAACCATACTAGTAGTCGTCAATGTGTTTTCCAAGGTGGCACACTTCATCTCCTGTAAAGGACTCCCCACGGCTCACAAAATGGCGCTTCTTTTTCTCTGACACATCATTAAGCTTAACGGTTTACCACAGGAGGTTATCTCGGACCGGGGGAACTCAATTTACTTCAAAGTTCTGGAGAAGCCTGTTCAGGGCCCTACATGTTCGCCTCTCCCCCACCACGGCGGGCATACCATCCCCAGGCAAACGGACAGACAGAGAGAACAAACCAGGATTTGGAACAGTACATTAGATGCTACGTCAACCATTTGCAAGACAATTGGTACACTTGGCTTCCCCTGGTCGAATTTGCTCATAATAACGCCCCCCCATGCTGCCTTAGGAAATTCCCCCTTTTTTGTGACATACGGGTTCCACTCTCGTCTCACTACAGCTGAAACCCCACCACTCCATATCCCAACAGCTGGGGCCCTGGTAACCCAGATCTGTTGAACCCATGCCCTCACCAGAGAGACCTTAATCAAATCCCGCCAACGGTACAAGACCTCTGACGACTGACACCGTCGCCCTGCTCCATCTTATGCCCCCAGAGATCTTGTGTGGTTGGATCAATGACACTACCCTTCCCTGCACCCAGAACACAAGCTTGACGCAAGGTATATTGGTCTCTTTCCTGTCGAATGGCACCTCAATGAGGTGACCTATAAGCTTAGCCTGCCGTCTCACCTCAAAATTCACCCTACATTCCATGTCTCCTTGCTCAAACCAGCCCACGTCCCGCTGTACCCCATGCGGGACCCTCCCCCTGACCCCATTTCCCTCTCCCCCAATGGGCCGGAATACGAGGTCCAGGCGCTATTGGACTCCCGCATTCTCCAGGGCCGTTTGCACTACCTAGTGGACTGGGTGGGGTTTGGACCCGAGGAACAGACATGGGCGCCTGCGACTCAAGTCCATGCCCCCTGCTTGGTGCAGAAATTTCATTGCCACTACCCCTGGAAGCCTGGCCCTCTGGGCCGTTTTTCTCAGGTGCCTTGGGGGGGGGGGTGTCATGGGATTCCACTGACATCACGGGGCGCCCCCGCGCCCCCGACCCGGTCTAGCACCCCCACCCCCATGGCATTTCCCCAGCAGACAGATGCGGTAGCACCTCTGCTGGCTCGTGCTGCGGACTCTGCTACGCCCCCAGACGAGCCTCAGGTGTCAGCACGCTCTTGCAACAGAGGAGGGCAGGACTCTAGGACCCTGTGGCACTCTGTGCGCCTGCAGGGAAAGCCGCCAGCTGAGGAGAATGATGCTTAGGCCTATTTAAACTAGTGCGGCCTGGACAACTGCACTGGTGATCAGGTTTCCTGTCTGGACTGGCCCCCTTCATGTTGAGAAGCTAAGTGCTTGTACCTTTGCCTGTTGTTCTTTGTGTGGTTTGTGCGTGGATCTATCTATAGCTGTGTTGTGAACTTACCTCCCTTGTTTTCCTGTTCTCCTTCCCCGTTGAGTCTGTGAGTGAGAGTGTGAGAGCAAGGCTGAGGGTGTGTCCCCTTCCCCTCCCTGGGTTCCCTAGCCATTCCTGTAGTTTGTGAGTCTTCCTCCCTTCTCCTTTCCCTGAATCCTGGGTCCCCAAACCCTTCCTTCCTCACCTTCTTGGGACACCCTGCCCTCCTCCCCAGAGCTGTGCCTGGAGTGCTTGCAGGTGACTGGGAGTGGTAGGAAGCCACAGGACCCCTGTATCCCCACACCTGATGATGATAGGGGCCTAACTTCCTCATGCTCCAAGCACTCGGAAGGGCCCAAATACTATCCTGATGGGCATTTATACCCAGAGAGATCCTTTGGGGCTCGAAAGGCACCTTGTGTGTGGTTGAGAGTGGTTGAGTATTCCTCTTCTCCCTCCCCCCCCCTTCTTCTGTAACACCAGCTAGACTGCCAAGAGAAAGAAAATATCCAATACACCAGCCCCTAATTTAGGCAGAAGGGATCCATGCACAAGTGGCTGGATGGCTCCTGGAAATGAAGGTATGGCAGACAACACACTCATCTAGGGCACCAGCTTCTGGCTTCCTGCTGCTAGGCCCTGCCCCTCAGACATGCCCAAATCCCTATCCCATCACACCAGTCACCCCTAGGCTTGTCATCCCCTCTGCAAGGAAACCCAAAGTGATGGGACAATTAGGCCACCCCTTTTTGACATAACTGAACTTGTGGAGCATCACAACATCACAGCGCTCCATAAGGGTGAGGCCAGGTCCAAAAGGTAACAGGAAAGTCCCTATGGCCCATTCCTTGCAACTCCCCAAAGCCCCAAATATCTGGGTTAGTCATGGGTGCTCCTACTGGACCAGTGAAATTGGGGCTTCCCCAAGAACCTGGAGTCTCTGAGTCAAAACATGGAGTCTTTGGGTGAAAACCAGAGGGGTGACTAGTCACACCAACACCATTACCCTCCCTCCAGCAGTGTCATCCACATTGTTGGCTACAAGCAGCCTGGCCTACAAGGGCTCATTCACTGTTAGTGATGCATTTTGATAGTATTCGTCTTGCTTAAATATAAATGAATATATTCAGTAGCTTGAACACATGAGCTTAGCCTTATTTGGGATGTTTGCTAGCTCTGGGGCAAGAATGTGCCAAGAGGATATCTAGTTACGAAGCTAAAAGATTACAAAGCAGAATGGATAGAAAAACAAGAATGACAGTTTAAATGTTGTGTCAAGAGGACACAGCCAAAACAGTACCTAAAAGTAGCCAAACATTTCCCAGAATTAACGGTGAAAAACAAGATCATTAATAAGAATCAGAAAAATTGGCTGAGGCTTCCCATCCAGAGAGCATACCTCCCAATATTTCCAAGTAGCCAAAGAGGAATGTCATCATATGCCCTTAAATACTGCTACACATTCCCACCCTGTCCAACATCTACCATACCAGTAGCGCCGGTGGAATCCTGGCTCTGTGGCAGCTTTAGCAGCAGTGGTCCAACCACTTGGTACTCTGTTGGTGGCCACAGTACTCTGATAGCAGTGACTATCGCTTGAAACAAACAAAACAATACTCAATAAAGCTGCTTATAGTTACGCTCTAGTTGTGTAAAACAGCTTTCACACAAAATAAGAATCACTGCTATCACAACAATATAGAAATCCACACTCCCTGATACCAGTATTCCTCACCCAAACCCAGTGTTACCGTTTCTCCAGGTTTTGGCCCAGGGTCTCAAGGCTCCTGGGGAGGATGAGAAAGCAGGGTTTCCAGGGGCAGCAAGGGGGTGCGAAAGCACCAAGGGAGGTGGCTGACAACCGTCTCCACACCACACCCTCCTAGCTGGCTCTTCCTTCTTTTGCTTGGGGCACATCAGAAATGGGCATTAATCCTGCTTCCTGCATCCAAAAGGCCTTTCTGCATGCCAGCCACCTCTCCTTGATTTGACTGTGTCCCCTGGCATCTGCTGAGGTTCAGCTTGTGGTATCTGATTAGTTCTACAGTGACACAACGTTAGAAGACCCAATCAACATTATTTCATTTATAAATAGGAAACAGCTGTCCTCTCCCCACACCATTTTTTTTTTGCATATGGAACTAATTTAAGTATGCATGACCCCCCTCCCTATATGACTGTGGTAGGAGTGGGTGGATGGAGTGAAGCTCCCTGCAGCCATATGTAACCTTAGGTGTCACTGTGCTGTCAGAGCACGTTATGCAAATAACCATCAAGCAGTTTAGACAGCATTTTGCTTGCAAGGCAGCATACTGCCAGGTTGCACTGGGCACACCACAGTGAACAACAAGGGCATTGGCTGGGGAGGAGAGATAGCAACACACCTGTAGGAGGTCACTGAATTAAGAGTTGTTAGGTTTGCAGAAGTCCCTGTTGGCTGAAAGATGTACATTAGTTAAGATTCCCCTTCTCTTGGCACAAATGATTGCAGAAAGGAGAGTAAGTTGGCTCCTGGCAAGGAGGAAATCAGATAATGCCTTTTAGGGAAGGCCAGGTTCTGTCATAGCATTCAATTGCAGATTTTATGAAAATGGAGGTGTTTGTTGAAAAAAAGCCACACAAATTGAGTACCAACTTTGTCTCTTTACCAAGGATCCTAGTGTTTGGAACTAGTATACAGAACGGAGTTGCTAAATAGTGTATTGCAAACAAGCATATTGTCACAGGTGTCACCTTCAAGCTCATAGACCTCACCTCAGCAGAATCCCAGCATGGGAAATTTTCTGATTATGTTCACCTACTTTCCAATCAGCAAGGTCTTCTCCTCCAAGGAATAATGTTTATGGCAGCAGATACGTTGTCTGTTCAGCCTGCCCTGTATACAACTACTGAGTCCGTCATCAATGTAGGATTGATTTCTGCAGTAGCATGGTCTCCTGGGCTTTTGCCCAGTTTTAAGAGGCCCAATGGATGGAGCATTCACCACTGCCCAGTACAATAGTGTCTGTCACTGGGTGTCTACTTTCTTAGCAAGGGCAAAGAGTGGGGGTGCTCCAACTCTCTGAGGCAGCTTGTTCATTACCCAACTTGGATACAAGGAACGTAGGAGAATGTTCTTTGGTGACGAAGGGTCCAAGGGAACCATAGGAGCAACCAAGCCTAAAGAGAACAGTTGACTTGTAGGTGCTTTGGATAGTCTTGTTTGGCCTAGCTAAATGTGTAAAGACTCAACCTTTGCTACACTATTCCAACCAACTTGCATGACAGCTGCCAGAACACAGAAAAATCGGCATCACCACACAGTACTTTTTGGCTACCACACCTATGACAGAAAAGAGACGTTAGTTAGCCTTGGAGGATACTCACATTGGTGGGGCAGGAGATGTCAAATCTACAAGCTTGCTTCCATTGGCTGGGCCTCCTATATGTCTCACCCTTTCTCCTTTCAAATAAACACCTTGCTCTTCTGGGTAAAGAGCTATTCCCTCACTTTTCTCAAAAAGATAAGAGAAGTGGCACAAGGGCGCAGTGAGAACTAGAAGGAAGGCTGCTTAGTATGGCAGCTAAGCTGTGGGGCAACCAAGCCACATTGTAGCATCCTAGCAAACCGCCATCTAATGATGGAGAAATATGAAAAGTCCTGCCCTAGTGGCTGAATTAAGCAGAACAGCCAGCAATTATTCCTATATTCATGTGGTAAAAAGTCACTTTGAAAGTCAAGGGTTCACGTTTGAACTATGCGATGAACCATTTTCTTAATTATAAAATGGGACATGAAGCAATGGCCAGATTCCTCCCATATTCTATGATCCAAGGTCACTGGGCCACCCTCGCTCCATGTAATGCCCAACTGGGTGAGGTCTTTATCCACCATGTAGCACCTTGTGGGATGAAGGCATCCCAATTTCTTTTTCCTGGGTGGTTTCCACAGCAATTGTCGCCCAAACTTGTAGCCTAGATGGCTCCATACTGGTCAGATGTCCAAACCAGGTGGGCCTAAGGGACCCATGCTCCCTGTGGAGCTGCATCTCCTGCCACTGGGGGGAAGAGAGCAGGACAGAGGCATTCTATCTTGCACCAGGGCCCATTCTAGCTACAACTTTGAGAGACATATAGCAGCATTGGTATCACATTGGTGTTATAGGTAATTAACTTTGTCTTGAAACGCACACATTCTTCTGTTTCCAGATGTTATTCAGTGATACAAAAGCTCTGCTTGCTCAATCCAGCGGCTGCGTCATAGTTGGGCAATGGGCTCATATATATTTGCATAAGTTTACATAGCACATGAAAATGTATGCTAATTTTTGTGGACATAGGTTTGAAGCTTGTGCACAAACCTGAGGAAACATTACTCAGCTAGTGCAAATCCGCAGACCTTTATGAAAGTAAGTGGTGATTTATACCAGCTGCCAACCTGGCACTTGGTTCTTTTTAATCTCTCCAAAAGCCACTTAATCGTGGTTGTGGCTCCTTGCTGAATTCTCTCCAGAAAAGAGAAACAGCACAATCATTCAAGCAGATAGTGCTGGCCTAGCAAAGGCACAAATCCATGAGATTTGCACCCATGCTAAATGCCAGAGAGACGATATTATCCACTTAGAGGGCTATGTCCTAGGCCTCAAACATCTCTGTCATGGACAGTTCAGTGTCAATGACCTTATTACAGAAAACATCAGATATAATAATCAACAATGTAATCCAGGGGTGGAAACCTCCATCCTGTGGTCCAAATCTGGCTCATGGCTATTTCTTATTTGGCCTCTTTCTAATTCTTGGATGTAGTCTATAGATCCAGTCACTGCCCGGCACCCTCAAGCACTGAAAGAATGAGGTCAGGGAGAGGCCATGATGGACCCATGACACAGATCCAGGATCTGAACCATCCTCTTTCTTCCCCCATCTTCAGCACACCCCTAAAGCGCCCACACTCCCAACTGGCCAGCCTGTAGAGCTTGTCCTGATTTTCAAAGTGGTCCTCAGGAAGGAGACAGTTCCCCACCACTGATGTAAGACAAAGTATTTACTAGAACAGGCACTTATAAAAATGAAACTCAAATAACGTTTATTAAAACAGCCTATTAGCAAATTGCCATAATTCATTAGTTTGTTTGTCCAGACAGTCCAAACAACAAAACAATAAAAATTAAAATCACCAATCTGACTCTACCGTTTTACAGGCCACCAATTAAAATAATGCCATATAAAACTGATGACAATGAGGGAAACCTTAAAACCATTTACCTCATAAAGTCCAGCCTCCCTCCGCCTAGACGGGGACTTGTCCCAGGCCCGCTGTGAGGAGTTTGTCACCTACTTCTCAGACAAGATCGCTCAGATTCAGAGCGACTTCGACATTGGATTAGAGGCAGTAGGTAGAGAGCGTGAGGTGATGGAGGCCCCATCTGGTCCATCTTTGTGGGGGGAGTTTCAGGAAGTGATGCCGGCCGATGTGGTGGATGTCTTGGGGTCTGTGAGAGCCACCTGTTGTGAACTTGATCCGTGCCCGTGCTGGCTGGTGAAAGTCTCCAGGGAGACGTTGGGGACGGTGCTGGCGAGGGTGGTTAACACGTCCCTGCAGTGGAGGAGATTGTCACCCAGTCTCAAGGAGGCGGTGGTGCACCCCCTGCTGAAGAAACCATCGTTGGACATGGACACACTTGCCAACTACCGACCTGTCTCTAACCTTCCCTTTT
>QEPC01008240.1:2620752-2630884 GCA_003113815.1 Sphenodon punctatus | reverse complement strand
GACTTCTGAAGCAGGGATTGGGGTCCCTCCAACATACATGCAGCAAGTCCCTTCTTTCTGAAGCAGCGTTCTTAACCTCTTGTACGTGTGTGTGTGTCTTTGCTAAAACTGCTTGTAAGTGAGGTTTAAGGTTGTCTGCCTGCTTTTAAACCTGGCAGAGGAGGTGATTATAACCTGCCTAACCTAACTGAAATTGCTTGATTAAGTAATGTAATGTCCATCCAGCATTAACCCTTGGAACTCCTTGCTGCTGGGTTATGCCGCCCACTGTTGCCCTGGCTCCGCCCGCTGTTGCCCACAGGCCTTACTGCCCCTCCAACCTCAACACCCACGAACCGCCCCTGTTTGGGGGGAAACAGAGCCTTAGAGAATTTCAATGGGAGGCATGGCAGGATGAACAAGAGGGCAAAAGGGAGTTTCTATAGGGGAAGAAGGCTATTCTTAAACAGGGGTGGAGCTATCAGCCTACCATCGATCTATTGCTTGCTCAGAGATTTAGGCAGCCGTGGAGGGCTCATCTCAAAAGAGGGAGGCTACTTGTTTTTGATTGCTCCATTGTTTACCCAGGAACCTTCCTTGTTCCATTCTCTTATCCCTTCCGACCAGATCGGTTTTGCATGGGGCTTTTCTTTCCTTTTTCTTTTCCTTTTCCCCCTTCTGTTCCCCTGCACCCTTTGACCTGTGTCTTCTGGGGTGCTATCAAGGGGGGGGAGGCGTCTATGGTTTTGGAGGCAAATGGTGTCGTTCCTAACAGGCAATGGAGATCAAGTGGTTTTCATCTTTTCCATTGTATCCATTTAGATCAGGGGTGGAGAACCCTTTTGAGGTCGGGGGCCGCATTGTCAGTCCCAGGGGCGCCGCACATCAAAACCCATTAAAATCAAATTAAAGATCAGTTAAAACCAATCAAAAATAATTATAGTACATTAGAATTAATTCAATATAGATTTAAATCAATTTCAATCAATTATCAATTAAACAATTACAAAATCACACAATTTAAAGCAAGTAAAACTATTACAATATTCACACACACAGAATACACACAGCGAGACAGAATACACACAGACAGAATATACACAAACACACACACAAAACACACACACACAAAACACACATACACAGAACACACACACATACAGAATACACACACAGACACAATACGCACACAGAATACCAAGAGAACACACACACACACACACACACACACACACACACGCCACCTCGCTCCCGGACTCACCTGCACCAGGCTCGGTGCTTGGCCCAGCCCCATACTCAGCAGCATTGGTGGCAGCAGCCTGCCCATGGGTTCAGGTGCCCTGGCCCAGCATCTGGAGGGGCAACTTGGCACCAGGGTGCAGGTAGCAGCAGAACCTGATGGTGCAGCGTGGTGTGTAGGCCCCGCAGGGCTCTGCCTCCAGACCGCACAGCAGCCACAGTCGAGCTCCAGCAACAGCTCCAGGCAGGTCAGTTAAATTAGGCCATCCCCAATGTGTGCGGCCCACAAAGCCCCGCTTAGGCAACAGCGAGCCCGGCGATGAGCTGCACACAATGGGCAAGGCCTTAGAGGTCGGTGGGCCATGGGAACAAGCCCCGTGGGCCGGAGGTTCCCCACCCCTGATTTAGATATTTGAAAACTGTCAACATCTCAAAATATTTATAATGATTAACCAAACCACACACAATACCATAAATTATACAAGGGAAAACTGAGGCATGAGCTGTTTGTGTAGCCTAGTGGATAAGCAGCTGGACCTGGGCGACTGGGTTCAAATCCTGTCTTACCCATGAACTTGCTAGGTGGCCTTGGGAAAGTCACTGTGTCTCAGCCACAGATCCCTGTCTTTAAAATGGGAATATCAATGACCTGCCTCACAGGATTGTTGTGAGAGTGAATTAGATAAGGATTCTAAAGGACTTTGAACACAGAAAAGTGCTATTTAAATTATTAAAAACAACAACAAGAAGGTCCACGTACTTAGGCTGTTTTTCCACCTAATCTCTTTGTACTCTGTAACCTTTGTAATTTGCAGGTTCCCAGCAGAAGCTGGAGGTGGCACTGTTATGTGTGGACAGGGAGTCACACTGTCTGTACTCAGCAGCTCTAAGGGGAAATACTGTAGCTTGGAGAGCCATAAGCTGTAATTTATCCTCCTTATTTAAGACACTCCTAAATCCAGATCCTGTCTCCGTAGATGTGGTTTCCAAGTTCTCTACATTCCTTCCTTCATAGGATGGCACCAGGCTTAAAGAAATTAATCACCAATTTTAAAGACCCTTAGATTCAGCGAGATGGCTCAAAACCCTCCTGGAATTGTATCTAAGTTGACGCTATCCTACTACTACCTGCACTCTTGGTGATACACAGCTGTGTTCATCTCCATCAGTGTAAACACAATCTTAGTCCCACATGGCATGTCTCTCATGATAAGGGCATGCTTTAAAATTAGCGCAAAAAACAAATGCATTCCCCCAAAGGAGTAGTGAACAGGAGGCATGGTGAGTGGCAGGCCAGCAATGGAAGAGGATGCTGGAAAGAGATCTTAAAATGCCATCCAAGCACCTTTGATAAATTATTACTGCAGCCACATTTGCCATGAGCCAACATCCTCTTAGACATCACAAGCTGGCAACCAAGGTAGAGATGAAACAAAAACTCCAGGCAGATACTGTCTCCAATGGATCCACCTGGTTTGATCTGGGTCCAGTGGAACAGAGACCAGGCCCAATTGGGACCTGGTTCCACCAAAGATCTATATTGGCAGCTCCAGCTCCCCCTTCCCTGCACAAAGCCCTTTTGTGCTTGCTCAATGAACTTTGTCAGCGCATTCAGAATGAGACAAGGACTCAACATTGGGTTTTAACAGCCGCACTCTTTATTCAAATTGTAATTAGGCTAAGTGGGGTAATTGCCTCTAAGCAATTCAGGCCCAGTACTCTCAACTCCTTAACGATTTATAACAATAACTACATGGGGTGGCCTGGATGTGCCCTCCAGTGCCAGCCCCAAACAACATCTCCCCTTTGCTCACTGGCCGGCGGCCATGACTGAAGGGGACAGTGTCCTTTCCAGACTGGAGTACGGATGCGGTGCTGAAGGATTGAGGACCATGCTTGTTCCTGCCCTCCTTCTGAACACACCCCTGCCAGGGATGCAACTCTTGCGCTTGCCGTGCCCTGCTTCTGCACCAGGTGTTGCCTCCCCATCTCTAAAGGAGATGCCTCCAAATGCTACTTAATTGTCTATTCTACCAGCATAACAGTACTGGACCCCTGCCACTAAGAGACTGACGATTCTTAATTTGGGTGGGCCCAACCCCCACCATGCCTAATCTAAACCTAAAACTTCCACCAGCATCGCCTTCAGGGTGGTCAAATAAACTTGACAAGCGTACTCTGTTCATGCAGTAAAGCTGTGGGTAATCCTGTGGTGAGAAACACGCTTTCCATCCCTCTGACAGAGCCACTTCCCAATTTCCCTATTCATTAGGGATGGGCAAATGCGGTTCGGAGTTCGGACCAAACTCAACCAATTCAGTCGACCGAACCGAACTTCCGAACCGAACTCGATTTTCTAACCGAACCGAATTTCCAAACTCGACTCTGTTCGCCCATCCCTAAAAGATAATATTCCATTTAGTTCAATGGGGTTTGAATTTCCAAACTTTGTTCGGAAGTTTGGAGTTTGGACCGAACTCGTATAGTTCGGTCGACCAAACCGAATTTCCGAACTCAGTTCTGTTCACCCATCCCTACTATTAATAATGTGTTGGGTCTTATCGACTTTTCCGGGATTTAATGTTTTTTCCCATTTTATCCGTGCTACCAGATTGGTCCAGATTATGGTAACACTGGGAAAAAGCCTCTCCACTTCTAAGAGATTGGCCTTGATGTTAACCACCATTGCTACCTCTTTAGCCTGTGGGATATCATTCTCTCCCCGGTGGATTACCAGAAATCCGGCGGCCTCCCCATCGCCACTGCCCATAGTGTGGAGAGTAACTGTCGCCAATGCATCCCACTCCGCCCCATCCAGCAAATTTGTGCTTGGGCAGACAGTTCCAGCTGGGATCCCCAACACATCTGGCCCGCAGCCTTCATGGCCCATATTTATATTATTTATATATAAATAATATATAAGACTGTGGCCGATGATCAAGACTATACTCCTGCGGTGAAACCTTGCGGCACCTAGATGCACAGACAGAATACAAGAATTAGTACGTCGGCTTGAGAACGTAACTACAGTATGCTTGGGAGTGCCCCCGCCCTACCGCCATTATTTCACGTTCTGAGAGGCCAGCTGCGGCTGCAAAGGACGCCGCTCTGATGCAAAAGGAATGGGACCCATAATCAGATGGGGGGACACTGAGATAGCTCAGGGCGTTCCGCAGCACAGCCGTGAACTGATACCGAGTCAAAGGCGAACCACACGTGCCTAAAAAAGACCCCTGAGAAAGGAGGGTGGGACTTACAGTATTCCTCCACAGCACAAATCGGGTACAAGTCCGGAGAGCTGGCCCTGTAAAGGATGATCACATGGCTAATCTGTTTTGGACCACCTCAGATGCAGGCAGAGTGCCTGATCGTCCACCCTCACGTCGTCGATGGAAAGGGCTCTCTGAGTTATCCTGCCCTGATTCAGCTACAATCTTGCTAACCCAGAAGGCTCCAGAAAAGGCTACTTTGAAAGCTGCTGCAAACAAATTTGTTTCAAAAAGGTCAAAACAAACATGGTGAAGGGCAACACTTAATCTAAGGAGGAGGGAAGGGGTGATAGGGGTCCTGGTGTCCCGTTCCGTAACCTGTTCCCGTGACCAGCTCTCTAACATCCTTCTGCTGAAAAACCATAATCAGGTGGGAGGAAACCTGCCAGGCCGCTCATGAAGCCCAGCGGACAACTTGCTCGCGATAGTCCCCACCACCACGCCATGTCACCTCAGGGTGAGGGCGAATGGTAGCATCTGCACTTCGGGGATGGGGAAGCCCAGCCCCCAGTCATGCTGGACCCAAAATTCCTTGAATTCCCTGAATGCCCTATTATACACTACCTGGGTCCATACTGTCCGGGATCCTTGTATGATGGTGTACAGTTCTAAGATCCAAGGTTCCACACAGCTGGTGGCAGAAGTTCCGGTGACAGTAGGGGTGGCACACCGGGGAGAATACCGGATACCGAATGTACCGGTATCGGATCTCCCAGGTACCGGATTTACCGGTATTGGCATACCGGATTTTTTACATTGCGGCTATTGACTTCAATGGCCGCAATGTAAAAAATCCGCTACCGTAGTCAATGTTAAAAATCCAGTATGCCGGTACAAGTAAATATCGGATTTATCGGATTAAGCCGATATACCCAAATACCAGCAATATCAGATGTCGGAAGAACTGGAATTCCCACCCCTAGGTGACAGTCTGGCTACCGGTGCCAAGGAGCAGAAATGCTCCATCTGGAAGCGAGCGAGGACATCAGTTACTCCGTTACTAATGTCAGGCACATGCTTGGCAACAAACAAAATGTTCTGCCTCAGGCAGGCCAAGACAAAAGCCCTGACCAGCGTCATGACTCAGGGGGATCGTGAGCACAGAGAGTTAATCACATATACAACTGCCATGTTATCACACCAAAAGAGGACAGAGTGGTCAGCAAAGTCAGCTGCCCAGAGGTGCACTGCCAGTACGATTGGGAAGAACTCCAGGAACGTCAGGTCTCTGGTGACCCCTTGCTCCATCCACTCCCGCGGCCATGGGGCAACCGCACCACCTATCCCTAAAATACACCCCAAAGCCAGAACCTCCCGCTGCGTCTGAATGAACCTGAAGCTCGGCCTCTAGCAGGAGTTGCTCCCGCCAAAAGCTGACCCCATTGAAATCTTTGAGGAACTCTGCCCAGGTCCCAAGATCATCTTTCATCTCCTGGGTGACTCTGATGTAATAGTGTCCAGGGGGGTTTCCCTTCAGCTTGTCATACAATTGAGATAGGAATGCATGGCCAGGCGCCACCACCCTGCAAGCAAAATTAATACTCCCTATCAACTATTGTAGTTCCTTCACCGTGACCTTCATTGCTGCCAAGCATTTGGCTATCTTGGCCCACAACATGGTCAGTTTATCACTAGGGAGACAGGACACGGCCCTGACTGTGTCCAGCTCGATGCCCATGTACGTGAGGGAGGTGGCGGGCCCTTCAGGTTTCTCAGGGTCCAAAGGGATCCCCAAATTGTCTGCAACCCCGTGGAAGGTTTCCATCAGTCCCACACACTCCCTCATTCCTGCACTGCCTATGAAGTGGAAATCATCAAGATATTTTGTGACTTCCCCTCCTTTCGCATGCCACCGGACCACCCATTCGACCATGAAACTGAAACGCTCGAAGGCAGAGCATGAGATTAAGCAGCCCATAGGCATCTCCCAGTCGAAATAAAACTGGCCCCAGAAGTGAAACCCCAGGAGGTGGAAACTGCAGGTGAAAGGCAGATCTGATGTCACACTTGGCAAGCAGCGCACCTCGGCCGGCACTCTTAACCAACTGCACTGCCGCATCAAACGAAGTGTAGTGGATCAATGTAAGTTCCCTTGGGATGGCATCATTAACTGACCCTCCCTGGGGGTGGGGCAGGTGGTGTATCAGATGAAACTCGGCTTTCTTTGGCACCACTCCTAGTGGGGAGACCACCATGCCTGCCACAGGCGAGTTCGTAAATGGACCAGCTACTCTGCCTTCTAATTTAACCTGTACCACCATTTCCATCCCCGCCACTGATTTGAGGTTCGGGGCAATTCCAGATTGCTGAACACCCACTGCAGGTATCCTGAACCCTTCCCGAAAGCCATTTATGATGTATGCCACCTCCTCCTTGTTTGGGTGTTCTTCTAATGCCCTTTCTAACCTATTAAATTTAACTGGGGTTGGGGCCCTTCCCCAACACCTCCCCCCCTGAGGTTCCCCCTTGGTTACCCTTACCCTGGGGGCCCTGTTGGCTTTTTCCCTTTGGCCAGGGAAAGGGAAACCCTTTGTAACAGGCCGTTGTGGCATGGGACCTGCCACAGATGGTGTAGGCATGGCGGAATTTACATCCGCCATGCCCACACTTTTGTGTCCAGGCAAATTCTCAGCAATGGGCACCCCCCGAATTCTGGGCCTTGTGGCCCTTGCTCTGAAAGGGATCATTATATGGGACAACCCCCCCTTTGTTAGCACATGGCCAATGTCCGCTGGGGGGCATTGGCTGTATTACTCATGCAATTCAGCCATAAGTCATGGGCATGAACGTCCCATCTCAAACCCGGGGTGTAAGATGCCCTAGGGTGAAACGCCTCGTCATATCTGAGCCAGACCCCAGGGGGGCCTGTATCATATGTGCGACTGACGATATCGGCGTGTTTCATCAGGGCATATGCCCTGTCTGGGTACACCTGCACCATAAGCCCCTGGTAGATGGAATAGGCTATGGTCCAATTGGCCCAATTCCTGTCAACCTTGGGGTGGTGGAAGCGCTCCTTTTCCTTTTTATCTTCCCTGTCATTAGGGTCAGGGAGAGGGTCCATGAATAGGAAGGTGAATATATCTATGTATTCGCTCCACCATATCCACTCCCACATGGGTTGCAGCAAATGATCCCCTATCGAGGCTGACACATCTGTGTATCCCCCCCACCCCCGCTAGGAGGGAGGGGGAATTCCCCAATACCTGCATATCCCAGTTGGCCCCGGGGTTGAGCCCAGACGTGGAGGGCCTGTGGCCCGTGGGGGTCCGCCCATCCAACTGTGGGTGGGGGCAAGCCCCAGCCCCCACTGCCCAAGTGGAGCCTCCCCCCAGCAGTCCCCCCCAAAAGGGGGGCATACAGGCCTGTGGCAGGGACCCATGCCCCATTCCACCACAGCCGCGGTGACTCAGTCCCCATACTGGATGGTGGCATGTAGCCAGGAATGCCCCCAGTCCCACCTCCAAATTGGGTCCCGCTCCCCTGATGCCATCCGTGAGGTACTGCTGTGAAGTACATGTCCGGGGGGGGGCGCATGTCTGCCGCCCCTACCCCCAGTTCCTGGGAAGCGGGGGGATGTACTAGACTGAGCGGATATCCTGCCAACCCTGGGTCCCTTGTACCTGCGTAAACTGGTGCTTGGGGTCTCGGGTCTGGCTGCAGTGGTGGAGGCTGGTAATCTTCCGCTATGGCTCTGAGTCTGCGCTCCAATGCCTCGATCCTCCTACGGGTATCTGGATCCTCCTGGTCACATAGCTCCCCACCTCCTTCCCTCAATCTCTGCATGGGTGGTGCTACATCCCTGGGGGGAGAGCAACGTGCCCTCCTCCACCGTAATTTCTGGTGGGGGGGCTCCTGTTGGGGGGCAGGAACTGGCCATGGGGCCGGCAGCGCTCCTGCCAGGGGGTCTGGCCCGCCCTCGGTCCCACCATCAGCTGGGATAGGGGGTGCTGCCAGGGGATGCCTGATGGATTGGGAGGGGCCAGGGAAGCATCCCGATACCTAGCCGGGGGCAGGACATCCTGTCCCCCCCCCCATGTTTGGGGCACCAGGGCTTCAGGAGGCACGGGGGCAGACTGCAGAGCGCCCAAGGGGCCCAGCATGGGTTCAGCCAGAATAGGGGCCCAGGGCACCCCTGAGGACATGGTCCCTGACACACACACCCCAGAAGCAACCACCCCAGGCCTGGCATGGGGCACCATGCCACGAACTCTGGCCCTCAAGAGTGGCCTGCCCAAGCAAGAGCCATCTGCTGCATAAGGGCCTCGCAGCCAGCCAGGCATTCCTGCATAGAGAGCAGGACCACCTCACCTGTGCCCCACTCTTGTGGGCCCCGGCCAGCGTCAGGGCCTGTCATTTCATCCGGGCCAGGTGCGGGTGGGGACCATGCTGGCTGCACCGCCAGCCTGGAGCAGCCCTTCTGCTTAGCCTTCCCCATGGGGAGTGTAATGTAGTTTCCCCAGGCTACTGGGCTCAGCCCTGAGCCTACTGGGGGCTACAGATATGGCTGCTCCATCCCCTGAATTGCTTGACCCGCAGGTTGCGGGAAGAGCAGAACCCAGAAACCGCCCTGTGGGGCCGGTTGCCAGCCCAGAGCAGGAGTAGGGGGGGGACGAGCAGGGAGGGGGCACGTGGGCCACACCACTCGGACTCTGCAAGCTCCAAAGGTTGTCTCCCCTGCATGGGACTTACCGCGTGTGAGGGAAGGGAGCAGGGGATGGGCGGAGTTCCGCAGGTTGGTCTGCGCTCTCAGCCTGGTTAAACTGACGCTGTGCTGCAGAGTTCTGCAGCAACGCAGTTTTCTGCCCTTGGCTCCCTCGTCACAATGAGGAGGGAGCCTCCCAGCTGACAGTGAAGCTCCTCCCCTTGTGGAAGGGCTTTCACTGCCGCACTCTCGGGTTGGTCGTTGAGCCCATTGCCAGGGGCAGCCTGAGCCGGGTTGGCTGTTTTCCCGCCAACCCGGGAGCCCCGCTGCTTCTCCTGCTGCTGCAATTCTTGCTGCAACAGGGAGTGCAGCCATTTCCCATCCTTGTCTCCCTTAAGGGGAGGGCAACAAGGGGCACACTAGCTGCCATTACTGGTGGGCCAAGGGCTTAAAGACTTTGCACATGCACAAAAATGTGCTGTGCAGGGATAAAATGGCTTTGGTTCATTTGAGCACAAGCAAAATGGCACTGCAAAGGCCAGGATGGGGAAGCCAAAGCAGGCTCTGGTTTGTCCATCTCCCACACTCCCAGTCAAATGGATCCGTGGAGATCTGGTATGGCTCGCTTTGCTGGATCTCCACAGGCTGTTCTGTATATGCAGAAAATCTCCACAGGTATGGGATGGCTGATCCATTTCAGCCTTAGCCCAAGGCATGCAGCCAAAAGTTTGGTAAAAGACTGGAGAAACACAAGCTTAGAAGGGGGGCTCAGAAGAACTATCACATGGAGTCAGACAAATGGTCCATCAAGCACAGCATCCTGTCTCTGAGGCCCCTTTTAGACGTGCGGCGGTATCATTCGCCTCGGCGGCGCGCATATTTTGAAACTTCCGCCTGGTCTAATTAGACGAGGCGGAAGTGGCTTAATATGCGCCTATTACGGCGGAGGCGCATTTTAAAAGTGCGAGAATTAAATACCTCGATTGAGAGGTATTTAATT
>QEPC01008240.1:2585346-2599313 GCA_003113815.1 Sphenodon punctatus | reverse complement strand
CCCGGGAAGCGTGGTCAAAAAGATCCCCAGCGGGGACCAAGAAAAAGTCACGTCTGGCCAGTTGCCACGGCCCGGGATCCCCGGCAGGATCCCGGGCCATGGCGCTTCCGGCCCACCGCGGCGGCCGCAGTGGCCCCGCCGCCCGCCCGTCTCCCTGAAGGGCAGGCGGCGGGGTGCGTGGAGGGGGCGGGGCCGTGCGGCTGCACATTGCGCCGCCCCGCCCCTTCCCACATTCCCCGCCGGGATCCCCCCGGCACGTCTGATATGGCGTGACGGGGTGACCCCGGCGGGGAATGAAAAGGTTGTTTTCAGTACGGGGCCAAGCGGCCCCGTAACGTGTGAAAATACCCGAGGCTGCAACCTTTTCTTTCTGATTCAGACTTGGGCACTGTCATCCATGCTTTCATCACCTTGAGGCAGATTACTGCAATGAGCTCTGCGTGGGGCTACCTTTGATGACTGTTCGCAAGCTGCAGCTGGTGCAGAATGTGGTGGCCCAGTTCCTTTCAGCGACAGGTCACTGGGAACATATTACATCAATGCTCTGGAGTCTGCACTGACTCCCTATAGCTTTCTCGGCACAATTCAAGGTGCTGATTTTGACCTTTAAAGCCCTAAACAGCCTGGGACCCATGTATCTGAAAGATCACCTTTCCTACAATGCTCCATCATGACCCTTTCAGCCAGCTAGGGGCACCCTCCTGTGGGTTCCTCCTGTTACACTTGTTCAATCGACGGGGGCATGCAGGAGGGCATTCTTGGTTGCTGCCCCAAAGTTGTGGCACTCCTTCCGCCTGGAGGTCCATTCGAGTCCAAGCCTGAGCATCTTTTGGAGGTGGTGGCAAACTTTTCTTTTTATTAAAGCATTTGGCAGATGGGGATAGGGTGAGGGATTAGATGAGGGTTGGAGTGGGTTGGGTTTGGGGAGGATAGTATTGTAAATGTATTTTAATTGTATTTTATGTTTTTTGTAAGCCACTCTGAGCCTTCGGGGAAGGGTGGGGTATAGATGCTAATAAATAAAATGTGTTGGCCTTTGCTTTCATATGAACACTACAGCCCCCTCAAGAAATGGCCATGATACCAGCAAGAACCAAAGTTTGTTTTGCTGTATCAGTGGCTGATTCTGTGAGCTGCAGTTTGGGAATTGCAACATCAAAGTTCCCAAGAACTTTCTGATTCCTATGCTCAGGAACCACATAGCTCTTGGGGTGCTTGGGGATTCATAATTTTTATTTTGAGCTTGGTCAACAAAGAGTGAATAAACCCAGAACTTCTCCCTAGTTCTAGACAAGCTGGAGCATGACTTGTGCCCTGTTTGGAAAATTCGGCAGATTGCCGGCAACACAATTAGAATTCCAGAGCAGAGGCAGGAGAAAAATTGGGCTTGGGTTACTCCTGACGGATAAACACCATCTGTGCTGCCGAGTGGGAGCCAAATGGTTCTTTCCGCCCCCCTCGCTCTCTCCTTTCAAAGTGTTCCAGGTTGTAACACCTGCTTCGAGGAGCTGAAACGGAGACAGATGCGGCTTGGCAAGATGTCCTTGAACCCCTGCGCTCCCCGTGTAAACCAGCAAGGGAGCACGTGTATTGGCAAAGAATCTAATGTCTATGGAAAGAAAACTAGGGAGGGGGTAGGGAGGCGGGACAAGGTGATTACAGAATCACTGACCCTCGCTGGATTATTTTATTCTTCCCTGGAAGCGTTTAATATTAACAAGAAGTGATGGGGCACATTGCAGACTGCTGGGACAAATTAAAGCATCATTTCTACCTATAGCTTCTGACTCCTTGAAATCGCATGAATTGCTCAGCCTGTTAATAGTCATCGCAGTGACCACCCTGTGAAATTGACTCAGGGGGATGGGGGGGAGGAGACTGACATCCATGTTTAATGCAGAAGGTCTGGTTTTCATAAGTATCTGGTACAAAAGATAGCTTCTTTCTTTTTAAAAAAAAAAATGCCTACAGGGAATGGAAACATGGAAATTTCACTCTCTCCTCTTTTTATGCTTAAGACGATTAAAGGCTGGAGATCCTGTAGCCTCCATTGACACACCAACAGAAGAATTCTTTAACTTAGTTATGCTACCATAAATTTAGTCTGGCCTGGAGTTATTAGACATATAACAAGGTGGTTTAAGAAATCCCAGGGCTGCTGTTGGGACTCTGGCAGTACAACGAACTTCAGACAAGCTAAGGAGAAAATTAGAACTGCATTTTGAATGAAGAAAGAAAACTCTGGACAAAAAGGTAAAGGGGCGGGAAGGTGGTCAATGAATTGCAAACATTTGAGAACATTTTCAACAAGAGTAGCCAAAAGCGGCTAGAATATTTCATTTCAGTACCTTCAAAAACATTTCACCATTCCGCAAACAAGTCACAGAATTGTTAATGAGTTCTTAAAGGTTTCATAAAATAATAAGTAGGGTTTCCAACACACACACACACACACACACACAGAGTGGAACAGGAAAAGGTGCAGAGAAGGGCAACAAAAATGATCAATGGTATGAAACGGAGAGGATCAATAGGTTAGGGCTCTTCAGCTTGGAGAAAAGACAACGGAGGGGATATGTTAGAAGTTTACAAAATTATGAGTGGGGTTGAGCAAATAAATAGGGAGAAGTTATTTATACTTTCTAATAATACTAGAACTAGGGGACACTATGGGGAAGGCCACATGAGACAGGGCCAGTTGGAGTCCCCTGCCTGCCTCAGGGAGGGCCACTGCAGCTGCCACACTTTGGGCCGGCACTGAGAGCAGTCCAAATGAGCAGCCCCATCCCTGCAGAGAATCCAGGTGAGGGAGCTGCTGTCACAAATCCCTCCACACCACAGGTCAGCTGAGGAGTTGTCCACGTGGGGCAGGACTCCAGGACTTTTGCTGCACAGCAGGATCGGGGCCCCAGGAGGAGCTGCCGTTAAACCACTGATTGGGGGGGCTGGAGGAGCGCGCTCACCACAGCCACCAAACAGCTGATTGGGAGGGGCCAGAGGAGCACAGGCTCCTCTGGGTCCCCCTGCTCCCGGGGAGAGCACACTTCCCCCCGCCCCCCCAGGCCTGCTGCTTGGACCTTGCCTTGCGGTGGACTGACCAGACGAGAGGCAACCCTGTGATCTGACATTAGCCCAGGTGAGACAACAGTCGCCCCAGCACATCATGTAGCAGCCAGATGCCTGCCCTGAGATGGAAGTGGGAGAACATCTGGCAGCCACCAGGTGGATGGTCAGCTGCATCGTTAGGTAATGTAGCCTAATGTTGGATAACATCTTGTGTGGCCTTACTCTATGGCCGCTTTTAGACGAGACAAAATTTGCGCATGATTGGTAAAAATGTGCGTGTTTTAATGCTCGTTTAAACACCTAAACCATTTTAAATGTGCATTTGCCATGATCGTGTAAAAGCCAAAACCATTTTGATGATCGGGGGATGCCAAAACCGATTTTTAAAAATGTGCATTATTTAAATGCGCATTTACAAAATCACATTAAAAGTATCTCATCTAAAAGCACCCTATGAAACTAGCAGCAGATCAAAAGGGGAGAAAGATCACTCAATGTTCAGTTAACCTGTGGAACTAGCTGCCAGATGATAACTTGAAGGCCAACAGTATAACTGGGTTTAAGAAGGGAATGGATATGTTCTTACAGGCTAGATCCATAGATGGCTATTGGTCAAGCTGGTCAGGGAAATGTAACCTCTGACTTTCAGGAGCTGAGAGTAAGTAGCAAGGAAAGGATCATTCCATTATGACCTTTGGGTACTTCTCTGAAGCGAATGAAGATGGCCACTCTCTGTGACGGGATGCTGGGCTGGATGGACTATTGGTCTGACTAGGCCCCTTTTTACACGAGACGGGTACCCATGCATGCCCACGCAGGGATCTGCATGGGCATGCGTAGGTGAGTCCCATATGTACAGTGGCAGCAACGGCGGTGGTGGTGGCTGGGCGTGTATGTGCAGTCCTGCAAAACACGCATGCCCACCTACCTCCACCCAGCACCCATGCACAGAGCAACCAGCGACAACACTGGTTGCTCCGTGTGTGAGGATGCATGGGGGATGGGTGTTCGCCCGTGTACACCCACCTCACCACCGCCCCCGCACTGGTGTGCACACTGACGCACATGTCATGGGTGGGGCACAGGTCATTTAAAAAGGGCCTCAGTATGGCATGCCGCACTTATGTTCTTACAGCTGTCAATTCAAGATATCTGTAATCAAAATTCTGGAGAAATCATGGACAATGATGAGGACATGCTGGGGCCAGAGTAGACTGTGGGAGATAGCAAGGGTGTTGGTACAGAATAACGCTGAATGTGATGTGTTGTCCTGCCTGTATGAGTTTAGGATGATTATTGTTTATATCTTTATTTATTTGAATTTCTGATGGCTAATCTCTGAATAAAATAATTCCAGTTCCAGAACAGAATTTAAGATCTTTCATCCATATGACGATAAAACCTAGGACACCTTTGACACACAACATTCCTCTAACCAGGGGAAGGCAATGCAGAGCACAGCCTGTGTGTTTTGTGAATCAGCTGTGATTTAGGGAGTTGCCATGCCAGTAACTTGGCACACAGTCAGCAGGTCACATGTAGCTCAGGTTCCCAATTGGCAATTTCTACCTTCCTTATGCACCAGATTGGCTCAGACACTCCCACTCCCCCCGGCCCATCGGACTTGATTTGCTCTGACAAGTACTGCAAATTTGATTTCAGTTCAGCCCATTAAAACTCTTGCTTTCATTGTGAAACTTGACTGGAATTTTGCCCAGAGATTCTCTTTGGAGGGTGGGGGTTGGTTTGAAATGAAAAGAAAATGTGCAGGTTAAATTGTGATCCAAACCAAAAGATCCTCTGGGAACAAAAGGGTCGGGCGTGAGACAGCTCTATTCTGCACCTTAATTAAATGAGAGCTCTTTAGAAAGTAATAACCCAACTTCCTTGCCACTTCACTCATAGTTTATTCATGCTTTGCTCATTATTTTCCAAAATTCTCTCTCATTTTTCCCCCCTTCAAGGTGCGTCTCTTTAAATCTTTAATTACCACCTCAATTCCAGATCTTGGCTAGCATTTCATTACCTATAAGGAGACCATTTGAACCCTGCTTCCGATGCCTTTGGAGACTTTAATAGTATGTTGAACTTATTCCATCACCATTAGCATATGCAGTAATTTATACAGTGATTTTTAATTGAATACTTAGACCTCAGGGCCACATAAGGTAATTTAACAATACCAGGAGCGGCTTCGCAGCTACTTAAAACTATTAAAAGCCCACACATGCACACACACTGAGGCAGTTGGGTTAACAGAAGGCAAGGCTGTATTTCTGCAGAATTTCTATTGCATTAGTAGAGAGTTCAAAAGAGCTAGCCTAGTACATGGGGCACAAGAAAATCCCTCATTAGAGATGATGGACTATCCTTCTGGCCAAGCTATCGGGCTTCTTTTAGATTAGCCTGTTGTCTACAAATATACACCCTTGAGGCAGCTGTGGAAAGAACAGATATCTTTTAATCAGGACACGCAATGGAGTTTGCTGAGTAGATAGAACTAGTGTTAACATTTACCATAGGTCAGTGGGATTCACGCATGCTAAATGCTAGGACTGGTACTATCTGCACAGAGGATCATGCCATGAGTCTCTTCTTGCTTACAGTGCTGTAAATAAGGACTAATCCTGCCACAAAGTTAATACCAGAGTAAATCTGGAGGAAGTTACACTAGGGAATATTGATTTCCAAATTTCTTATGCTTCAGCATATTGGCTTTGGAGGCCAGGAATTTCCCATCTACTTCTGAAGCAACCAAAATGGCCACAGATGAAGAGTCACTGGGTGGAGAGAGAGAGAGAGAATTTGTTTATCCCAGTTTGTGGGCTGCAGGTAGGGTTGTCATATAGGCAAGTTTTAGAGGGCACTTATGAGAAATACAGGTTGCAGGGCTGCTTTGGGGGTCTATGCAACCCTGCAACCTGCATTTCTCTAAGTGCCCACTAAAGATTTGCCTATATGGCAACCCTAGCTGTGGGGTTTGCTCACACACAGGGTCTAAATTAGGGGTGAGGATCCTCTGGACCATGGGCCAAATCTGGCCTGTGACTGGTGTTTTGTTGATGTGACTCCTGTCTAGTTCCTGGATCTGGGTCATGGGTCCAGTCCCTCCCCTCAAGCACTGGAAGAGCGAGCTCAGGGGAAGGGAGAAGAGATGAGAATGCACTCAAGGAGAGGGGATGGTTCCACCAATGTTATGAAGCACCAGCAATATACCTGGCACTGAACAATCATTAATTAGAGACAGACCCGGAGGGGGTTACAATATAGGACGGACAAGGAGGAGGAGAGAAGAGGGAGAGGAGAATAGGGACAACTGGCAGAGACAGGGATACATTCACAGCATTGAGCAGTCACAGGAACATCTGCTTAAGAGCTGAAGCAAAGAATGTATTATCCTTGGTTAATACCTGCCATTCTAGATAGCTTGACAGATATCCAGCTGTTAACTAATTATCGCAACGGCTAACCCACAAGTGAATAATCGGGTAATACCACAACGGCTAAACAGTTTAGTGAATTACTTTTACCATATTACCACAGTATTGCCTAACCAAACGTTACTGTTACTAGTCTGAAGCCAGGTCTGGAGGTGGGGGAGGCAGGAAAAGTAAACAGCAAAAAGGAATGATGGGAATACGGTAAACAGCAATGTTGTCACCAGCAGTCCTGCCACTGCCCCCTCCTCCTCCCTCAGCTCTCTCTCTCCGTCCCTTTCCCCATGCTAACCCCTGAACCTGGAACTCCCTCCCTGAGCACATATGCTCTGCTCCTTGACTCCAGTTTAGCACCTGCCTCTTCTGTCAAGCTTTCCCTAGCTCCTCGCCCCCTATAGGCTACTCACTGATGCTTCTCCTTATCCTCCAGAGTCTTTTCCCAGGCCCTGCAACATGTGTTTTTCATAAGTGTTCCTTAAAAACTTGCATAGCTGGCAGCCCTACCTGTAACTTCTCAACTTCTTGAATGGATCCCCATTTCCCCCTGTCTCTCCTCTCTTGACCTTCCTTGACTGTAAGCCCCTTGGGGCTGGGACTCATCTTTAATCATGACTATTCAGAGTCAGGCATGTTTTTGGCAAGATACAAATAAATAATAATAATAATAATAATGTCACAGTTAGGGCTTCAGTGCTGAGAGAGATGTGACTTGCCCAAGGCTATTCATTGAGATCAGGATTTGAACTCATGACCCTTATTCCAGTCCAAGTCAGTTAACCACCACCACTCCTTCTATGTCCTCTGTGTCCTGTTAAAATTGAATTGACAGCTTTTTTTTAGCTCTGTCTGGGTCTTCACTTGTTTCTCTGGAGCACCCAGAAGCACTTCAAGGCACTCAGAAATAATGACTGTAATTATAATAATAGCAGCATGAAGAGTTCTGGAAACTCAAGGGTTAATTTCCACTTCAAGAAGCAGAAATTATTCCTGGAATTTAAAACCCTTTTTAACAGTATTAGGGAAGGGTTGCGGTTTTGGGGGGAGGGGAAAGAGAGGGTGCCTTTGTAGAAGGGGGAAGAGAGTTCCATTAATTCTTTGTTCAATTTATGCATATTCAAATTGTGTAAGTGGGGCCCTCACTGTTTCAATTAGCATTAATGTGCCGTTATTTTTCTCCATATTTATGTCGCTCTTGCAGAGGACCCTTTTTTTTTTTTTTACATTTGTATGTTAATTCAGCGTTTAAAATACCTGTCTTCCCAAACTGATTTTCTGATGATAAAATGAGAGAGAGGGGGGAGAGGTTTAAATGAAGGTGGGAAACTCGAGCAGGGATTGACCAGGTTTAGCCAAATTCTGCGTACGGACCGCCACTGCACACAGAATTGTACATCTGGAAGAGACCATGGACAGTCATTGAATCCAACCCCTGGCACAAAGGAAGATTAAACTAGACCTAAATCGAGGTGGGGGTTTCTTTCCCTTGGGCATATTTCAACTACCAGTGGGCCTGATCCAAGATGCACTCATGCTCCATGCACACACCACTGGCACTTACATACACCATTCACAATGCATTCCTCCCATGAACAAGATGCACGCACGGTGCAGGCGTGTGGTGTGCGAGCACACCTTGCATTGGCCCCTGTGTTACATCAAAGTAACTACTTCCATTTAATTAACTAAAAACAACTGCTCCACTTTGGTTAGGGCTACCAACCAAAGTGGATGCATATGAAAAATACATGTTGCAGGGCTGTACTAGCACCAATGTAGCCCTGCAACATGTATTTTTCATAAGCATCCCCTGTTAAAGGGGAGGTATGGGTAGCCCTAGCTTTGGTACCATTCTCACTGCAACTGCGAACAAATGTAGTTCCTTCACATTCTCCCACGAATGGTTATATGATTTTTACTTTGAAATAAAAGGTTCACACTACAGTTAGTTTAAAGTAAAATGCAAAGTGGAGTATATACTCATTTATCAGGAGTATATACTTCTCTTCCTACTCCTGAATGACTACAATTTAGAGCTCCTGACGTGTGAATGATTCAGAAGTAAAAGTGATTTAAGGTTTTTAACTACTTCAAGTTATCTGTTTGTCGGAATGTGGCCTTAAATTGGTACAAGCTCTGCAGGCCAGATAGGAGCTGAGGGTGGAGGTGCTTAAAGGGGTGTGCACGGAATGAGGAAGAAAGTGGAGGTCCAGATCACGGATCTATGCCGTAAACCCATCCTCTGTCCTCGAGTGCGTGCCCTCATCTCCATGTCCTTTTCCTGAGTTCACTCTTTCAGTGTTTGAAGGTAGAGACTGGGCCTGGGCCAGATCTCGGAACTTGAAATAGGCCAAATAATTTGGATTTGACCTATAGGCCAGAGGTTCCCAAACTCCTTAAAGACTTCCAGCGAAGGGAGATTCCACAACCTCCCTCAGCAACGTGTTCCATTACTCTACTGCTCTTCCAGTTAGGAAGAACTTCCCAACGATTCTCCCCAAAGTTTAGAGTTACCATGCCTCCCCTTTAAAAGAGGACACTAATGAAAAATACATGGTTCAGGGCTGCATTGGTTCCAGTGCAGCCCTGCAATATGTATTTTTTCATAAGCGTCTTCTTTTAAAGGGGAAGTATGGTAACCCTACCACAATCCCAAACTACTTTCCTGCAACTTAAATCCATTTCCTCTTGTCCTTCCCACAGCAGTAATGTTTTATGGCAGCCTTTTAAGTATTTGAATACTTGAGTCTCTGTCAGGATACTCAGTCGCCTCCTGATCAGCAACACTTTCTTCCACTCCTACTCGTGACAGATATCTTAGATCTTTCTTTTCCCTCATCTTTTGGCAATCTTCCTATCACAAGTCTTGCCAATCAAGTATCTTTGAATTGAAAAATCATATGCCTCCTCCTCCCCATCTTTGTCTTTTTTGTATGCTGAACACACCCAGATCCTTCACCCTTTCATCCTACATCATTGAATCATAGAGTTGGAAGGGACCTCAGAGGCCATCTAGTCCAACCCCCTGCTCAGTGCAGGAAATCCACAACTACAGCATTCCTGACAGGTGCCCGTCCAGCCTCTGTTTCAAAACCACCAGCGAAGGAGAGTCCACCACCTCCCTAGGCAGTGTCTGTTCCACTGTCAAACAGCTCTTACCATTAGGAAGTTCTTCCTAATGTTTAGCCCACATCTGCTTTCTTGTAATTTGAGCTCATTATTTCTAGTCTTGCCCTCAGGAACAACAGAGAACAAGCCTTTGCCATCCTCTCTGTGACAGCCCTTCAAGTAGTGGAAGACCGCTATCATGTCTCCCCTTAGTCTTCTCTTCTTGAAATCCAAACCTTTTATCATCTTTGTTGCCCTCCTCTGGATCTGCTCCAGTTTAATCTCTGTCCGCCTTAAAATTGTCAACCAAAACAGGCCATACTACTCCCACTGAGGCCTAACCAGTGCCCAGTACTACCATGCAATTCCTTCTTGCGTCTTGGATATAATGTTTCTTCTGATGCAACCTAGATGAGCATGCCCTCTCAGTGGCAGCATTAGCCTTAGGGTGATTTCAGATGTGACGGCGATCCCCATTCACCACGGGCCGTGGGGTGGTTCGGACCATGGTCCGGGGTGAAGTGGCGCCCCAACAGATGTGCGCCGCTTCTCTCCAGGCCGCGGGGACCGGCAAACCATGGCCCGTGGTGAATGGGGCCCGCCGTAACGTCTGTCGAGGAATCACGGATCGCTGAGGGGGCGGGGCTGTGCAGCGCAGCGTGCTGCTGCACAGCCCCACCCCCTGCGTTCCACACCGGCCCTCCCCCCGCCGGATGGGCAGTGAGAGCAGCCAATCCGGCCGCACTCGCCACCACGGTCGGGGGGGGAGGATGGATTCCACCACCGGCAGGGGTAAGTGAACAGACGTGATGATTTAGTCACCCCTGCCGTGGTGGCCATTCACCACATTTCTGAACCCGCTCATGTCCTCGGGTCCAGAAGTGTGGTGAATGCAAACGCGGCCCGCGTTTGACTGTGGTGAACATCTGGCGGGTAGCAAACAGACGTTCACTACAGTCAAACGCGGGCTGCGTTTGAGTGTGGTTCAGGCATGGTGAATCTTGGATTCATCATGTCTGAAATCACCCACAAAAAGTTTTGTGGGGTCTAAGGGTTGGGGTTTCCAGGTAGGGGTGACTGGAGCAAAGGGAGTGGGATTGGGGATCACTAAAGGCAGGACTTGCCTCGGTGGGGCAGTTAGGGCACCACAGGAAGCACTTGCCTCAGGAGTGGCAACGGTGTCCTTGAAGCCTCCATAGCTTTTCTAGAGAAGGGCTGCTCTGAAGCCTCAGGACACTCTCAGGGGGGCCCTCAGGGGCAGTAGCTGCATCCTTAAGGACCCTAACAGGGCATGGGGACCATGGTAGCTCTCCAAATACAGTGAACTCTGCCTGGTGGTCCCGAGCACAACACCTGCGACCGCAGGGGACTGGTAACTACCAATAGTGGTGGTGGTGGTAGTACAGGAGTGGGAACTGGGCATGGGTTATATAGGGCTAAATCGGGGGGTGGGGCACATGCCCCCCAAGTCACCTATACCTGATACACCCACCAAATTCAACTATGAGAGCTTGTTAATATTGTCCAGCATAACTGCATTTACTTCCCTTTGTTCCCTGCATCTCACCACCATTCTGACTCACAAAGATGCCTGACCAGTTTCCTCCCATCAGCAGCAAACACAGTGCACATATTTGAGCCAAATTAGCAATTTTCCATCGAGGGTGATGGTCAAGACAATGATCTTTGAGCCCAGGGCTCCAAGAATTCTTAATCTGACTCTGCCCAGATGCACACTATCCCAGCACCCTCTTCTGCCAATAGTAGCGGATAGGGCTGTAGCGGAATATCGCAGCGGTAGCTATTTCCGGCGGAAACAGTGTTTCCGCAATTAGTGGAACGGCATGGCAGAGGCTTTCATTCCGCGGTTTCATTCCGCGGTTCCGCGGTTCCGCTTATTTAATTCCGCAACTTAGTGGAATCGTGGAAACATGACATTTTCGCGATTTCCGCAATTCCGCCAGCGCCAAAAAATAGCGGAATAGCGGTTTTCCGCGATTTCCGCAATTTTTCCACGATTTTTCCGCAATTCCGTGATTTGCAGAATTCCGGCGGAATTAGCGGAATATCCGCAGAAAAGTCGCGGTGTGGCGCGGGCAGTTCCGAAATGGCGGAACGGAATCGCGGCGCGGTAAAAGCTGCTGCCGCATCAGCCCTAGTAGCGGATCTCATTCTTGTTGCTGGTGCCTGCAATTGGTGTTCCTATTGGCTGCTTCATCTGGTCGCCATTTTGCGTGAAGGACAGTGGGATTCCTCATGGTCCAGTCTGAAATATTAGGAGAAGGTACTATGAACCTCTCCCTCCTTTCCCCGCCACCCATCTTTGAAAACTGGGAAGGATGCATCTTTCCCAACCCCTTCCTAGCTTATGCCCATCTGATAGCCTTTTCTTCTGAATCAGCCGTTTTGTCATTCTCCTTCACTATGTGATGCAGTCCCCTGCATGCCTTTCTTCCATTTAAAAATTCTAGGCTCAGCTCACTAAAGAAATTTAGGTCTAAGCCACAGTCCAGGAGCATCTAGCTTTGGACCTACTTCATTCACAGCTCCATAAATCAGGTATTGATTTGAAGCCCTTTGAAGCAGCAGCCAGCTGCCAAGAAAGCAGGACGCAAAATAAACATGGCAGGAGAAATCTCTCTCAAAGAGGAGAGTCTGTTATAACTCTGACCTGCCATATACACCAAGGCTACAAGCCCTTGATCCTATCGCTGTTGTCTGATATATATTTTTTCTGGGTTTTGCAACTGTCTCCTATTGACAGAGAAAAGTGTGTTTCAAGTTATACGTCTGGAGATGAGAGGTGTCAGAAAATTTAAGTGTGCATTTTAATCATTTCAAGTTTGGATTTTTAAAATTTGTCATGTTGTTTTTAAGTTAGGACGTTTTGCAGTTTTCATGTTATCCAATAGAAAGAGTGAGCTTGCAAAGTTATGTCACATATGAGTGTGGCACAGCGTCAGCAGGCAGGCTGGTTCCTCTATTGAGGAGCACTGTAAGGATATTGGTATTCTAGGAGGACTGAGGCAGCCGCTGGTCCCCCCCAACCCCCAGTAAAGCTTAGGAGCTGGTTGATTGGGGGCGGGAGGATTTTTAAAGGTCCCCAAAATTCCTGGATAGTCCCAGAAACGCCTGCCAAAATCATTTTTTCCATGTTGGTACTGTTGCAAGAGGCAGAATTCAGTGTATTCCCCTTTCAAAATCCATGAAAATTATATGATTAAAAAACCTTTTAGATTTAAAAGCTTTTAAAACCTAAAAATCAAAAAATCAGTTTAAACGAGGCGTTAAGGCTTTTACAAATTCAACCATGCTCCCGAAAGCATGGACATTGTAAGTTAAGGCTCCCACCTTAACTTGTGTACTATGTAAGCAGTAAAGATGTTGTACAGTCTAACATATTGTGCTCACTTACAATATAGGCTCCATGTGCCCACACTCTGCCTTGGTCTTTCAGCCCCAATCCTCTTCCTCTGTTAGGGGCAACACTGAAGCTGGGGAAAGCAAGCTCTTCCCAGCCCCAATATTATGGGCTTGATCCTTGTCTCTACTCTAGCCCATACGTATATATTAAAGGCACAGTTGCCAAAGCCCGGCCTCCAGTCTGGCTGAGGTAAGGAGATTTCCAAAATGGTGGTGGCCCCTGTCCACCTCGGAAACAAATTGATTGGGATTTTTGTTTCAGAATTGGAAATGCCAGAATCATTTTGGAAATCCTCCCAGCTCTGCTAGTGTGAGCTAGGTGAGTTTCAACAACAGCAGAGGTGTGAGGAGTGGGGGTTGTGAGAATTGATATAGTTGAGAGAGGACTAGCATGTATGAAGTTGTGAGACACAACAAGATTTTAATATTTGTGAAAGTGGCATTTCCTTCCCCTCCCCAATATAGGTACATGGGAGGGGGGGGCTTAGATTGGGGGCAGGGTGCCAAGATGACATGGGGGGGCAGTGCATTCCAAAGACTGAGAACCCTTCAATCTATTGGGGTTAGAGTTAAAATGAATTTTATTATTAACCACTTCTATAGCACTTTTAGTGTTCAAGGTGCTTTGCAATCCTGATCTAGTGCACCCTAACAACAACCCTGTGAGGTAGGTCATTATTATTCCCATTTTACAGATGGAAAACTGAGTATGAGAGATAGTGACTTGCCCATGGCCACCCAGTTATAGAGATAGATATAGTGTGTAGTGATTCAGTTTTAATATTTTATAGAGTGTTTGTAGGACTAGGGCTTTGTAGATATTAGACAATATTCCATTTAGTTCAGTAGGTTTTAGAATAGTTAATAGCAGTTAGAGATAGTGTAGATATATATAATATTAGATTACCAATTTGAATAAATAAATAAATATAAAAT
>QEPC01008240.1:2567007-2579919 GCA_003113815.1 Sphenodon punctatus | reverse complement strand
TGGTGCAAGATGTGTCCACACGGTGGAATTCTACGTTCCTGATGCTCAAGTAACTTCTCAAGCAGAAAGCAGCTTGCATCAGGTTCAACTGGTGATGGACAGCAAGGCACCTCCAAGGTACAATGCAGCAGAATGAGAGATCCTGGCTCACACGGTCTTTGTTCTGAGACCGTTCCTGGCCATGATGGAGACCATCAGCTCCTCCACGGCTACCATAAGCCAGGTGACCCCTCTGGTCCAGAGTGTCCTCAGGAGGCTGGATGAGATTCTCCAGGGGCAGGATTGTGACCCTCAGGGCAAGAAGCTGGTGGCTGAGACAGTTGCCCTGGTGCGGCAGCTGAAGGCAGGACTGAAGGTGCGGTTTGATGAGCTCCTGCAGCTTGAGGAATATGTGTTGGCAACCATGCTGGACCCCAGGGTCAAGGGCAGCATGGCATGCCAGACACCACTCTATGGCCACTGGAAGGGTGACCTGGTGGAAAGGGTCCGTCAGGCATAGAGGGCTCTGGAGAGTACGTAGCAGCAGCAGCAGGATGCCCCTGGGAATTGTGGGAGTGGGAGCAGCCACCCCTTTCAGCTGGCGGGGTCTATCCGCGCCCCCAACCCTAGCAGTAGCAGCACCAGCAGCAGGCTGAGCAGCAGCAGCACCCCTGTTGCTGGCAGCAGCAGCTTGTACGTGCAGGGCAGTCTGGCGAGCATGGGCTCATGCACAGAAGGGTAGGCAGTGTGGCTGAGGGCAGTGGTGGAGGTGGTGCCAAAGGACAGTTACAACAGCGCCTCAGCAACAGTGGAGAGCTACCTAGAGGAGGAGCCGTGCATCGAACCCAGCAGCAATCCCATGGCCTACTGGGCCAGCAAGACCAACGTGTGGCCGGCCCTGTCCAAAGTGGCCAAGGGTCTCTTGTCCTGCCCACTAATGAGTGTCTCCAGCAAGTGGGTGTTCTCCATGTCAGGGGACATTTTCCCACCGCACCGCCTGAGACTGGGGACCAAGTTGGTGGAGCAGTTGCTTTTTATAAAGGTGAACCTTCCACTGCTGGGATTCCCCGAGCTGCCCCTGGACATGGATTGATGGTGCAGTGGCACACGCCATCCCATGCCAGGGGCAGTCTTGGGATGGGGCTCCTCCTCAATCTGGGCTGCTGCTGCTGTGCTGAGATGCTGTTCCTCCCTCCCAATGCCTGGCGCCCACCCTGCCTCTCTCTGTCACTAGAAAGCCTCGGCCGGCCTATCTGACTGACCTCATGATGCAGGGTGGCATTGGGAAGCTGTAAGCCAGCCAGTCAGCCTCTGGTTAGACGATTTTGGCCCACCTATCTGACTGGCTCTCTGTCATGCTGCACAGTCTTCACCAGCCTATCTGAGTGCCCTGCCAAGGTCCCAGCCTGCCTTCCCTACTGCCTCTCATGCCACGCTGCCTGTCTGCCCGCCTGCC
Source organism: Sphenodon punctatus (assembly GCA_003113815.1). Taxonomy (NCBI): domain Eukaryota; kingdom Metazoa; phylum Chordata; class Lepidosauria; order Sphenodontia; family Sphenodontidae; genus Sphenodon; species Sphenodon punctatus. Next base: position 2,578,484 of record QEPC01008240.1, on the reverse strand, counting down.
CAGGTTGCCAAGATCAAACTCTGCCTCAGCTTTCCTTCTGCTCATGACACGCTGCCTGTCTACCCGCCTGCCTGCCTGTGCAGGTGGCCAAGATCAAAGCCTGCCTCGGCCAGCCTTCTGATGCTCATATCACGCTGCCTGTCTGGCCGCCCAGGTTTCCAGGCTCAAACCCTGCCTCAGCCAGACTTCCGATGCTCATGCGATGCTGCCTGTCCGCCTGTCTGCCTGCCCTGGTGGCCAAGATCAAAGCCTGCCTCAGTCTTCCTTCTTCTCATGCCACACTGCCTGTCTGCCTGCCCGCCCACCCAGGTGGCCAAGATCAAAGCCTGTCTCAGTCTACCTTCTGCTCATGCCACACTGCCTGTCTGTCTGCCCGCCCGCTCAGGTGGCCAAGATCAAAGCCTGCCTCAGTATCCCTTCTGTTTATGCCACGCTGCCTGTCTGCCCGCCCACCCACGTGGCCAAGATCAAAGTCTGCCTCAGTCTGCCTTCTGTTCATGCCACACTGCCTGTCTGCCTGCCCTCCCACCCAGGTGGACAAAATCAAAGCCTGCCTCAGCCAGCCTTCCAATGTTCATGCCACGCTGCCTGTCTGCCCACCCTAGTTGCCAAGCTCGGACCCTGCCTCAGCCTGCCTTCCACTTCTCATGCCGCACTGCCTGTCTGCTGCTGCTGCCGCTGCTGCCTCTGCTGTGCCATGGGTTCTGCTACAGGGCAATCCAATATCTGCTGCTGCTCCACCGATGCCTGGCAGCCTGCAATGCCTGGCCAAGCAGGGGTGCCAGGCCAGTCACCAAGCCCCTAGCCTTCCCAGACTCTGCTGCTGCCACTGGATCTCAGATGGCCAGCCATGGAGCCATGGGCACCCCCATGTGAGGTTGGGGGAATACCTCACAAGGGGGAAGGAGGAAGGTAGGGGGGGTTAGACACACAGAGCCACCCGTTTGCGGGATCCAGAACACAAGGCAGTGCCTGGAAAAATACCCTCAGGGTCTTATAGGGCCACGTGGATCAAAAAGATACCAGGCCTAGATCATCATCGGGTATCTGGGTATAGCGCAAGCCTTGGTCCGTTCCTCGGGCCACAGTCGCTCAGGGTCCCAGGAAGGGGGTACAATGGGGGAGGAAGGTTGGTGCGGAACAGGGAGTGTGAACCCTGGGGAGAGAGGGGCAGGTAGGGATAGGGCTTCCGCTCCCCAGGCCCAGGGGCACCCACAGTGGAACAATAAGGAGGCACTCACCTGCTCCAGTCGGTTCCTGTCCACACTCACACACTCAGTCACCAAGCAGCCACACTCTCTCTCACTCCCACAACGCTAAACTCTAGGTCACAGTCCTTCAAACAGGGCAAGGACAAAGAGGGGGGCCGGTCTCACAGGCAGAGCACCGTTCACCAGCGTGGAGGCCCTGCTGTGGCATGCTTAAATAGCCTGGAGTGGAGGGAGGAGTCGCAGACGTGCCGATCGATGGAGCCCCGCTGCAGGGGGCGTGCCCTGTACTGTGGGCATCGGCGTCTCTGGACGCCTGTTCTCTGAGGTGCCGGGGCCAGGCAGAGGCGTGGCTGCTCTCTCTCCCGCCGGGCTCCTCACTGTGCTTCCGGGTTTTAGTGGCGCTGCCGCTGGCTGATGGCTGAGCTGAAGATCGGGTGAGGGAATTGCTGCGGGGCTCCCCCCACCTGTCGGGATTCTTGGGGCTCGGGGGGCCGGTCTTTTACGCCCTCCAGGCGGCTGCCTGACAGCACCCCCCCCTCCAATGGCGGCGATACACAGTGGGCCGAGGCTTCAACGGATAGCGCATGTGAAAGAGGCAGAGGAGTCTCGGGGCATGCACATCCACTGCCGCTTCCCAGGACTGATCCAGGGGGCCGTACCCTTCCCAGTTGATGAGATAATATAAGTGTCCCCGAGAGCGACGGGCGTCAAGGATACGGCGAACGACATATTCCGCATCGGTATCTTGGGGAAGGGACCCCGAGGGGGGCGCTGGCCCAGGAGGGGCTGCAGGCTTCAACAGGGACACATGAAACGAAGGGTGAATCCGTAGATGTGGGGGTAACTGAACTCGGTATGTAACCTCGTTGATCTTGCGTTGGATCTGGAATGGTCCCATGTATCGATGATCTAATTTGGTCAACGGGAGGCATAATGGCGTCGGTCCACCCAGACCCAATCCTGTGGTTGGAAGGCAGGGGCCGGACGTCGGCGTGTGTTGGCATGGGCTTGGTATCGCTCTCGGGCCTGCCAAAGGATGGTGCTAGCAGTCGTTTGTGCCCTGTGGATGTGTTGGATAAGTGTTTTTGCAGCAGGAAGTGTTAAAGGCGGTACCTCGGGCAAGCAGACACGAGGATGGTAGCCATAGGTTAAGTGGAAGGGAGACGTACCAATGGATGCGTGAAAGGCGTTGTTATAGACAAACTCCGCCAAGGGGAGGAGCTCAAACCAGTTATCTTGGAGGTAGTCAGTATAGCAATGAAGGTACTGTTATAATGTTTGATTTGTCCTCTCAACTTGCCCGTTGGCTTGGGGGTGGTAAGCCGAAGTCAAATTACTTTTTATTCGGAGGCTTGCTAACAGAACCTTCCAAAAGCGCGAGGTGAACTGCGTCCCCCTGTCGGTGATGATCTCCAGCGGCACCCCGTGGAGGCATACAATGTGTTGCAGGAATAAGCGAGCTGTAACCCCAGCTGTCGGGAGTTTAGGACATGCAATAAAGTGTCCCATTTTAGTGAAATGGTCCACCACCACCAATATCGTGGTACAATCCTGTGACGTAGGCAGGTCCACTATGAAATCCATTCCTACCCGTTGCCAGGATCCTTGAGGGGGCGACATCAATTGAAGGAGGCCTTGAGGTTGTTGTCGGGGAACTTTGGTACGTGCACAGAGCTCGCAGTGTTTGACGTATTGTCGCACATCCTGTGGTAAGGATGGCCACCAAAAGTGTCGCTGCAGCAAATGCAAGGTTCTAGTTTCTCCTGGGTGTCCGGCAAGGGGGGCATTGTGGTGTCCCCAGAGGATGGCCTTACGAGCAGCTGAGGGCACAATAATCTTTCCATTGTGGTAGTAGAGTCCGGTGGGGGCATCGTATACCCCTTTAACCCCTGCCATGTCTTCCGGGGAAGTGGCTTCTTTCAGTTGTTCCATAGAGGGCAGGGTGGCCAGGACGGAACTTCTATGTAAAAGAAAATCTCCCCGACTTTCGGGGGGTTCTCCGGTTTCCGTACAGCGGGATAGGGCGTCCGCCAGGACATTTTGGTGTCCTGGTCGGTATACAATACGAAAGTTAAATTGTGTGAAAAACAACGTCCAGCGGCCATGGCGGGCGTTCGCAATACGAGCGGTTTGTAGATAAACTAGGTTTCGATGGTCCGTGAGGACTGTGACGGGGTGCTGTGCTCCCTCCAGATAATGCCTCCATGTTGCAAAGGCCTCTTTGATTGCAAGTAACTCTCGGTCGAAAATGGTATCGTTTTTTTCTGCACTCGAGAGTTGGCGTGCATAGTAAACGCAAGGCCTTAGGGGAGCATCCTCTGCTTTTGCTTGCAGGAGCACAGCCCCAAGTGCAATACTAGAAGCGTCGGTTTCGATGGTAAAGGGTCGTTCGAACCGCGGGTACTGAAGAATGGGGGCACACATGAAGGTTTTCTTTAGGCGTTCAAAGGCCGTCTGCTGCAGGGGGCTCCATTGGTACGTTACTCCCTTCCGGAGGAGGCGAGTGAGAGGTTCTGTGAGTTGGGCATAATTGGGAATATATTGTCGGTAGTAATTAGCGGTGCCCAGGAATCGCTGCAGAGCTTTGACCGAGGGAGGTGGAATCCATGTAGCGATCGCTGCGACCTTCTCGGGTTCCATTTCAATCCCCTGCAGGGAAATGATAAAGCCTAAGAAGGAAATGGTGGACTGATGGAACACGCATTTTTCCAGTTTACAAAACAATCGATGTTGCAATAAGCGGCTCAAAACGGCGCGCACATGCCGTACGTGTTCCGTGGGGGAGGTGGAAAAAATAAGAATATCGTCGAGGTAGGCCACTACGAATTGATCCAACATATCCCGGAAAACGTCGTTAATTAAATGCTGAAAGGTCGCCGGGGCGTTGGCCAGCCCGAACGGCATGACTCGGTATTCATAGTGTCCATATCGGGTTCGAAAGGCCATCTTCCACTCGTCTCCTGTGCGAATGCGCAGCAAATTATATGCTCCTCGCAAATCAAGTTTTGTAAAAATTGTGGCTCCTTGGAGATGGTCAAGAAGCTCCGGGATCAGCAGGAGGGGGTACCGATTCTTGACCGTGAGGGCATTAAGCCCTCGATAATCGATGCAAGGCCGCAACTCTCCTCCCTTCTTCGGCACAAAGAATAGTGGGGCCCCTGCAGGGGAAGAAGAGTGACAGATAAATCCATTTTGCAAGTTCTTGTCAATGTACTGCTTTAAGGTTCGGAGTTCGGGCTCCGAAAGGGCATACAGTCGACCATAGGGAGGTTCTGCCCCAGGGGCTAGGTCGATCGGGCAGTCATAAGGCCGATGTGGGGGTAGCACCTCGGCCTCTTTCTTGTTGAAGACTTCTTGTAGATCGGCATACGGTTTTGGAATTCCCTCGATCAGGCCCGAGCAGGCCATATGGATCGTGGTCACTGCCCCCACTGGGGGTGGCACAAGGCAGGAGGTGCGACACAACAATTCCTCGAACTGTATCGTGTGGTGCTGCCAATCAATTCGAGGGTTGTGACGCTGTAGCCAGGGCAACCCCAGGATCACCGGAAACATTGGTGTCGCCACGAAGTCAAAGCGCAACTGCTCCTGATGCCCCCCATACATCATGGTCAGGAGGGGGGTCTGGAAGGCAATAGGCCCCGAGGTGAGGGGGGACCCATCTATGGAGTGTATAGGTTCGGGGGGCACCCGGGGGTGTTTAGGGACCCCCCACCTTGTTCCATGAGCCACATCCAGGAAGTTCCCCGAGGCCCCTGAGTCAATCATGGCCCAGGCCACCCGGCTATGGTTGCGGCGCACCTGCAGTAATACGGGGATCAATAGGTGAGGCCCCCGAGGTCTTATGGTGTTCTGAACTGCGGGGGCTGTTGGCTGGGATGGTAATCCGTCCTCGAGAACCCCCCCTACGGTTCTCGAGGCCGGGGTTTTCCCGGCCCCGACTGTCGTCCCGTTAAGGCTGGGCAATTTTGAGCAAAGTGCGTGGGTTCCCCACAATAATAAAATTGTCGAAGCACCCTGCGGCTCTCTCGTTCTGCAGGGGTTAACGGCCCTCGAGCGGCCCCTATTTGCATAGGCTCCACGCCGTCCCCCTTGGGAACCTCCATTTTAGGGCCAAAGGCAGGGGCGATGCGGGGCGTCCAACTTCGCGAGGTATCTTGCCGGCGTTATCTCCGGCGTTCGGCTAGCCGCTGGTCAGTTTGTACGGTCAAATTAACCAGAGCCCCCCCAGGTGTCGGGAAGGGTGATCAAGGCCAATTGGACAACCACTTACGGAAGAGGACACGCAGGACATGATCGGACCAATTAAGTTCAACAGCCAAGTGCTGGAATTTGGTCACATAATCCACCACCAACCCCTTACCTTGTCTGAGCCCCATGATGGCCATCTCTGCCGCCTGTAGATGATGAGGGTCATCAAAGAGGAAGGCTAGCTCTTGTGTAAACCCCGCATAGTCCTTCAACAGGGGGCTTGCCTTCGTGAGCAAGGGGGTAGCCCATTCCAAAGCCGTACCCTCGAGGAGTCCAATAACGAAGGCCACCTTTCATTCATCGGTGTTGTAAGTAAGGGGTTGAATGGAAAACGTTAGATTACATAATGCAATGAACCCTGCGTAGGCACGGCGATCCCCCGTAAACTTGGAAATCATGGGACCTCTGGGTTCTCGGGGCTCTCTCCCCCCTCCTCCATGGGGTTCAGGCCCCCTGGCCCCGGGGGCAAGGGTGGCTCGCCTTCCGGGGCCATGGCCCCAGCCATCGGGGCCTGCTGTTGTTCTTTAAGGTCTTTCACCTCCATAGCAATGGCCTGAACGGCCCGTGTAAGCTCCTGCACCTCTGCCATTAATTTTTCCATCACTCCTAGAAATGGGTTGTTTTTTTTGTTTTTTATTATGCTGGTGAAACTGTGAGGTTGGGGGAATACCTCACAAGGGGGAAGGAGGAAGGTAGGGGGGTTAGACACACAGAGCCACCCGTTTGCGGGATCCGGAACACAAGGCAGTGCCTGGAAAACTACCCTCAGGGTCTTATAGGGCCACGTGGATCGAAAAGATACCAGGCCTAGATCATCATCGGGTATCTGGGTATAGCGCAAGCCTTGGTCCGTTCCTCGGGCCACAGTCGCTCAGGGTCCCAGGAAGGGGGTACAATGGGGGAGGAAGGTTGGTGCGGAACAGGGAGTGTGAACCCTGGGGAGAGAGGGGCAGGTAGGGATAGGGCTTCCGCTCCCCAGGCCCAGGGGCACCCACAGTGGAACAATAAGGAGGCACTCACCTGCTCCAGTCGGTTCCTGTCCACACTCACACACTCAGTCACCAAGCAGCCACACTCTCTCTCACTCCCACAACGCTAAACTCTAGGTCACAGTCCTTCAAACAGGGCAAGGACAAAGAGGGGGGCCGGTCTCACAGGCAGAGCACCGTTCACCAGCGTGGAGGCCCTGCTGTGGCATGCTTAAATAGCCTGGAGTGGAGGGCGGAGTCACAGACGTGCCGATCGACGGAGCCCCGCTGCAGGGGGCGTGCCCTGTACTGCGGGTGTCGGCGTCTCTGGACGCCTGTTCTCTGAGGTGCCGGGGCCAGGCAGAGGCGTGGCTGCTCTCTCTCCCGCCGGGCTCCTCACTGTGCTTCCGGGTTTTAGCGGCGCTGCCACTGGCTGATGGCTGAGCCGCAGATCGGGTGAGGGAATTGCTGTGGGGCTCCCCCCACCTGTCGGGATTCTCGGGGCTCGGGGGGCCGGTCTTTTACGCCCTCCAGGCAGCTGCCTGACACCCCAGGGGCCAAGCACTGAACCTGACTGCCCGGGCAACCTGGGGTGCCAAGCCCCAAGCCTTCCCAGTCTCTGCTGCTGCTGCTGCTGCTGCTGCTGCTGTGTCTCCGATGGCCTACCATGCCCCCACTGGCACCCCTGGAGTGCCCCAAGCCTCTGCCGCGGCTGAACTTTCCAAACATTCGGGGGTGGTCCGAACTCCACGGGACCGAACCCACGAACCCGAACTAAGTTTTCAGACCAAACATTCGACCCCCGTTCTGTTCACACATCCCTAGTGAGATCTCACTGAAATTTTCAAGAATCTCACAAGATTCTTGAAAATCTCAAAACGCACTCTGTGCATGCACAAAATGGTCACTATGACCATTTCTGCGCATGTGCGGTCCCTGGCAGTCATTTTGTGCATGCACAGAGCAGTTTTTTAGGGTTCTCACAATGGCCGCTAGGGCTGCACATGCACAGAAATGGCCATGGTGGCCATTTTATGCATCCACATGCCAGGTTTTGGGCCACATGAATTTCAGCAAGAACGGGTCGAGAATTGGCTCGTTTTCATCCTGTTCTCATTCTAGCAAATGTTCACAACAAGCCAATTCTCACCAAGATTTGGTGAGAGGGCAAGTTTCAGTCCTAATTTGAATCCTGTTTTTTCCAGTCGAAGTCAAACATCTTAGCCAGGAGGCTACCCTGACTGCTTACAAATGCTTAAGCTGAAAAATTTGTTATATTTGTACTTGCTTAAATGAAGTGGTATTTCCTTCCCTCTTTATTTATAGGAATTAATCTGCATTTTGGCTTTTTTTATTTCATCAACTTTGTTTCAGTACTTTGTTCATTTCAACGGCGTTACCATACTATTGCTAACAGTACAATGAAAAATAGCACTAAATAGTACAACTGAAATGAAAAAGGCCCTGAAAAAATAAAAAAGGGTATAAACAGATGGACCAGCTTCCCTGGGGTTGGTTACACAAGCCCCGGGTGGTCTGTCCATCTAAAGGTGCTCCACCAGATGTTGGAGTGGAGCAGGTGCTGCCTCCACCACTCCAGCCCTGCTTGTGGTGGTCCAGAACATCCTAGAGCACCACCAGCAGAGTGGACTGGCCAAACTCAGGGCACCAGTTCAAGGCAGAGCAGCGGTCCATCTGCTTGGCAGACCCCCGCTTCAGCTCCACTTCCTGCTTGCTGGCCATTTCTGAGCACAAAACAGTATGTTTGTTTCATCTGGACCAATGATCCTAAGGACAGATGTATGGATGCCAATCAGTCTCCAAGGACCAGCACAACTGGTCCTAACTGCTGTTAGTGCACAACACAAGGCTGTTTAACTTGTGTGCATCCATTTATTGGTACACAGACAGCTTTTGCAGGAATGTTAAGAAGGAACTTCTACTGCATAGGGATGGGCGAACGCGGTTCGGAAGTTCAGAGTCCGGACTGAACTCGACCAGTTCAGTCGACCAAACCAAACTTCCGAACCGAACTGAATTTCCGAACTCGACTCTGTTCGCCCATCCCTAAAAGATAATATTCCATTTAGTTCAATGGGGTTTGAATTTCTGAACTTTGTTCGGAAGTTCAGAGTTCGGACCGAACTCGAATAGTTCGGTCAACCGAACCAAACTTCCGAACTGAACTGAATTTCTGAACTGAACTGAATTTCCGAACTGAACCGAACCGAATTTCCAAACTCGGTTCTGTTCACCCATCCCTACTACTGCAAAGGCTGGGCCATCTTAAGAGCCACTCAACCTCTCATTTTCACATGCTGAAAGGTGATTAACCTTCTTGTTCCAGTCTCTTTGATCAGAGCTCATTACAAAAAGTAGTAATGAGAGGAAATTCAAATGAAGCCATTGAGAGCTTCAAAAACATCCCTTCCAATGCACACTGGATGGATACACAATAGGGTCCCAATGGTAGAACCTCTGAAAGGAAGCAAGCATTCCAAAGTACCTTCCACAAAAAGGCAGATGAGCCATCTTCCTTTAGATGACTAGACATCCATAGAATTGTAAGGTTGGAAGTAGAGCTGAAATGAATAGCATTGGATATTCATTAGTATCTGCATGTTTGAATAGCCTCCCAAAATCCAAACAATATTTGGAACTGAAACAGATATTCATCTATCTGATTATTCAAGTATTCAAGTCTCACCTCAGCTAGAAACTCACTGAGTGACCTTGGGCTAGTCACAATATATTCTCTCAGCCTAACATACCTCAGGATTGCTGTGAGGATTAAAAGTTGTGTTGTATGTAAAGCACAGGTTGCCGAGTGCCATGGCAGGGGGTGGGACACTAAATAAAAATAAAGATTATTATTATATTGTATTTGCCATCAATATTTGTTTCATCTTTAGTTGGAAACAATCTCAAGGGCCATCTAATCCAAACCCCTTCTCCAAAGCAGAATGCCTTCTAACCTAAAGGCACTCACCAAAGGAGGGTTGTCCAGCTGACTTTTCCAAGCATCCAGTGAAAGAGATTCCACACAAGGACAGTCTTACATTTGGGAATAGCTGCCTCTGGGATACTGAAATAGCCTGCTTTGCATAACATAGGCTGGTTTGTCCAGTGCTTCATTTTTGAGCCAGTGCTCAGCTCAGCCCCACTGACTATGAAAGGTGACTCTTCTTGCTGCACATCCACAAATAATGGGAACAGCCACAAGAACAAGAGCTGTTGGTGGGGGGGAAATGGAGACCAGAGTTCCCAGTGGTACCTGGGAGTCAGTGGGCAGGGTAATATGGCATTCAACTTTGAGGCTTTCAAGATGTGACCATCTTAGTCTTCCTGTGCTGAAGATGCGGATGGCCAAGACTACAGACGAAGGGCCTATGAGTGGACTAGATTCAGCTTCTGGAAAAGCAAGAAATACTTACTGATGAGGGATCTGAACCAAGATCTTCATCCTACATTAGATCCCCTAATTCCTAGAGCATCTTTTCTCCCTACATAACTGAGGTCCTTTTCACACAGACATTCTAAGACAAATAAAATGGGTGTTACATTTGATTATACATGTTTCATGAGCACACCTGCAGCCCTGCAACATGTATAATAAAATGTAACACCCATTTTACCAGTATTAGAGTGTCTGTGAAAAGGGCCTGGGAGGGTGGATTCTTACTTTAGGATGCATCCGAGAATTGCACTTCAACTATGGTGCCATTATCAATGCCTCAGTAATGTTTATTTCATGATCTTACAACCTATAAAGAATTAACAAAAGCAGCTGACCGCACAGCTGTTTTTCCTCCCATGCACCAGAACTAGTAACAGGGCAGGCGAGGGAGTGGGAGGGTCTGCTTGTGACTCCGTAATGATCCAACAAGCGGTGGCTTTGCAGCTCTCTCAGACTAATGAAATGGAAATAACAGCCTAATGGCACCCTGGAGTGCAGCTGAGGATTGTGCAATTTACTGTGCAAATGGGCAAAAAACTCAGAGGCCAGTAAACATGATCTTTAGCAACTCCTCCCCTGGCCACTAAATTATTTGTTTCCAGGATGACTTTAGACAGGTGTGCAAGCGACATGGAGCTGGTAAGATTCCCATTATCAGTGGTGGCTGGTGGACTTTTAGGTTGGTGAGGTGTGGGGGGCACCATTAGTCTAATTCTATGTTCTGTACAGCACCAGGCCACATGACTGGTGCTATATAAATGTTTATAATAATAATAATTATTATTATTATTTATTTATTTATTTATTTATAAATATTTGTTAGCCACCCCCTCGTGCCTACGGCATCTCGCGGCGGCTTACAACATAAAAACACACAATAAAATTCATTAAAACAATGTTTTAAAAATACAATCCCCCACCCCCACCCCACCCTCCCCTCCGAAGGCCTGGGCGAACAGCCAGGTCTTGCAGGCTCGCCGAAACGCCAACAGACCTGGGGCCAGACGGGCTTCCTCCAGGAGGGAATTCCAGAGCCTCAGCCCGGCCACCGAGAATGCCCTCTCCATTGTGGCCCCCCGCTTTGCATGGGGGACCTCCAAAAAGGCGCCCCCAGTGGACCGCAGGGATCGCTCTGAGGTGCGGAGGGTGAGGCGGTCCCCAAGGTATGAGGGACCCAGACCGTGTAGGGCTTTATAGATCAACACTAGCACCTTGAATCGGGCTCGGTACGCTATAGGCAGCCAGTGCAGAGTACGGAGCACAGGTGTTATGTGCTCCCGCCTTCCTGCCCCCATAAGGAGCTGGGCTGCCACATTCTGCACCAGCTGCAGCCTCCGAACTAGAAACAAGGGAAGCCCCACGTACAGCGCATTGCAGTAGTCTCACCTTGAGGTGATGAAGGCATGAATGAGGGTGACCAGGTCAGGCCTGGAAATGTATGGACACAGCCTCCGTACCAGATACAGCTGACGGAAGGCGGCCTTAGTCACCATCTCTACCTGCCAATCCAGCCAGAGCCCCGAGTCCAACACCACCCCCAGACTCCGAACCTGCTGGGCTACAGGAGGGTGGACCCCCCTACCAGGGGAG
>QEPC01008240.1:2538320-2557849 GCA_003113815.1 Sphenodon punctatus | reverse complement strand
AGGGGGAGGGGGAGGGAATTAATTTATTTCATTGGTTTCAATGGGGACACAGCGCCCCATTGAAATCAATGAAATAAATCCGGTACCGGCATACCAGATTTAATCCGGGAATCCGGTTTTCGTAGAACCGGTAACCGGTAAATCCGGTAGCCGGTAATGGGCCCGGGGTCCCACCACTATCAGCTACTAAACATCAATATACTGGAGATCCATTTTTACCTTATTATTACCATGTTCCTCCAGGCTTTCAGCTAGAGAGGGAGGGGCCATGTTGGAAAGGGGGTGGGGCAAAAAGTCTGCCACACCCCTTTTTATGTCAGACCATCCTTTCTGGAGCATCATGACACTGCAAAGGGCCATGTAAATCCCAATGGCCCGCCCTCTTTCTGATGCAGCCACCCCTTGCCACACTCAGAACCCCAGATTTCTCCAGATTACCGGGGATGCCTCTGGATGACCCAGAGAAACTAATGCTTTCCCAAGAACCTGAAGATTCTGGGTTAAAACTCAGATGAAACCTGGAGAGGTGGCAACTCTACTTGAACCCAACTGTGCCCTTGGGCTGGCCAGAAAAATGTTCCAGAGCATCCTGTATTTGAAGGCGGCATGCATTTCTTATCATCTGCATTTCTCCTGTCACTGTATAAAGGAGGTGTGTGTGTGCATTCAGAAAGCGCTTGATGTCTACTCACCTTCCTTAGCTGCAGTTCTCTTTCCCCACCTAGCGAGGAAGAAGCCCAAAGAGAAAGAATCCAGACTCTTCCTTTGCAAAAAAAAAAGCAAAAGGCACCTTCAGGAAACAGCTCAGGCCAAAAAGGGGTCCTGTGTGGATCATTGTACCACTGGTACAATAGGGTGAGCACCAAAAGAATAAATGCTGTGGGAGGAGAGTGGGACGATGCATGAGTGTACATCCGTGCAGCCCCACCCATTCTGTGTGCAGTCACACACACACACACACACACAGATGACGGGCAGCCATGGTGGCCAATGGTGGCTGGCATGGCAGCTAGCACTGGGGGGGAACACTGAACAGGTTAAGTAAAGTGGCTATTCATCCATAATGGCACGCTATACACATGGTCGGGCAACCATTCCCTGGGAGGTGTTGGCATTTAGCCCGGGCTGTGACCTGGGAATGTTCATGAGTCACAATCCAGACTAAGCACCAAAACCCAACACCATCAGGTGAATGACCCAAACTAACATCTGGTGGTGCTTTCTGACATAACTAGCCCGCTGAAATTCCACACAGGTCAAAGCGTGGAAATGCAGGTTATCATCGTGTCTGTAAACACCCAAAGTCAACACAACATAGTGTCAGGGCTGGGTCTTGAACTCATGGCCCTTGAAGTACTGGACAGGCTCGCCAGCACCCTGCACCGACTGGTGGACTGGTGAGAGTGTGGGGTTTTCCTCCTTCTGTCCCCTTTGTATGCTTGCTCCTTGTGTGTCATGCCCCTTCCCAGCTGTAGCCAATTACTTTAGTCCTGCCTCCCAGCTTCCTGATTGGCCACAGGAAGTATTTAAGCCTTGGTGCGGCCACAGGAAGCTGGTGGAGCAATGTCTCTTACCCCCTTTCCATTCTTGTTTGGTATACTTGAGGCATACTTGTGCTGTATATTGTGTGTGCCCCTTGCTTGCTTGTTCTCCCCTGTCTTGTGCATTCCCCTTGCTTACTCGTTCCCCCCGTCTTGTGTGTGTCCCTTGCTTGCTTGTTTCTCCCCCGTCTTGTGTGTAACCTGTGCTTAGTCCCTTTCCCTTTCCCCCGTGTGGGGGCTTGTGCTTAGTCCCTTTCCCCCGTGTGGGGGCTTGTGCTTAGTTCCTCCCCTGCTCTAGGCAGGCTCCTGCTCCGTTCCCCCTCGCTTTCAGGTGAGCCCCTGCCCAGTTTCCCCTTTGCTTCCAGGGTACTGGTTGACCCACCAGTTTCCCTGACTTGAGCATTGCAGTTTGTACCCTTGTGGCTGGGCTCCTCCGAACTCCCCTTCCCCTAGGTACCTCTGCAAGTTTCCAATTCGTGGGAGCCTTCTGTCGCGGTGGTGGTTTATCCCTCTGGCTTCGGACCCTGGCCTCAATGATGAGTCGCATGCCTTCTTAGACCAGCGTGTCTGGTAGAGATGCTGAGAGCATAATCTCTTGGGTTCAAGAGAGCGACTGAGAGGTTTCAGAGGGTTGCCTTGAGGACACCTGTTTTCCCCCCTGTGCCTGGGCCTTGGTTCCTCCTACTGTGTCTCTCTCTCCCCGGCTCCGTCCCTTGGAGCCTGATAGTCCTGGCCTTCCTTCTCCCTCGTTCCCCCCCCCCCCAACAGCTCCGTACCCCAGAGCCTGACACACAGTTGTTGTTTTGGCACTGACAGTGCCTTGAAGCAGAGCTGGAGACAAAGAGATCCATGACCACCCAATATATTTTGGGGGTGGGGGGAGAGAACAGATCTTTAATCATCCCCCATCCTTGCTATTTTTACCCACACTGGTGTTCTGCTAACACAACCAGGCTCCCTCCTCTCTGCAACAAGTGCAAATTTGATCAGCCCTTTTTTTTTTTGCTCACACACACCAGCATACATTCATTTCTAGAAAGACTTTGCAGAGAGGACAGTAGTTTATGACCTACTTCTCATCAAATCACTTAAGACTTACCCCTTTTGCATAATGTAACAGGTGCCCTGCCCCCTGGTACGCAGTTTCATGGGTAGGCAGGATTGGCAGAAGGAGGTCATGTGAGGCCTCAAAAAACTCAGGAGAGTGAGCCAAACCAATGGGTGATGATTCTGACATCCTGGCTTCCTCTGCTGTGGAGATCTGGACCAATGGGTTGGTGGTTTGTGGGTAAGCAGGATTGGTAGAAGGGGGTTCATGTGACCCCTCAAACAACTCAGCCCACCACCCCTGACCAATCAGAACGCTTTTTGGACCCTAGAGCCATCCTAGGGGTCTCTTTTAAGGTTTCCAATTGGGTACTGTATCAGCAACACCCCCCCCACACACACACACACAAATTCAGCAATTGTATATGAAAGAGGGTCTATTTTGTGAGGCAGGGTATGCATTTCTGAACACTGAGACAATCAGAGAGGCCTTTGCTACATCTTACATGCAAAAAACAAAATGGCTTCCCTTGGCAATGTTACCTCTTTGAGGCCTTTGGAGTTTACTAATCCACCAGCCCTTGTGATGCACTTATATAGAAAATGCTACATTTCAAGTTCAGAGAACGAGAACAGCCCTCTGGCACCAAATCCTTGCTTTGTGGGTGAGGAATTAGAAGACCTGTTACAAATCAATGTGATGTTGGAGGATGTTCTAGGGCAAATTGACAAACTGAATACTAACAAGTCACCAGGGCCAGATGGCATTCACCCCAGAGTCCTGAAGGAACTCAAATATGAAATTGCAGACCTACTGTTAGTAATTTGTAACCTGTCACTAAAATCTGTCACTGTACCCGAGGACTGGATGGTGGGAAATGTAACCCTGATATTTAAAAAGGGATGCAGAGGCGATCCTGGAAACTACAGACCAGTACACCTGACGTCTCTGCCAGGCAAAATGGTGGAAACCATATTTAAGGACAAAATTACACGACATGTTGACAAACATGGCTTAATGAGGAAGAGTCAACATGGATTTAGTAAAGGTAAGTCATGCCTCACTAACCTGTTGGAATTCTTTGAGGATGTAAATAAGCATGTGGACAAGGGAGACCCAGTAGATATAGTGTACCTGGATTTCCAGAAAGCATTTGATAAGGTCCCTCATGAGAGACTCTTGAGAAAGTTAAAAAGTCATGGGATAGGAGGTAGTGTCTTACTATGGATCAGAAACTGGTTAAAAGATAGAAAGCAAAGGGTAGGACTAAATGGTCAGTTTTCACAATGGAGAGATGTAAAAAGTGGTGTGCCTCAGGGATCTGTATTGGGACTGGTGCTGTTTAATGTATTCATTAATGATTTGGAAAAGGGTGTTAAGAGTGAGGTGATCAAATTTGCAGACGACACCAAGTTATTCAAGGTAGTTAAAACACGAGCAGACTGTGAGGAACTGCAACAGGATCTTACGACACTGGGTGCCTGGGCATCTAAATGGCAAATGAGATTTAATGTGGACAAGTGCAAAGTGATGCACGTAGGGAAAAATAATCCAAACTATGCGTACACAATGCTGGGTACTAAGCTAGGAGTTACCACTCAGGAAAAGGATCTGGGGGTGGTTGTGGACAATACAATGAAATCCACAGCGCAGTGCGCAGCAGCAGTCAAAAAAGCAAACAGAATGTTAGGAATTATTCGGAACAGGATAGAAAATAAAACTGAGGATGTCATAATGCCTCTATACAAATCAATGATGCGACCGTACCTTCAATATTGTGTGCAGTTCTGGTCGCCCCATCTCAAAAAAGACATAGCAGAACTAGAAAAGATACAGAGAATGGCAATAAAAATGATCAAGGGCATGGAACGGCTCCTGTATGAGGAAAGGCTTGGTAGGTTGGGGCTCTTCAGCCTGAAGAAGAGACAACGGAGAGGAGATATGATAGAGGTCTATAAAATCATGAGTGGGGTGGAACTAATAAACAAGGAGCAGTTATTTACCCTCTCAGCTAGTACTAGAACTATGGGAACTATGAAACTCATGAGTGGCAAGTTTAAAACAAATAAAAGACAATGTTTTTTCACTCAGCATATAATTGGGTTGTGGAATCTACTAGCAGAGGTTGTGGTAAGGGCCAGTACGATAGCTGAGTTCAAAAGAGGTTTGGACAAGTTTCTGGAAGATAGGTCCATTAGAAGCTATTAGGCAGACAGGATCAGGGAACATTATGGGACCTGGGGGAAAACAACAGGGAATGGATCCCCTATTGTGACCTATTGGGTGCTTCTCCCAAGCCACAGTGATTGGCCACTGTCGGAGACAGGATGCTGGGCTAGATGGACCATTGGTCTGACCCAGTATGGCACTTCTTATGTTCTTAAGGTTTTTTTAAACACCCGTGTACATGACGAGGAAACCCGTTTGGAGATGAAGGACTCTGAGGAGGCCCTGGTACGGTCGAAGGGGTTTGAAGATGGGGTTTCTCCCATCAATGCAGCAGAACCAGATCAAGAGTCACAGTTAAAAAAACAAAAGAGCTTTTTTCAGGGTGAAGCTAAAAGGGCAATCTATGAAGGAATGACTGTCACAAAGGAGTCTTTTTTTAAAAGTTGTAACATACTGTGATTTTAAAAGTTTTGTTACAGGAATTGTTTGAGAGGTCTCCAGCTGCTTTTGGAGAGGATGAAAACAAAGTGGAAGGTCCAGCCTGTTTTTGTCCTGAGAAGAAAGATGACAGCAGAGAGCCACATATCATCCTGCAGAGAAATCTTGGTCGGGATTTGAATGATACAGACTATGTGCCAGCTAAGAAAAGAAAAGGCACCATGAGGGCTATTGTAAGGGCCTGTGTTTATGGAATTCTAAAGCACTGTCTCAGAGAAAAAATGTACGAAGACTGTGAGGGCTGCATTTTTGATGCCCCAGGACAACTGGTCCATGACTGTGTTAGCTGGTCATCTGAGGACAGGGAAAGGAAACTTAAAAATATTTGCAACAGTATTTCTCTGGAGACTGTATTATATGTAGACAGGATGCTTGACTATGCTATGCGCTGTTTATATGTAACTCAAGAAACTTTCAATTTGAACCTTTTGCTTTTTTGTAAAATAGATACCCGAACACCCTGAAAGCGTACTGGATACAATAATTAGACCTTGATAGAATTTGTAGCGGTCATGGTTAAAAAAGTGACATTCTAAGTCCTTTTAAAATAATTTATTTTATTTTATTTATTTTTATTTATTTATTTATTTATTTTTTCAAATTTATATCCCGCCCCCTCCTGCAATGCAGCTCGGGGCGGCTAACAACAATGGTAAAAACAATTAAAATTCAATTAAAAATCAATATAAAATACAACAAACAGGGCTAGAAAAACAGTCATAATTAAATAAATGGGCGGGGGATTAAAATCACCCCCCCCTCCCTCCCAAAGGCCTGGGCAAACAGCCAGGTCTTACAGTTAGTAAAGAAGAATAAGTGCATGTAATAGACTGTCCCCAATGATTAGGAGAACAGAATTATTTTTTCTGGTGTGTAGTTTAAAACATTTGTAAATAAAAACTGATTTGAAAATTCTGTTTTCTCATCAAAAACTATTCTGAAACAGAAGTTATGAAAATGTTAGGGGTCCTCTTTAAGATGCTTCAAAATGCTTCTGAACCCTTTGGGATTTCAATTTATTCTTGTGAGGAGAGAGCAATTAAATCAACCCATAGCAGGGAAGGAAGCTACTGTGCAGTACTAGGCAGCTTTTAAAAGTTACTGTACAAAATTCAGCAAGGAGAATTAGCAATCCCCACTTAGCATATACTTTAACCACTTCCACCACCACCACCCCAGTTTTGGTAAAACACTCAGTAATACATAGGGTTTGCTGCAGCAACCAATTTACTTTTGTTCACTCAATTTTTGAACAGCAAGCAAACTTACTTGATTGAGTCTCCTAATGACATACGTTATAAACCTGGTTAGCATTGTAGAATGATGCATAGCTATTTCTAAAACAAAGCTACACTCCAAAACATGCTCTTTCTCAAAAGGAGAACTGATCCATGCTCTTTCATTTTGTATAGTTTACATTTGTCTAACCAGCCTTACTTGGATGAGCCAAACTCTTTCATAGAAGTCATAAAGAGTTCAAACTCACAGCCTCCTGAAATAATATATTTCTGTCTTCATATATAGTATTGAAATCAATATCTTGAAAGCTGTATACATCACCTAAGCAGTTCACTTACAAGCCTTAAAATTTTAAGAACACTTAGAATGTACTGTCTGGATGTTTTCCCCCCCTGTAAAATAACCTTTTTCTGATCCTAGCACCTAGAGTTGTCTTAGTAGCGCAACCTGGTAGAGCTAGAGTAAATTTTTTTTTAAAGCCTGGTAGATATTTAAACTTTGGTAAGACAACATAAGCACCCCAGTCAATAACTACCCCTCAGTAACCAGGGTAAAAGGGAGGGGGAGAGAGACTAAATTTTCTAAGTGCTAGAATGTACTGCCTGGAAGTTTTATACCCTTTTAAAATAACCTTTTCCTGACACCCCCACCACCCTCTGTAGCTAGGGGAAAGGGGAAAAGTGACTTAGGGTGATTTCAGTCGTTACACGCTCCCAGATCACCACAGTGGATTCCCAGCAGTGGCGAGCTGACCAATCCCCTCCCGTGGCCCAGGAAAGTCCAGAACAGACATGATGGGAGCGAGACAACGGCAGGGAAATGAACGGACAGACCATGGCCCGGGGCAGCGCAACAGACGTGACGCCGATTCCGGGCCGTGGTCAGAACACCCAGAAAACACCGTGGAGGAGCGGGAGGCAGACATGGCTGTCAGAGGGCAAACGAAGCCAGAAGCGCCAAAAGGCAACACCCACACAAGGGAGACAGGAAGGGAGGGGGAGGAGAGCCGCTGAAGCGGCAAACACAACAGGCACAGGGAAACCGAGGGCACAGCAGAACACACAACACAAACACACGCCCGGGCACATGCACACCCGTAGGGGAAAAGAAGGGAGGGGGGGAACACAGTGGGATGGCCAACACACACTGCACAATGGACAAAGGGGAGGGAAGCCCAGGGCCAGGGGAAAGGAGGGGACCAGCCCGGGGACAGAGCAGGACATGGGGAACGGCACCCAGAACCCCACCAACATCACAGGCAGCAAGGGCCACCCGGCAGCCACACAGGCAGCCTAGGCACGGGGGGGCACAGGGGCCGAGCACAGGCACAGGGGGAGGGTACATGGAAAGGAAACGGCCCTGGAGCAGTCCGGGAATGGTCCAGGAGGCAGGCAGGGGGACACACACACCCCGTGATGGCGCGCTGACCGAGAAGGCGGCGATCCAGAGCCGAAGCACTGAACAGGTGATCCAAACCGTCCCCCCCCCCCGGAGGAAGTCAGGAGGCACAGTCTGGGGGCCCCAGAACCCCCATGGGTACAGAGTCACCCAAAGGGGGGGGCACAGGTGAGAGTCCGGCCGGACAAGGGAGGACAACAGCACCCGGGGAGCCGGGAGCCAGCTCAGAGAGCAGGGCACAGCCATGGGATGGGCCAGCCACAGAGGGGAACACCAGTTGCAGCTAAGGACAGGGGGGGGCCATGGAGGGGGCCCGGAGACACATGTAGGGGCAGCGGAACCCATGGAACCAGCCTGCACAGCAGCGAGCCTGGTACAGCATGGAGGGAGTGGGCAGTGACCCACGGCGGCTGGGCAGGGGTGGGAGCACACAGCGTGACCGGCATCCAGGGCTCTGAAGACACAGGGGGCCTCACAGCCAGCTGCAAGGGGTCACGAAGGGGCCCGAGGCGGGATGGCCCACCAGGTGCACATAGTGGGGCCACTGAAGCATGCCCCGAAGGTAGCCCAGCACAGGCATGTGGTGGGTGATAAGGTAGTATGCCTCAAACGGATCCTGCATGGCGAGCCCCACCTGGACATCGACTCAGGACCACACATCAGCCAGCACCAGCAGCTCGGCTCCGGTGGGCTCCGACAAGCCATAGTCGGCAGCTGGTGGCCACAGAAGGTGTCCGAGCTCCAACAGGCGATGATAAGTCACCCCACGCGACCACTGGTATCCACGGGCCCTGTGGACACAGCCAAAGAAGGAAGCAGCTAGGGCAGAGGCCCCCTCCACCAGACAGCCCGTGTAGGCGGCCAGGCTGCACACAGAGAGGGCAGACATGGTCTCCACTGTGGACCACCCCACATCAAGCACCTCATCTCTGGGATGCGCCCATTGGGAAAGGGATGGAGGCCCAGCGCCTCCGCATGCAGCCGGCACTCACGGGCGCTCTCCTCATAGCCAAAGTAGCACAGGCTGGAGCTCGGACTCGCATAGGTACCAGAGAGGGTGTCCGGACAGCTCAGGACACTTGCACAGCCAGGGAATGCCACAGGTCACACACGGCTATTGTCTCAAAAAGGTCCAACTATGTGGGGGGGGCAGGCGTGGCGGGGTGTGGGAGCCCAGGGGAAGCTCTGCCGGCCATGGCCCAGCAAGCCGTGGGTATGAACTGCAGTGAAAGCGGGGGCGCCAGTCCCAGGTGGGATGGGAAGGGAAGTGGGGGAGCTCCAAGGTCATGTGATAAGGCCACAGGCTGCAACATGGCACGACTAACAAGCGAGGCATGGGTCCCAGCACAGCTGCTGGAACTGAGCACACAGGCCATACAGCCAATACAGATATCAGGGCGGCGACAGTGAGGACAACAGGCAGCAAACAAAGATAGTTGGGAGGTGATGACAACTGGCAAGCAGCTGCGGACTGCATGCCCAGGCACAAACGGGCCTGTGCACAAGCCCCTGTGCTGGGAAAGCAGGTGCACTCTGGGGGGGTGCCCCCTACCACCGCACCCTGGCTGCCCAGCTGCCGCTAGGGCAGCTGGACTAGGGGGGCTGGCACAGGTGCACCAGGGCCCCCCTCACAGGATCTTGACCGCATAAAGGGGATGGGGCGGGTCTGGGGCCAGGCTATAAAGGTCGGAGCATGATCGCACCAGGGGCACCCACCACCATGGATGTGGGATGAATGGGCGCCTGCAGGATGCACCTAGTCATCTGCACTGAGTGGTTTCGGTCACACACGGACCTCATGCACATCCAGACGGAGGAGGTGCACCTGGCTGCCCGGCTTCAGGTGTGCATGGCCAGGAGCACTGCTACAGCCCAGCGCTTCCACCACGGGCACAGGCACTCCCTGGCCCGGCTCAGGGTCCAGCGGGTGTCCAGAGCAATCCAACAGGTCCTCCACCGCACCTGTGAGTGGGCAGCGGCGCTCCGCGAGGCAGCCAGCTGACATCATTGGCAGAGGGAGACCATGGGGCATGCAGCACTGCTCGCTATGCACATCGACCTGCGGGCATGGGTCATGGAGCAGATTCAGGGCTGGTGGGCCAGGGCACTGGCTCACTGGGATGAGGCCACCTGGAGATCACACTTCAGGATGGACAGGTGTTGCCTCCTGTGGCTCGCTGAGCTGCTGACGCCCTGGCTTGAGTGGCAGTACACCCCCATGTGGGCTCCCATTCCCATGGTCCAGCATGTGGCCATAGCTGTCTGGGTCCTGGCAACACCTGACTCCTGCTGGTCAGTCTCACAGCACTTCAGTGTTGGGGTGAGCATGGTTGCCGGTAGACGTCTGCGAGGCAGTGGAGGGCGTGCAGCTGGACCACGTGATCCAGCTCGTGGACCAGGAGGCCGTGATAACCAGCTTCGCAGCTGGAGGCTTCCCCAACTGCCTGGGCACCATGGATGGCACCCACATAGAGATCCTCTGCCCATCCAATGTGGAGGCCTCGGAATATGTCAACCAACACGGGTACCACTCCCTGCAGCTGCAGGCAGTCGTGGACCACCGGGACTGCTTCATCGACATCTACTTCGGCCGCAGTCACGATGCCAGGATCCTGACCATCTCACCCCTCTATGCCTGGATGTACAGTGGGGACTTCGTGGACATGGGGATGTCCCGGATCGAGGGGGTGCTGATGCCCCCCTGCATCCTGGGGGACCTGGCCTATCCCCTCACCCGGTGGCTGATGAAGGCATACCCTGTCTCCAGGAACCCTGTGGAGATGCTCTACAATACCCGCCTGTGTGCCAGCAGGACCATGGTCGAGAGAGCCTTTGGGGCCCTTAAGCAGCGCTGGAGGTGCCTCGCAGGCCGGCTGGACTACATGGTGGAGACCTCGGCCCTGGTGATCGGGACCTGCTGTGCCCTGCACAACATGTGCGAGACCGATGGGGTCACCCTCGAGTTCCCCAGGCCCCAGCGCCTGCCCGGCCACATGCCACTCTACGTTAATGCCGCTAACCCGAGGGAGTACCGATATGCCAAGCGCATCCGAGACCCGAGAGAGTACCGATACGCCAAGCACATCCGAGCCGCCCTGGTGAGGCGGATCACCTGGGATGCCACAGCCTGATGCCTCCGCCCACCCCCACCCCCGACTGCCACTGGTCCCCCGGCAATGCTCATGGGAATCTGTCCACCTCCTACCCTGGGGCCGAGGTGCAAAGTAACAGCCGCTGTTGCTGTGCCCGTGCCTTTATTGGCCTATACTGTACAGTTATTACCACCACCACCACCAGCAACCTCCCAGCACCATGCTCCCCCTCATCCCCCCTCCCCCCTCATCCACCCCTCCCCTTCCCCCCGGGATCTCCTGGGCCTTCCCCTCAGCTGCCCTGTGGGTGCCATGGAGCTCTGCAAGCTCCCCTCACCCCCGCTGTCCATTTCCCCGACCGTGTCCTGGGAGGCCTTGGTGTCCTGAGGGGCAGGCGGTGTCGGGAGGGGGGGTGGCCCCAGTGACGGAGGGGGCCCCCTGGGCAGCTGCTGCCTCTGGAGGCCTGAAGGGACTGGGAGGCGGATTTGCGCGGGCATGCCAGTACCTGTAGCGGTGGTGGGGGTGATGGGGGCACTGCGGACCCTGGCATCAGCACTGGGGCTGGTAGGGTGCCCGGCGGGGTGACAGCCATCACGTAAGCACTCATGGTCCCTGTGTGCAGCAACAGCAATGTGCCAATGTTGTGGGACCGATCCATCTTCAGCGAGTGCTCTGCCACCATGCACTCTATGGCCTGTTCCAGTCGCCCGAATGCCCACACCTTCCTGCTGTGCTCCCGGCGCTCCCACCTCCGTTTGAGGTGCACCTCCATCTGTAGCCTCCAGTCCCTGGCCTCTGCCTGCTGCAGGGCCCTGTCCATAGCCGCCTCCATCCGGTCAATGGCCACTATATCCGCTCCCCCTGCTCAGTGGTGGTCCGGATGATGTCCTTCACCTGCTCCTCCCTCTGGTGCCATACCCGTGCCCTGTGCTCCTACATCCACTGTACCAGGGGCACGGGGCTTTCTGGCGGGGCCTCAGCTGGGCGCCCTGTTGGTGTGCACAGTAGGGGTTAGTCCAGCGGCCCTGCTGCCCGCCTCCCATCCCGTGCCACCGCTGTGAGTGCTTGGGTGACCCCCTGGTGGGTAGGTGGCCAGTGCCCTCCCCCAGCAGCCCTCTGTGCCCCAGCATCCCCTACCCCACGCCCCCCAATGTAACCTCACCGGGGACCTCCAGCTGCTCCTGGGACTGCTCCCCACTGTCCCCCTTGCCTGCTGGTCCCATGTGTTGGGGCATGCTGTGACCTGTATGGACATGGGTGGGGGTTGGATGTGTTAGGCATGCTGTGGTCCCCCACCCCACCCTGGACACGGGTGGGTGGCCTGCAGCCCCTGCCCCCTGGTCTTTGCCGGTTCCGGTGACCCCCTGCCCCCTTTCCAGGGTCTGGGGTTTCTGGGGTTGTTGGGGGTGGGCCAGTGCCCTGTGGGGGTCCCCCCCGTCAGCCCATCCCCTCCGGTCCGTTCCCCCTCCCACCCACTTGCCTACTCTTGATGTCGGTCTCAGAGTTCTCCGAGGTCGGCCCCTCATTGTTGCTGTGGTTCCCCTGCATCCACTGGCTGTGGGTGCCCAGTGTGCTGGCCTCGGACCCTCCTGGGTCGGACCTGGGGTGTGGGCTCCCAGGGCTGGTGCGCGAGGTGGGCCTGCTGCTCCCCAAGGTCCCAGGGCATTCCTCTTGGGGTGCCAGGACCCCGGAGCTGGTGCCTTCTAGCGGGGTGGCAAGGGGACTCCCCACGAGCTGTGGAGCGACTATGGATCCCTTTGTGTGGAGGATGTGGTCCAGGGCATCATAGTAGGGGGGTGGTCCGGACTCCATGACCGAACTGCCGGTTGTCCTTTATCGCCTTGTACCCCCTCTTGAGCTCCTTGACCTTTGAGCAGCATTGAGCCACTGTCCTGTGGTGCCCCACCACCTCCATGTCCCGTATGATCTCATTGTAGACTTGCTCGTTCCTTTGGTTTACCGTGAGTTCCAGCTGGTGCTCCAGGGACCCCCAGATCCTAATGAAGTCCTGAGTTTCCTTGTGCCCCTACTGCCCTCCTCTGTGTTATGGCCATCTCCTGCGTGGGCCCTCCTGCTCCTCCTCCTCTGCTTGCCCTCCGCCCGTCTCCTCTGGGGTCTTCAGCTCCCGAGCCCGTTTCCAGGTCTGTGGGTCGTAACAGGGGGGATTGGTTCCCTGGGTGCCTCGGCCCCGTGGCCATCCTCCCTTCCCCCCTCCCACTGCCCCCCCCGGTGCCGCTGGGCACCCACCCCCCGCTCTCCTTACCTGTTTCCGGGGTGCCTCCTCCCCCTGGCCATGTGTCCCCTCTGGGGCGGCCTGCCCCGGCTGCTACCGCTCCTCCTCCACCACCTCCATCTGCAGCACCACCCCCACCTCCTCCTCCCGTGCTCACTCGCCCTCTGCTCTCCTCGCCCTTCTGCCTTGCTCCATCCCGCCATGTGCCCCTGCTGCTGTGTGCCCTTTAAATCTCCCTCTCCAGTCTGTGTTGTTGCTCGTTGCCTGGCAGCGACGCTATGCGCTTTGGCCCCGGCTGGGGATTGTTTTGTTTGTTTCCAAATTGGTGATTGCCGTTCAGTCGTTCGGTTTTGCTGTTTCCCATTGGGAATTGCTTTGACCACCCTTCCGGAGATGGTCTGCTCCAGACCTCTGAAAGGGTGGTTGGCTTTGTCCCCTGCTGGGGATTGTCTGTGGCGAACATCTGGAAAATGCTGAACAGACGTTCAGGGCTCTTTGGCCCCGCCACGGGATTGACCGTGGTTCACTGTGGTTGGCTGTGATCTCGTAACGTCTGAAAATACCCATAATAAAATATCCATGTTCTTCTTGCTATTCTAAGTGGGGCTGGGTGGAAGCATCCTAGCTCCCTCTCAGTTGACTGCTGAAGAAGCAGATGAGTCACCAACCACACAGCTTATCAGGTATCTCTGTAAACAGGCTACAGTTAAGTAGGAATTTCCTGCCCCCTCCCCCCCACTAGCCTCAGTAACCAGGAGGTAATAAATAAAAATATATAAATTGGAAATAAAAAATATAAATAGATGGAGAGCCCTACTTCATCTCAGGGGAATGCAAGTAAAATCTTCTGTGCTTTCTCATCAAAACTATTCTGAAATGGAGAAGTTATGAAAATGTTAGCAGGGTAATGGTAAAAAATGGTTTGGAAAATCCAAGTTCCTAGTGTATCTGTAACTGCTAAATTGAACATGGAGGGATGCTGCCCCCTAGTGAATTTATAAATGCTAGAATGTCCTGCCTGGAAAGAGTTGGATAAGCAAATAACTCAGCACCCCTGTCAATAAACTTTTTCTGGCCCAGCACCTTGGAGGGGGGTAAAACAAAGCTTGGTAGGTATTTAAACTTCGGTAAGAAAAGGGTATTAAAAGCCCTCATTTTCCAAGCTGAAGTTACCTCTCTCTGAAAAATGGGGGAAACTATGTCCAGACTGCCAGCACTGCAGAGGTAAGTGGATTTTTCTCTTATATATTTTCTAGCAGTTATAATACTATATAATGGCTATTTGTCTTACAATTCGAAGGCCTCTGCCCTATGCCTAACCACACTGATTCTTTACACCATGTGGGTAGGCATCTTTTTATTTTTCCCATTCCATTTATTTATTTCTAGGTACTAGCTTTTTCCGTGACCCAATTAAATTAAAATTTACATTTTTATTTTTTTAAAGATAAGGGTACTGGGGTTCCGCTTATAAAAAATATTTATTTATGGATTATTTCCTTGTAATTCCTTAGGTGCCCATGCTGATTTGGGTGAAAAAGAAAGTGGAGGGCCCTCTTCTCTCTCTACAGAGATTCCAGGTAATGTTTATATTAGTTTTTCTCTGTCCCCAGTACGTACTTGTGACTTTAAGTGTTTTTTTAATTTCTTTTAGTCTCTAGGGGGGGAGCTACAGGCTTTGGCAGGAGTGTATTTCCTAAATGCTGAGGGGTGTTAAAGTGCGCGTTCTCTCTCTCTACTGATATGCATGTCTGTGATTTTAACATTGAAGGATATGCATGTTTCTCTTTTGTTTTGGGGAGGTGGGATCCTAACTTTTCTAAATGCTAAAAAAGTGCTTTCTCTCTGGTCCGTGAGAGAGTTAGGAAGTCTAATGTGGCTGTTTTTAAAATATTTAACTGCTTCTTGTGTCTGATGGGGATGTTTTAATAGAGGTGTTTATTATTTCTACGGTATTCCCCAGAAAATGAACAAACTTAAAAGAAGGTGTGGTGAAATTTCCAAGTATGGAGCAGGCCCAAGACAGCAGCAGGCGTATGGTATCTATGAATGCTGAGGCTTTTAAAAAGAAAACTGCACCTTCTTCAGGGTGAATGTAGGATAGGGTGGACTGTGAGTTAAAGTTCCCTAGACCATAGCTTTCTACCAAGTGTTTCTTTACAGTTCTTATTTATTTTAAGTTTTTAATATAAGAGAACCAAGGTAAGAGCAGTTATCTTTAGTTTCTTGACTTGTCCAGATGACTACTGGCAGCTGAACTGACGTTTATTCCTGCAAGATGCAATCTGGATTGGGGTGTCCCATTTTAATCATAGGGAGTTCCTTAGTGTAATTATTCCCTTCCTAGAGCGCAATCCAGCTCCCATTGAAGTCAATGGCTAAACTTCCATTGATTTGTATGGAGATGGATCGCGCTCCTAGTGTGTATCTTATGCTCTAGCTTTATCTAAAATCACAAATTTGTAAGCATTACTTTAGCCCTCATCACCCTAGTACCAGGTAAGCTGCTTATAGCAGAGGACTGCCCTCAGGGCAGCGGCCGAAGGGTGCCGCCAAAGGGTGAAGCAGCCGTTGGCGGAGCTGTTAGTGGAGCCAAGGAGGCAGAGGCGGCCTGGTCTGCATGAGAGTCATCAGCTCCCAGTTGCTGTATTTATCATCCCTGGAGGCGGAGGCTGCAGAGCGGGCTCCGGGCAGGGCCACCGGTTGGAAAAGAACACCTGTGGGGAAAGAAAGACTCTAGCGCACTCTCCATCTGGGGCTTGTTTCCCCACTGCTCCGACTCCCGCTGCCATGTCCGCTGCTGGGGGGACCCATCTGGCATCGATGGAGGAGAGGGGCATGAAGTAGGGGGGACCGGGACATCTTTGGCATCCCCCCACCCCCCCCACCTGGACTAGCTACCAGAAGTGCTGAGACGCACTTAAGGGAAGGGCCAGCGGCTGCGAGCCAAAGGGCCGTGGCCAAAGGGGGTGGCCCTTTGGGGCCCTTTGGGGCTCGGAGGGGGCAGAGGGGGGAAGTTACGTGGGGATGGAGAAATAAGGCAAGGGGTGATGGGTGAGATTAGGGGGAAAGTATGTCCATGGACTTGGCCTCATGTAGGGAGGGGAGAAGGAAGGAGGAGAAATGGGGAATGGGGGATGAAAAGAAGTAGGGGGGGGTCAATGTTCTGTGGAAATGGAAAGGATGGTGTTGTGGAGAGGAGTTATGAGATGGATAAGGAGCTGCGTGTTGATGGTGTGCCCTGGGTTGGGTTGGTAAAGGAGAGGGGAGAGTGGGAGGAATTAGATAAGCTAATTATGATTGCTGACGTTGGTTTGGTGGGGCCACCTCCCCCTGGTGAGAGAGGGGTGGAGGTGGCCAGGCTTTCCCTGGTGGCAGCAGGGGAGGATTTGGTGGTGGATGGGACCTACCCCATTTTTGTGGGGGAGGTTATAGAGTGGGACGTTAGCTGAAGGTTGGGAAATGTGCTGTGAATATCATGTATGTTTAAATTGCATATTATGTTAGCTCGCTGTTTTTTGAAATGTTTTTTGGGCTCCCTGCGTGGAAATCCCCAGAATTGTTGTTATGTTGTTGTAAGCCGCCTCGAGTCCTATGGGAGAGAGTGCGGAGTATCAAATAAATATGGAATGGAATGGAATGGAAGTACCTCACATATTTTTGTAAATGAATGGTAATCTCTAATCCTTGCAAAACCTAACCATGCTTTCAGGACAGAAGACTTTAAATGAATACCCCCTACTCCAGCTGTTGCTTCCTAAACTGGTATAGGGATTTGCTCTGGTTAGACCACTTTGAAATTCCTTTATAAAATGCTTGGTTTGTTCTCACAGTTAGATTTTTGGATCAGCTAATATTTTGCTTCACACACTAGGCACTGAATTAGACTAA
Organism: Sphenodon punctatus; assembly: GCA_003113815.1. Taxonomy (NCBI): domain Eukaryota; kingdom Metazoa; phylum Chordata; class Lepidosauria; order Sphenodontia; family Sphenodontidae; genus Sphenodon; species Sphenodon punctatus. The sequence continues at coordinate 2,540,740 of QEPC01008240.1, read as the reverse complement.
TAAACACCTAATAAACAACTATCATTTTGATCTTGTTAGATGTTTAAAAGTATAATTTAACTATGGACATATTTTTAGGATCATGATTCAGAATCCTCCTTGCTTTGCTCACTATATATATATTTAAAATATCTATCTGTATATATTCTACCGCATCCTAGATCTCGGGTTTGTTTTGAGGTTAAGGTTTTTCATTGTTGGCAAAAGGGAGCGAGGGGTAGCAAAAATCAAGCTTATCATGGGAGGTGGGGGAAGTTACAGTTTCAGCCCATAATTAAGAAGTTGTTCAGTGTTTTGTAGTAACACTAGTTTTAAGAAAATATGCTGCATTATCTACTAGTGTCTCTAAAATGTAAGAGATGCCTGTAGACTGCACATTTTTTTTAACTTCATTATACACATGTTGCTGAAAAAGGCTTTCTTTTCCCATGCTGACCCTTCATTGGGTAATTTCAGACGTTACAAGATCACAGTCAACCACACTGAATCACACACAAACCCCCAGTGTGGCCAATGAGCCCTGAACATCTGTTCAGCGGCATCCAGATGTTCACCACCATAAATCACCAGTAGGGGCCAAAGCCAACCATGGTTCTGGAGCTCAGGACGGAACCACCTCCAGAACCATGGTCAATGCAATTCCCACCAGGAAGCAGCCAAAAGTAATGTCTGAACGACAACTGCCAGGCGGGATCACACACAACAATTCCCAGCCGTGGCAAATGCACGCAGCGTCACTGCTAGGCAATGACCAATAAATGGAACAAGAAGGGATATTTAAAGGGCACACAGCACCAGGGGAATGAGGAGGCAAGACAACAAACAGGAAGAGAGAGGAGAGGAGAGACACGATACGACACGGCGATGGAGCAAGAGCAGCAGCAGGACCCACAGCAATGCACCCCATAGGGGGACACCAAACAGGGGACAGAGGCCCCCCACAAATGGGTAAGGAGACCACAACAGATGGGGGGATGGCTGAGGGGGTTGGGGTGCAAGGGTAGCGGACAGTCACGGAGGGCGAGAGCACAGGGGGTGGGGGCTGGAACGGAAAACTGCACAGCACCCAACCCCCCCCACACACCCCGTGTCTACCCAACAGACCAGTAAAAGAGCCCAAACCCCGGAACCCCCACAGGACACCAGCAGGGAGGCAGCGGAGAAGAAGGTGGCACCGGAACCAGAGGGGCCAGCAGGGAAACGGAGGTACCAGAGAGGGGGACAGTGGGGATACAAGGAGACACAGGGCTTCATCAAGATATGGGGGTCCCTTGAAAATCAGATAGAGCTGGAAGTCAACAAGCACAATGATCACATGCTCAACCAGATAGTCCGGGAAATGGAAGAGACAGGATACCAAAGGTCAGCAGCACAATGCAGGTCCAAGGCCAAGGAAATAAAGAAGGGGTATAAGAATATCAAGGACAACAACCAAAGGTCCAGTCACGCAGCTAGGACCACACCCTATTATGATGCCCTTGACCGGATCCTGCACATGAAGGGCTCCATCGTGGCCCCCAGGCTGGTAGGGGGTGCCGTGGGTCAGGGCCAGATAAGGGAGGAGGTACCACCACCCATGGCAGCACCAGGTCCACCTATAGACACCACTGACCCCCACCCTAAGAAGAACAGCCCAGGACCTCGGGGAGCACCAGGCCCCTGTCATGGACAGACACAGAGAGCCCACGACTGATGTCCAGTTTGGGACCCTCCAATAATGACACACTAGTCACCCTGAGCCAGTGGACACAAGGGGAGCACTCGGAGCAGAGCCCCATAGAGCAGTTGGCCACGGAGGACTCAGAGACAGACATAGAAGGTAGTCATAGGTTGTGCAAGGCACAGGGGCCAGCATAAACACAGCTAAGGGAGAAGGGGGGAACCAACAGGCAGGGAACTGAACTAACCAAAAAAAAAAACCTTACCACAGGTGAGGAGGCAACAGAGGGGGAAGGTGCACCGGGAGTGGTGGGACACATGGAGGAAGGTAAGCAGCAGGGACAGGGCCCACTGGATGCCGGGAGGTGGAAGGGGTGGGCGGGACAAGGGGGACAGTACACAATCACCCTAATGACACATCACCACACCAGTTCCCACGCAGGAGCACTACCACAGCCACAGGTGGCTGAGGCAGAGGGGGAGCAGCAGCAGCAGTGGGAGCAGCAAGGTGAGCAGGCGGGGGTGGGGAGGCTCTACAGGTCTGCAGAGGGTAGCGGCCCAAGGGGTAGCAGATGGACATGCACACACAGCTCCCAGGGAACTCAGGGGAATGGAAAGCAGTGGTGCCGAAAGGGGCACTGAGAGTGACCATAAGGGAAGAAGGGAGGGGTTGCGGGTCACAGCTACATGGAGGGAGGGGAGGGGACCCGACCACCCAAGGGAAAGAGAATCAGATAGGCAGGGATCCCAGTCCCCCCCCC